>JAVLSZ010000079.1:1277500-1312500 GCA_032313775.1 Urocyon cinereoargenteus | reverse complement strand
CTAACCCTAACCCTAACCCGAACCCTAACCTTAACTCTTAACCCTAAACCGAACCCTAACCCGAACCCTAACCATAACCCGAACCCTAACCCTAACCCGAAACCGAACCCTAACCCCTAACCCTAACCCTATATCTAACCCTAACCCTAACCCGAACCCTAACCCTAACCCGAACCCTAACCCTAACCCCTAACCCTAACCCTAACCCTAACCCTAAACCGAACCCTAACCCTAACCCGAACCCGAAACCTAACCCCTAACCCTAACCCTAACTCTAAACCTAAACCTACCCGAAACCAAACCCAAACCCGAACCCGAACCCGAACCCTAACCCTAACCCTAACCCGAACCCGAACCCGAACCCTAACCCTAACCTGAACCCTAACCCTAACCTGAACCCGAACCCTAACCCTAACACGAACCCTAACCCTAACACTAACCCGAACCCTAACCCGAACCCTAATCCTAACCCTAACCCTAACCCTAACCCGAAACCTAACCCTAACCCTAACCCGAACCCTAACCCTAACCCTAAACCTAACCCTAACCCTTAACCCTAACCCGAAACCTAGCCCTCACCCTAACCCCTAACCCTAACCCTAACCCTAACCCGAACACTAACCCTAACATGAACCCGAACCCTAACCCCTAACCCTAACCCTAACTCTAACCCTAACCCTAACACGAAACCTAAACCGAACCCGAACCCGAACCCTAAGCCTAACCCTAACCCTAACCCGAATCCGAAACCCAACCCTAAACCTAATCCTAACCTGAACCCTAACCCTAACCCGAACCCGAAACCTAACCCTAACCCGAACCCTAACCCTAACCCTAACCTGAACACTAACCCGAACCCTATTCCTAACCCTAACCCTAACCCGAACCCTAACCCTAAACCTAACCCTAACCCGAGCCCTAACCCTAACCCTTAACCCTAAACCGAACACAAAACCGAACCCTAACCCGAAACCTAAACCTAACCCTAACCCTAACCCGAACCCTAACCCTAACGCGAACCCTAACAATAACCCCTAACCCTAACGCTAACCCTAACCCGAACCCTAAACCTAACCCGAACCCGAACCCTAACCCCTAACCCCTAAACCTAACCCTAACTCTAACCTTAACCCTAAGCCGAAACCTAACCCGAACCCGAACCCGAACACTAACCCTAACCCTACCCCGAACACGAACCCGAACCCTAACCCTAACCCTAACCTGAACCCTAACCCTAACCCGAACCCGAACCCTAACCCTAACCCGAACCCTAACCCTAAACCTAACCCAAACCCTAACCCGAACACGAACACTAACCCTAACCTTAACTGTAACAAGAACCCTAACCCGAACCCTAACCCTAACCCTAACCCTAACCCGAACCCTAACCCTAACCCTTAATCCGAACCCTAACCCTAACCCGAACCCTAACCCGAACCCGAACCGTAACCCGAACGCGAACACTAACACTAACCCTAACCTGAACCCTAACCCCTAAACCTAACCCGAACCCGAACCCTAACCCTAACCCTAACCCGAAACCTAACCCTAACCCCTAACCCTAACTCGAACCCTAAACCTAACCCTAACCCTAACCCGAACCCTAATCCTAACCCTTAACCCGAACCCTAACCCTAACCCGAACCCTAACCCTAACCCTAAACCTAACCGTAACCCGAACCCTAACCCTAACCCTAACCTGAACCCTAACCCCTAACCCTAACCCGAACCCGAACCCTAACCCGAACCCGAAACACTAACCCTAACCCGAAACCGAAGCCTAACCCTAACCCGAACCCGAACACGAACCCTAAACCTAACCCTAACCCGAAACCGAACCCTAGCCCTAACCCTAACCCGAACCCGAACCCTAACCCGAACCCTAACCCTAACCCTAACCCTAACCCAAACCCTAACCCAAACCCTAACCCTAACCCTAACCCGAACCCGAACCCGAACCCTAACCCCTTACCCGAAACCTAACCCTAACCCGAACCCTAACCCTAACCCGAAACCTAACCCTAACCCTAACCCTAACCCGATCCCGAACCCTAACCCGAAACCTAACCCTAACCCTAATCCGAACCCTAACCCTAACACTAACCCGAACCCTAACCCTAACACTAACCATATCCCGAACCCTAACACTAACCCTAAACCTAACCCAAACCCGTACCCGAACCGTAACCCTAACACGAACCCTAACCCTAACCCTAACCCTAACCCGAACCCTAACCCTAACCCTAACCCTAACGCTAACCCTAACCCGAACCCTAACCCTAACCCGAACCCGAACCCTAACCCTAACCCTAACCGTAACACTAATCCGAAACCTAACCCCTAACCCTAACCCTAACGCTAACACTAACCCTAATCCGAAACCTAAACCGAACCCGAACCAGAACCCGAAACTTAACCCTAACCCTAACCCGAACCCGAACCCGAACCCTAACCCTAACCCTAACCGGAACCCTAACCCTAACGCGAACCCGAACCCTAAACCTAACCGAAACCCTAACCCTAACCCTAACCCGAACTCTAACACGAACCCGAACCCTAAACCTAAACCTAACCCTAACCCTAACCCTAACCCGAACCCTAACCCTAACCCTAACACGAACCCCTAACCCTAACCCTAACCTAACACTAACCAGAACCCTAACACTAACACTAACCCGGACGCTTAACCCTAAACCTAACCCTAACCCGGACCCTAACCCTAACCCTAACCCGAACCCTAACCCGAACCCTAACCCTAACCCGAACCCTAACCCTAACCCGAACCCTAACCCTAACCCTAACCCTAACCCGAACCCTAACCCTAACCCTAACACGAACCCTAACCCTAAACCTAACCCCGAACCCTAACCCGAAACCTAAACCTAACCCTAACCCGAACCCTAACCCGAACCCTAACCCTAAACCTAAACCTAACCCTAACCCTAACCCTAACCCTAAACCCGAACCCTAACACTAACCCGAACCCTAACCCTAACCAGAACCCGAAACCTAACCCGAACCCTAACCCGAACCCTAACCCTAACCCTACCCGAACCCTAACCCTAAACCTAACCCTAACACTAACTCTAAACACGAACCCTAACACTAACCCGAACCCTAACCCTAACCGAACCCTAAACCGAACCCGAACCCTAACCCGAACCATAACCCGAAACCTAACCCTAACCCGAACCCGAACCCTAACCCGAACCCTAACCCTAACCCGAACCCTAACCCTAACCGTAATCCGAAAATTCACCCTAACCCGAACCCTAACCCGAACACTAACCCGAACCCTAACCCTAACCCGAACCCTAACCCGGACCCTAACCCTAATCCTAAACCTAACCCCTAACCCTCACCCGAACCCTAACCCTAACCCTAACCCTAACCCGAACCCTAACCCGAACCCTAATCCGAACCCTAACCCTCACCCTAACCCTAACCCGAACTCTAACCCTCACACTAACCCTAACCCTAACCTTAACCCTAACTCTAACCAGAACCCTAACCCTAACCCTAACCCCGAACCCTAACCGTAACCCTAACCCTAACCCGAACCCTAAACCTAACCAGAACACGAACCCTAACCCTAACCCTACCCCTAACCCGAACTCTAACCCTAACCCTTAACCCTAAACCTTAACCTGAACCCTAACCCTAACCCGAACCCTAACCCGAACCCGAACCCTAACCCGAACGCGAACCCTAACCCTTACCGAACCCTAACCATAACCATAACCCTAACCCTAAACCTAACCCGAACCCTAACCCCTAAGCCTAACCCTAATGCTAACCCTAACCCTAACCCGAACCCGAACCCTAAGCCGAACCCTAACCCTAACCCTAACCCTAACCCTAACTCGAACCCTAACCCAAAACCTAACCCTAACCCGAACCCTAACCCTCACTCGAACACTAAACCTAACCCTAACCCTAACCCTAACCCTAAAACATAACCCTAACCCTAACCCTAACCCTAACCCGAACCCTAACCCTAACCCTAACCCGAACCCTAACCCTAACCCTAACCCTAAACCTAACCCGAACCCTAACCCGAACCCTAAACCTAACCCTAACCCGAACCCGAACCCTAACCCGAACCCTAACCCTAACCCTAACCCAAACCCTAACCCTAACCCTAACCCGATCCCTAACCCTAACCCTAACCCGAACCCTAACCCTAACCCTAACCCGAACCCTAACCCTAAACCTAACCCGAACCCTAACCCTAACCCTAACCCGAACCCGAACCCTAACCCTCACTCGAACACTAAACCTAACCCTAAACCTAACCCTAACCCTAAAACATAACCCTAAACCTAACCCGAACCCTAACCCTAAACCTAACCCCGAACCCTAACCCGAAACCTAACCCTAACCCTAACCCGAACCCTAACCCGAACCCTAACCCTAAACCTAAAACTAACCCTAACCCTAACCCTAACCCGAACCCTAAACCCGAACCCTAAGACTAACCCGAACCCTAACCCTAACCCGAACCCGAAACCTAACCCGAACCCTAACCCTAACCCTAACCCGAACCCTAACCCTAACCCGAACCCTAACCCGAATCCCTAACCCTAACCCGAACCCGAACCCTAATCCTAACCCGAACCCTAACCCTAACCCGAACCCTAACCCTAACACTAAACCTAACCCTAACCCTAACCCTAACCCTAACCCTAACCCGAACCCTAACCCTAACCCTAACCCGAACCCTAACCCTAAACCTAACCCTAACCCTAACTCTAAACACGAACCCTAACCCTAACCCGAACCCTAACCCTATCCGAACCCTAAACCGAACCCGAACCCTAACCCGAAACTTAACCCGAAACCTAACCCTAACCCGAACCCGAACCCTAACCCGAACCCTAACCCTAAACCGAACCCTAACCCTAACCGTAATCCGAACCATCACCCTAACACGAACCCTAACCCGAACACTAACCCGAACCCTAAACCTAACCCGAACCCTAACCCGAACCCTAACCCTAATCCTAACCTAACCCTAACCCCTAACCCTCACCCGAACCCTAACCCTAACCCTAACCCTAACCCGATCCTAACCCGAACCCTAATCCGAACCCTAACCCTCACCCTAACCCTAACCCGAACACTAACCCGAACCCTAACCCTAACCCTAACCTTAGCCCTAACCCTAACCGGAACCCTAACACTAACCCTAACCCCGAAACCTAACCGTAACCCTAACCCTAACCCGAACCCTAAACCTAACCAGAACCCGAACCCTAACCCTAACCCTACCCCTAACCCGAACCCTAACCCTAACCCTTAACCCTAACCCTTAACCTGAACCCTAACCCTAAACCGAACAATAACCCGAACCCGAACCCTAACACGAACGCGAACCCTAACCCTTAAACCGAACCCTAACCATAACCATAACCCTAACCCTAAACCTAACCCGAACCCTAACCCCTAACCCTAACCCTAACGCTAACCCTAACCCTAACCCGAACCCGAACCCTAAACCGAACCCTAACCCTAACCCTAACCCTAACCCTAACCAGAACCCTAACCGTAACCCGAACCCTAACCCAAAACCTAACCCTAACCCGAACCCTAACCCTCACCCGAACCCTAAACCTAACCGTAACCCTAACCCTAACCCTAAAACCTAACCCTAACCCTAACCCTAACCCTAACCCGAACCCTAACCCTAACCCTAACCCGAACCCTAACCCTAACCCTAACCCTAACCCGAACCCTAACCCTAACCCTAACCCCAACCCGAACCCTAACCCTAACCCTAACCCTAACCCGAACCCTAACCCTAAACCTAATCCTAACCCTAAACCTAACACTAACCCTAACCCAAACCCTAACCCTAACCCTAACCCTAACACGAAACCTAACCTTAACTCTTAACCCTAACCCGAACCCTAACCCGAACCCTAACCCGAACCCTAACCCTAACCCTAACACTAACCCGAAACCTAACCCTAACCCGAACCCTAACCCTAACCCCTAACCCGAACCCTAACCATAACCCGAACCCAAACCCTAACCCGATCCCGAATCCTAACCCCTAACCATAACCCTATATCTAACCCTAACCCTAACCCGAACCCTAACCCTAACCCGAACCCTAACACTAACCCCTAACCCTAACCCTAACCCTAACCCTAAACTGAACCCTAACCCTAACCCGAACCCGAACCCTAACCCCTAACCCTAACCCTAACTCTAACCCTAACCCTACCCGAAACCAAACCCGAACCCGAACCCGAACCCGAACCCTAAATCTAACCCTAACCTGAACCCGAACCCGAAACCGAACCCTAACCCTAACCTGAACCCTAACCCTAACCCGAACCCGAACACTAACCCTAACACGAACCCTAACCCTAACCCTAACCCGAACCCTAACCCGAACCCAAACCCTAACCCTAACCCTAACCCTAACCCGAACCCTAACCCGAACCCTAACCCTAAATCTAACCCTAACCCGAAACCTAACCCTAACACTTAACCCGAACCCTAACCCTAACCCGAACCCTAACCCGAACCCTAACCCTAACGCGAACACTAACCCTTAACCCGAACCCTAACCCTAACACTAACCCGAACCCTAACCCTAACACTAACCCTAACCCGAACCCTAACCCTAACCCTAAATCTAACCCAAAACCGAACCCTAACCCTAACCCTAACCTGAACCCTAACCCCTAACCCTAACCCGAACACGAACCCTAATCCGAACCCGAACCCTAACCCTAACCCGAAACCGAACCCTAAACATAACCCGAACCCGAACACGAACGCTAAACCTAACCCTAACCCAAACCCGAACCCTAACCCTAACCCTAACCCTAAACCTAACCCTAACGCGAACCCTAACCCTAACCCTTAACTCTAACCCTTAACCCGAACCCTAACCCTAACTCGAACACTAACCCGAACCCGAAACCTAACCCGAACGCGAACCCTAACCCTTAACGCGAACCCTAACCCTAACCCTAACCCTAACCCTAACCCGAACCCTAACCCGAACCCTAACCCTAACCCTAACACGAAACCTAACCAGAACCCTAACCCTAACCCTAACCCGAACCCTAAACCTAAACCTAACCCGAACCCTAAACCGAACCCGAACACTAACCCTAACCCTAACCCTAACCCGAACCCTAACCCTAAACCTAACCCTAACCCGAAACCTAACCCGAAACCTAACCCTAACCCAAACCCGTACCCTAATACTAACCCTAACCCTAACCCTCACCCTAACCCTAACCCGAACCCGAACCCTCACCGTAACCCTAACCCTAACCCTAACCCGTACCCGAATCCTAACCCTAACCTGAACACTAACCCTAACCCGAACCCTAACCCGAATGCTAACCCTCACCCTAACCCTAAACCGAACCCTAACCCTAACCCTAACCCTAACCCTAACCCGAATCCTAACCCTAAACCTAACCCTAACCCCGAACCCTAACCCTAACCCTAACCCGAACCCGAACCCTAACCCTAACCCTAACCCTTAACCCTAACCCTTAACCCGAACCCTAACCCTAACCCGAACCCTAAACCTAACCCTAACCGTAACCCGAACCCTAACCCCTAACCCTAACGCTAACCCTAACCCGAACCCTAACCCGAACCTTAAACCGAACCCTAACCCTAACCATAACCCTAAGGCTAACACTAACACTAACCCTAACCCGAAATCTAACCCCTAACCCTAACCCTAACACTAACCCTAACCCGAACCCGAACCCTAACCCGAACCCTAACCCTAACCCTAACCCGTACCCGAACCCTAAACCTAACACGAACACTAACACTAACCCTAACCCTAACCCGAACCCTAACCCGAACCCGAACCCTAACACTAACCCTAACCCTAACCCGAACCCTAACCCGAACCCTAACCCTAAATCTAACCCTAACCCGAACCCTAACCCTAACACTTAACCCGAACCCTAACCCTAACCCGAACCCTAACCCGAACCCTAACCCTAACGCGAACACTAACCCTTAACCCGAACCCTAACCCTAACACTAACCCAAACCCTAACCCTAAACCTAACCCTAACCCGAACCCTAACCCTAACCCTAAACCTAACCCTAAACAGAACCCTAACCCTAACCCTAACCTGAACCCTAACCCCTAACCCTAACCCGAACACGAACCCTAACCCGAACCCGAACCCTAACCCTAACCCTAACCTGAAACCGAACCCTAAACATAACCCGAACCCGAACACGAACGCTAAACCTAACCCTAACCCAAACCCGAAACCTAGCCCTAACCCTAACCCGAACCCGAACCCTAGCCCGAACCCTAACCCTAACCCTAACCCTAACCCGAACCCTAACCCTAACCCTAACCCTAACCCTAACCCTAAACCTAACCCTAACGCGAACCCTAACCCTAAACCTTAACTCTAACACTTAACCCGAACCCTAACCCTAACTCGAACCCTAACCCGAACCCGAACCCAAACCCGAACGCGAACCCTAACCCTTAACGCGAAACCTAACCCTAACCCTAACCCTAACCCTAACCCGAACCCTAACCAAAACCCTAACCCGAACCCTAACACGAAACCTAACCAGAACCCTAACCCTAACCCTAACCCGAACCCTAAACCTAACCCTAACCCGAACCCTAAACGGAACCCGAACACTAACCCTAACCCTAACCCTAACCCGAACCCTAACCCTAACCCTAACCCTAACCCGAAACCTAACCCGAACCCTAACCCTAACCCTAACCCGTACCCTAATACTAACACTAACCCTAACCCTAACACTAACCCTAACTCGAACCCGAACCCTAACCCGAACCCTAACCCTAACCCGTACCCGTACCCGAACCCTAAACCTAACACGAACACTAACACTAACCCTAACACTAACCCGAACCCTAACCCTAACCTTAACCCTAACCCTAACACTAACCCTAACCCTAACCCGTACCCGAACCCTAACCCTAAACCGAACACTAACCCTAACACTAACACTAACCCGAACCCTAACCCTAACCCGAAACCTAACCCGAACCCTAAATCTAACAATAACACGTACCCTAACACTAATTCTAAACCTAACCCGAACCCTAACCCTAACCCTAACCCTAAACCTAACACTAACCGGAACCCTAACCCTAACCCGAACCCTAACCCTAACCCTAACCCTATCCCTAACCCGAAATCGAACCCTAACCCTAACCCCTAACCCGAACCAACCCTAACCCGAAACCCTAACCCTAACCCGAAACCTAACCCTAACCCTAAGCCTAACCCTAACCCTAACCCTAACCCGAACAGGAACCCTAACCCGAAACCTAACCCTAACCCTAATCCGAACCGTAAACCTAACCCTAACCCTAACCCTAAACCCGAACCCTAACCCTAGCCCTAACCCTAACCCGAACCCTAACGCTAACCCGAACCCGAACCCTAACCGTAACCTAACCCGAACCCTAACCCTAACCCTTAACTCTAACCCTTAACCCGAACCCTAACCCTAACCCGAACCCTAACCCGAACCGGAACCCTAACACGAACACGTACCCTAACACTTAACCCGAACCCTAACCCTAACCCTAACCGTAACCCGAACCCTAAAACCTAACCCTAATGCTAACCCTAACCTG
This sequence comes from Urocyon cinereoargenteus, assembly GCA_032313775.1. Lineage (NCBI taxonomy): Eukaryota > Metazoa > Chordata > Mammalia > Carnivora > Canidae > Urocyon > Urocyon cinereoargenteus. Next base: position 1,302,869 of record JAVLSZ010000079.1, on the reverse strand, counting down.
AACCCTAACCCGAACCCTAAACCGAACCCTAACCCGAACCATAACCCTAAGGCTAACCCGAACACTAACCCTAACCCGAAATCTAACCGCTAACCCTAACCCTAACACTAACCCTAACCCGAACCCGAACCCTAATCCTAACCCTAAATCTAACCCTAACCCTAACCCTAATCGAACCCTAACCCTAACCCCTAACCCTAACACGAACCCTAACCCTAACCGTAATCCGAACCCTAACCCTAACCCGAACCCTAACCCGAACACTAACCTGAACCCTAATCGTAACCCGAACCCTAACCCGAACCCTAACGCTAAACCTAACCCTAACCCTAACCCGAACCCTAACCCTAACCCTAACCCTAACCCTAACCCATAACCGAACCCTAACCCTAACTCGAACACTAACCCTAACCCTAACCCTAACCCGAACCCTAACCCTAACCCTAACCCTAACCCGAAACCTAACCCGAACCCTAACCCTAACCCTAACCCGTACCCTAATACTAACCCTAACCCTAACCCTAACCCGAACCCTAAACCTAACCCTAACCCTAACCCTAACCCGTACCCGAATCCTAACCCTAACCTGAACACTAACCCTAACCCGAAACCTAACCCGAACGCTAACCCTCAGCCTAACCTTAAACCGAACCCTAACCCTAACCCTAACCCTAACCCGAACCCGAACCCTAACCCTAACACTAACCCTAACCCCGAACCCTTACCCTAACCCTAACCCAAACCCTAACCCTAACCCTAACCCTAACCTTAACCCGAACCCTAACCCGAACCCTAACCCTAACCCTAAACCGAACCCGAACCCTAACCCGAACCATAACCCGAACCCGATCCCGAACCCGAACCCTAACCCGATCCCTAACCCTATCCCGAACCCTAACCCTAACCCTAACCCGAACCCTAACCCTAACCCGAACCCAAACCCGAACCCTAACCCTAACCCGAACCCGAACCCTAACCCTAACCCGAACCCTAACCCTAACCCGAACCCTAAACCTAACACTAAACCTAACCCTAACCCTAACCATAACCCTAACACGAACCCTAACCCTAACCTTAACGCAAACCCCTAACCCTAACCCTAACACGAACCCTAACCCTAACCCTAACCCTAACCGTAACCCGAACCCCTAACCCTAACCCTAACCCTAACCCTAACCCGAACCCTAACCCTAACCCTAACACGAACCCCTAACCCTAACCCTAACCCTAACCCTAACCCTAACCAGAACCCTAACCCTAAACCTAACCCGGACCCTTAACCCTAAACCTAAAACTAACCCGGACCCTAACCCTAACCCTAACCCGAACCCTAACCCGAACCCTAACCCTAACCCGAACCCTAACCCTAACCCTAACCCGAACCCTAAGCCTAAACCTAACCCTAACCCTAACTCTAAACACGAACCCTAACCCTAACCCGAACCCTAACCCTAACCGAACCCTAAACCGAACCCGAACCCTAAACCTAACCCTAACCCTAACCAGAACCCTAACCCTAACCCGAACCCGAACCCTAACCCTAACCCTAACCCGAACCCTAACCCGAACCCTAACCCTAACCCGAACCCTAACCCTAACCCTACCCGAACCCTAACCCTAAACCTAACACTAACACTTACTCTAAACACGAACCCTAACCCTAACCCGAACCCTAACCCTAACCGAACCCTAAACCGAACCCGAACCCTAACCCGAACCCTATCCCGAACCCTAACCCTAACCGTAATCCGAAACATCACCCTAACCCGAACCCTAACCCGAACACTAACCCGAAACCTAACCCTAACCCGAACCCTAACCCGGACCCTAACCCTAATCCTAAACCTAACCCCTAACCATCACCCGAACCCTAACCCTAACCCTAACCCTAACCCTAAACCTAACCCGAACCCTAACCCGAACCCGAAACCTAACCCGAACGCGAACCCTAACCCTTAAACCGAACCCTAACCATAACCATAACCCTAACCCTAAACCTAACCCGAAACCTAACCCCTGAGCCTAACCCTAACGCTAACCCTAACCCTAACCCGAACCCGAACCCTAAGCCGAACCCTAACCCTAACCCTAACCCTAACCCGAACCCTAACCCAAAACCTAACCCTAACCCGAACCCTAACCCTCACCATAACCCTAAACCTAACCCTAACCCTAACCCTAACCCTAAAACCTAACCCTAACCCTAACCCTAACCCTAACCCGAACCCTAACCCTAACCCTAACCCGAACCCTAACCCTAACCCTAACCCTAACCCTAACCCGAACCCTAACCCTAACCCTAACCCCAACCCGAACCCTAACCCTAACCCTAACCCGAACCCTAACGCTAAACCTAATCCTAACCCTAAACATAACACTAACCCTAACCCTAACCCTAACCCGAAATCTAACTCGAACCCTAACCCTAACCCTAACCCTAACCCTAACCCGAAACCTAACCCTAACCCTAACCCGAACCCGAACCCTAACCCGAACCCTAACCCTAACCCTAACCCAAACCCTAACCCTAACCCTAACCAGATCCCTAACCCTAACCCTAACCCGAAACCTAACCCTAACCCTAACCCGAACCCTAACCCTAATCCGAACCCCGAACCCTAACACGAAACCTAACCCTAACCCTAACCCGAACCCTAACCCGAACCCTAACCCTAAACCTAAACCTAACCCTAACCCTAACCCTAAACCCGAACCCTAACACTAACCCGAACCCTAACCCTAACCAGAACCCGAAACCTAACCCGAACCCTAACCTGAACCCTAACCCGAACACTAACCCTAACACGAACCCTAACCCTAAACTGAACCCTAACCCGAACCCTAACCCGAACCCTAACCCGAACCCTAACGCTAACCCTAACCCTAACCCTCACTCGAACCCTAACCCTAACGGTAACCCTAACCCTAACCCGAACCCTAACCCGAACCCTAAACTGAACCCTAACCCTCACCCTAACCCTAACCCGAAACCTAACCCGAACCCTATCCCTAACCCTAACCTTAACCCTAACCCTAACCCGAACCCGAACCCGTACCCTAACCCTAACCCTAAACTGAACCCTAACCCTAACCCGAACCCGAAACCTAACCCTAACCCGAACCCTAAACCTAACCCTAACCCGAAACCAAACCCGAACCCGAACCCTAAACCTAAACCTAAACCTAACCCGAAACCTAACCCAAACCCTAACCCTAACCCTAACCCTAACCCGAACCCTAACCTTAACTCTTAACCCTAAACCGAACCCTAACCCGAACCCTAACCATAACCCGAACCCTAACCCTAACCCGAAACCGAACCCTAACCCCTAACCCTAACCCTATATCTAACCCTAACCCTAACCCGAACCCTAACCCTAACCCGAACCCTAACCCTAACCCCTAACCCTAACCCTAACCCTAACCCTAAACCGAACCCTAACCCTAACCCGAACCCGAAACCTAACCCCTAACCCTAACCCTAACTCTAAACCTAACCCTACCCGAAACCAAACCCAAACCCGAACCCGAACCCGAACCCTAACCCTAACCCTAACCCGAACCCGAACCCGAACCCTAACCCTAACCTGAACCCTAACCCTAACCTGAACCCGAACCCTAACCCTAACACGAACCCTAACCCTAACACTAACCCGAACCCTAACCCGAACCCGAACCCTAACCCTAACCCTAACCCTAACCCGAACCCTAACCCGAACCCTAACCCTAAATCTAACCCTAACCCGAACCCTAACGCTAACCCTAAACTGAACCCTAATCCTAACCCTAACCCTAACCCTAACCCGAAACCTAACCCTAACCCTAACCCGAACCCTAACCCTAACCCTAAACCTAACCCTAACCCTTAACCCTAACCCGAAACCTAGCCCTCACCCTAACCCCTAACCCTAACCCTAACCCTAACCCGAACACTAACCCTAACATGAACCCGAACCCTAACCCCTAACCCTAACCCTAACTCTAACCCTAACCCTAACACGAAACCTAAACCGAACCCGAACCCGAACCCTAAGCCTAACCCTAACCCTAACCCGAATCCGAAACCCAACCCTAAACCTAATCCTAACCTGAACCCTAACCCTAACCCGAACCCGAAACCTAACCCTAACCCGAACCCTAACCCTAACCCTAACCTGAACACTAACCCGAACCCTATTCCTAACCCTAACCCTAACCCGAACCCTAACCCTAAACCTAACCCTAACCCGAGCCCTAACCCTAACCCTTAACCCTAAACCGAACACAAAACCGAACCCTAACCCGAAACCTAAACCTAACCCTAACCCTAACCCGAACCCTAACCCTAACGCGAACCCTAACAATAACCCCTAACCCTAACGCTAACCCTAACCCGAACCCTAAACCTAACCCGAACCCGAACCCTAACCCCTAACCCCTAAACCTAACCCTAACTCTAACCTTAACCCTAAGCCGAAACCTAACCCGAACCCGAACCCGAACACTAACCCTAACCCTACCCCGAACACGAACCCGAACCCTAACCCTAACCCTAACCTGAACCCTAACCCTAACCCGAACCCGAACCCTAACCCTAACCCGAACCCTAACCCTAACCCTAACCCAAACCCTAACCCGAACACGAACACTAACCCTAACCTTAACTGTAACAAGAACCCTAACCCGAACCCTAACCCTAACCCTAACCCTAACCCGAACCCTAACCCTAACCCTTAATCCGAACCCTAACCCTAACCCGAACCCTAACCCGAACCCGAACCGTAACCCGAACGCGAACACTAACACTAACCCTAACCTGAACCCTAACCCCTAAACCTAACCCGAACCCGAACCCTAACCCTAACCCTAACCCGAAACCTAACCCTAACCCCTAACCCTAACTCGAACCCTAAACCTAACCCTAACCCTAACCCGAACCCTAATCCTAACCCTTAACCCGAACCCTAACCCTAACCCGAACCCTAACCCTAACCCTAAACCTAACCCTAACCCGAACCCTAACCCTAACCCTAACCTGAACCCTAACCCCTAACCCTAACCCGAACCCGAACCCTAACCCGAACCCGAAACACTAACCCTAACCCGAAACCGAAGCCTAACCCTAACCCGAACCCGAACACGAACCCTAAACCTAACCCTAACCCGAAACCGAACCCTAGCCCTAACCCTAACCCGAACCCGAACCCTAACCCGAACCCTAACCCTAACCCTAACCCTAACCCGATCCCGAACCCTAACCCAAACCCTAACCCTAACCCTAACCCGAACCCGAACCCGAACCCTAACCCCTTACCCGAAACCTAACCCTAACCCGAACCCTAACCCTAACCCGAAACCTAACCCTAACCCTAACCCTAACCCGATCCCGAACCCTAACCCGAAACCTAACCCTAACCCTAATCCGAACCCTAACCCTAACACTAACCCGAACCCTAACCCTAACACTAACCATATCCCGAACCCTAACACTAACCCTAAACCTAACCCAAACCCGTACCCGAACCGTAACCCTAACACGAACCCTAACCCTAACCCTAACCCTAACCCGAACCCTAACCCTAACCCTAACCCTAACGCTAACCCTAACCCGAACCCTAACCCTAACCCGAACCCGAACCCTAACCCTAACCCTAACCGTAACACTAATCCGAAACCTAACCCCTAACCCTAACCCTAACGCTAACACTAACCCTAATCCGAAACCTAAACCGAACCCGAACCAGAACCCGAAACTTAACCCTAACCCTAACCCGAACCCGAACCCGAACCCTAACCCTAACCCTAACCGGAACCCTAACCCTAACGCGAACCCGAACCCTAAACCTAACCGAAACCCTAACCCTAACCCTAACCCGAACTCTAACACGAACCCGAACCCTAAACCTAAACCTAACCCTAACCCTAACCCTAACCCGAACCCTAACCCTAACCCTAACACGAACCCCTAACCCTAACCCTAACCTAACACTAACCAGAACCCTAACACTAACACTAACCCGGACGCTTAACCCTAAACCTAACCCTAACCCGGACCCTAACCCTAACCCTAACCCGAACCCTAACCCGAACCCTAACCCTAACCCGAACCCTAACCCTAACCCGAACCCTAACCCTAACCCTAACCCTAACCCGAACCCTAACCCTAACCCTAACACGAACCCTAACCCTAAACCTAACCCCGAACCCTAACCCGAAACCTAAACCTAACCCTAACCCGAACCCTAACCCGAACCCTAACCCTAAACCTAAACCTAACCCTAACCCTAACCCTAACCCTAAACCCGAACCCTAACACTAACCCGAACCCTAACCCTAACCAGAACCCGAAACCTAACCCGAACCCTAACCCGAACCCTAACCCTAACCCTACCCGAACCCTAACCCTAAACCTAACCCTAACACTAACTCTAAACACGAACCCTAACACTAACCCGAACCCTAACCCTAACCGAACCCTAAACCGAACCCGAACCCTAACCCGAACCATAACCCGAAACCTAACCCTAACCCGAACCCGAACCCTAACCCGAACCCTAACCCTAACCCGAACCCTAACCCTAACCGTAATCCGAAAATTCACCCTAACCCGAACCCTAACCCGAACACTAACCCGAACCCTAACCCTAACCCGAACCCTAACCCGGACCCTAACCCTAATCCTAAACCTAACCCCTAACCCTCACCCGAACCCTAACCCTAACCCTAACCCTAACCCGAACCCTAACCCGAACCCTAATCCGAACCCTAACCCTCACCCTAACCCTAACCCGAACTCTAACCCTCACACTAACCCTAACCCTAACCTTAACCCTAACTCTAACCAGAACCCTAACCCTAACCCTAACCCCGAACCCTAACCGTAACCCTAACCCTAACCCGAACCCTAAACCTAACCAGAACACGAACCCTAACCCTAACCCTACCCCTAACCCGAACTCTAACCCTAACCCTTAACCCTAAACCTTAACCTGAACCCTAACCCTAACCCGAACCCTAACCCGAACCCGAACCCTAACCCGAACGCGAACCCTAACCCTTACCGAACCCTAACCATAACCATAACCCTAACCCTAAACCTAACCCGAACCCTAACCCCTAAGCCTAACCCTAATGCTAACCCTAACCCTAACCCGAACCCGAACCCTAAGCCGAACCCTAACCCTAACCCTAACCCTAACCCTAACTCGAACCCTAACCCAAAACCTAACCCTAACCCGAACCCTAACCCTCACTCGAACACTAAACCTAACCCTAACCCTAACCCTAACCCTAAAACATAACCCTAACCCTAACCCTAACCCTAACCCGAACCCTAACCCTAACCCTAACCCGAACCCTAACCCTAACCCTAACCCTAAACCTAACCCGAACCCTAACCCGAACCCTAAACCTAACCCTAACCCGAACCCGAACCCTAACCCGAACCCTAACCCTAACCCTAACCCAAACCCTAACCCTAACCCTAACCCGATCCCTAACCCTAACCCTAACCCGAACCCTAACCCTAACCCTAACCCGAACCCTAACCCTAAACCTAACCCGAACCCTAACCCTAACCCTAACCCGAACCCGAACCCTAACCCTCACTCGAACACTAAACCTAACCCTAAACCTAACCCTAACCCTAAAACATAACCCTAAACCTAACCCGAACCCTAACCCTAAACCTAACCCCGAACCCTAACCCGAAACCTAACCCTAACCCTAACCCGAACCCTAACCCGAACCCTAACCCTAAACCTAAAACTAACCCTAACCCTAACCCTAACCCGAACCCTAAACCCGAACCCTAAGACTAACCCGAACCCTAACCCTAACCCGAACCCGAAACCTAACCCGAACCCTAACCCTAACCCTAACCCGAACCCTAACCCTAACCCGAACCCTAACCCGAATCCCTAACCCTAACCCGAACCCGAACCCTAATCCTAACCCGAACCCTAACCCTAACCCGAACCCTAACCCTAACACTAAACCTAACCCTAACCCTAACCCTAACCCTAACCCTAACCCGAACCCTAACCCTAACCCTAACCCGAACCCTAACCCTAAACCTAACCCTAACCCTAACTCTAAACACGAACCCTAACCCTAACCCGAACCCTAACCCTATCCGAACCCTAAACCGAACCCGAACCCTAACCCGAAACTTAACCCGAAACCTAACCCTAACCCGAACCCGAACCCTAACCCGAACCCTAACCCTAAACCGAACCCTAACCCTAACCGTAATCCGAACCATCACCCTAACACGAACCCTAACCCGAACACTAACCCGAACCCTAAACCTAACCCGAACCCTAACCCGAACCCTAACCCTAATCCTAACCTAACCCTAACCCCTAACCCTCACCCGAACCCTAACCCTAACCCTAACCCTAACCCGATCCTAACCCGAACCCTAATCCGAACCCTAACCCTCACCCTAACCCTAACCCGAACACTAACCCGAACCCTAACCCTAACCCTAACCTTAACCCTAACCCTAACCGGAACCCTAACACTAACCCTAACCCCGAAACCTAACCGTAACCCTAACCCTAACCCGAACCCTAAACCTAACCAGAACCCGAACCCTAACCCTAACCCTACCCCTAACCCGAACCCTAACCCTAACCCTTAACCCTAACCCTTAACCTGAACCCTAACCCTAAACCGAACAATAACCCGAACCCGAACCCTAACACGAACGCGAACCCTAACCCTTAAACCGAACCCTAACCATAACCATAACCCTAACCCTAAACCTAACCCGAACCCTAACCCCTAACCCTAACCCTAACGCTAACCCTAACCCTAACCCGAACCCGAACCCTAAACCGAACCCTAACCCTAACCCTAACCCTAACCCTAACCCTAACCAGAACCCTAACCGTAACCCGAACCCTAACCCAAAACCTAACCCTAACCCGAACCCTAACCCTCACCCGAACCCTAAACCTAACCGTAACCCTAACCCTAACCCTAAAACCTAACCCTAACCCTAACCCTAACCCTAACCCGAACCCTAACCCTAACCCTAACCCGAACCCTAACCCTAACCCTAACCCTAACCCGAACCCTAACCCTAACCCTAACCCCAACCCGAACCCTAACCCTAACCCTAACCCTAACCCGAACCCTAACCCTAAACCTAATCCTAACCCTAAACCTAACACTAACCCTAACCCAAACCCTAACCCTAACCCTAACCCTAACACGAAGCTAACCTTAACTCTTAACCCTAAACCGAACCCTAACCCGAACCCTAACCCGAACCCTAACCCTAACCCTAACACTAACCCGAAACCTAACCCTAACCCGAACCCTAACCCTAACCCCTAACCCGAACCCTACCATAACCCGAACCCAAACCCTAACCCGATCCCGAATCCTAACCCCTAACCATAACCCTATATCTAACCCTAACCCTAACCCGAACCCTAACCCTAACCCGAACCCTAACACTAACCCCTAACCCTAACCCTAACCCTAACCCTAAACTGAACCCTAACCCTAACCCGAACCCGAACCCTAACCCCTAACCCTAACCCTAACTCTAACCCTAACCCTACCCGAAACCAAACCCGAACCCGAACCCGAACCCGAACCCTAAATCTAACCCTAACCTGAACCCGAACCCGAAACCGAACCCTAACCCTAACCTGAACCCTAACCCTAACCCGAACCCGAACACTAACCCTAACACGAACCCTAACCCTAACCCTAACCCGAACCCTAACCCGAACCCAAACCCTAACCCTAACCCTAACCCTAACCCGAACCCTAACCCGAACCCTAACCCTAAATCTAACCCTAACCCGAAACCTAACCCTAACACTTAACCCGAACCCTAACCCTAACCCGAACCCTAACCTGAACCCTAAACCTAACGCGAACACTAACCCTTAACCCGAACCCTAACCCTAACACTAACCCGAACCCTAACCCTAACACTAACCCTAACCCGAACCCTAACCCTAACCCTAAATCTAACCCAAAACCGAACCCTAACCCTAACCCTAACCTGAACCCTAACCCCTAACCCTAACCCGAACACGAACCCTAATCCGAACCCGAACCCTAACCCTAACCCGAAACCGAACCCTAAACATAACCCGAACCCGAACACGAACGCTAAACCTAACCCTAACCCAAACCCGAACCCTAACCCTAACCCTAACCCTAAACCTAACCCTAACGCGAACCCTAACCCTAACCCTTAACTCTAACCCTTAACCCGAACCCTAACCCTAACTCGAACACTAACCCGAACCCGAAACCTAACCCGAACGCGAACCCTAACCCTTAACGCGAACCCTAACCCTAACCCTAACCCTAACCCGAACCCGAACCCTAACCCGAACCCTAACCCTAACCCTAACACGAAACCTAAACAGAACCCTAACCCTAACCCTAACCCGAACCCTAAACCTAAACCTAACCCGAACCCTAAACCGAACCCGAACACTAACCCTAACCCTAACCCTAACCCGAACCCTAACCCTAAACCTAACCCTAACCCGAAACCTAACCCAAAACCTAACCCTAACCCAAACCCGTACCCTAATACTAACCCTAACCCTAACCCTCACCCTAACCCTAACCCGAACCCGAACCCTCACCGTAACCCTAACCCTAACCCTAACCCGTACCCGAATCCTAACCCTAACCTGAACACTAACCCTAACCCGAACCCTAACCCGAATGCTAACCCTCACCCTAACCCTAAACCGAACCCTAACCCTAACCCTAACCCTAAACCTAACCCTAACCCGAATCCTAACCCTAAACCTAACCCTAACCCCGAACCCTAACCCTAACCCTAACCCGAACCCGAACCCTAACCCTAACCCTAACCCTTAACCCTAACCCTTAACCCGAACCCTAACCCTAACCCGAACCCTAAACCTAACCCTAACCGTAACCCGAACCCTAACCCCTAACCCTAACGCTAACCCTAACCCGAACCCTAACCCGAAACTTAAACCGAACCCTAACCCTAACCATAACCCTAAGGCTAACACTAACACTAACCCTAACCCGATATCTAACCCCTAACCCTAACCCTAACACTAACCCTAACCCGAACCCGAACCCTAACCCGAACCCTAACCCTAACCCTAACCCGTACCCGAACCCTAAACCTAACACGAACACTAACACTAACCCTAACCCTAACCCGAACCCTAACCCGAACCCGAACCCTAACACTAATCCTAACCCTAACCCGAACCCTAACCCGAACCCTAATCCTAAATCTAACCCTAACCCGAACCCTAACCCTAACACTTAACCCGAACCCTAACCCTAACCCGAACCCTAACCCGAACCCTAACCCTAACGCGAACACTAACCCTTAACCCGAACCCTAACCCTAACACTAACCCAAACCCTAACCATAAACCTAACCCTAACCCGAACCCTAACCCTAACCCTAAACCTAACCCTAAACAGAACCCTAACCCTAACCCTAACCTGAACCATAACCCGTAACCCTAACCCGAACACGAACCCTAACCCGAACCCGAACCCTAACCCTAACCCTAACCTGAAACCGATCCCTAAACATAACCCGAACCCGAACACGAACGCTAAACCTAACCCTAACCCAAACCCGAAACCTAGCCCTAACCCTAACCCGAACCCGAACCCTAGCCCGAACCCTAACCCTAACCCTAACCCTAACCCGAACCCTAACCCTAACCCTAACCCTAACCCTAAACCTAACCCTAACGCGAACCCTAACCCTAAACCTTAACTCTAACACTTAACCCGAACCCTAACCCTAACTCGAACCCTAACCCGAACCCGAACCCAAACCCGAACGCGAACCCTAACCCTTAACGCGAAACCTAACCCTAACCCTAACCCTAACCCTAACCCGAACCCTAACCAAAACCCTAACCCGAACCCTAACACGAAACCTAACCAGAACCCTAACCCTAACCCTAACCCGAACCCTAAACCTAACCCTAACCCGAACCCTAAACGGAACCCGAACACTAACCCTAACCCTAACCCTAACCCGAACCCTAACCCTAACCCTAACCCGTACCCTAATACTAACACTAACCCTAACCCTAACACTAACCCTAACTCGAACCCGAACCCTAACCCGAACCCTAACCCTAACCCTAACCCGTACCCGAACCCTAAACCTAACACGAACACTAACACTAACCCTAACACTAACCCGAACCCTAACCCTAACCTTAACCCTAACCCTAACACTAACCCTAACCCTAACCCGTACCCGAACCCTAACCCTAAACCGAACACTAACCCTAACACTAACACTAACCCGAACCCTAACCCTAACCCGAAACCTAACCCGAACCCTAAATCTAACAATAACACGTACCCTAACACTAATTCTAAACCTAACCCGAACCCTAACCCTAACCCTAACCCTAAACCTAACACTAACCGGAACCCTAACCCTAACCCGAAACCTAACCCTAACCCTAACCCTATCCCTAACCCGAAATCGAACCCTAACCCTAACCCCTAACCCGAACCAACCCTAACCCGAAACCCTAACCCTAACCCGAAACCTAACCCTAACCCTAAGCCTAACCCTAACCCTAACCCTAACCCGAACAGGAACCCTAACCCGAAACCTAACCCTAACCCTAATCCGAACCGTAAACCTAACCCTAACCCTAACCCTAAACCCGAACCCTAACCCTAGCCCTAACCCTAACCCGAACCCTAACGCTAACCCGAACCCGAACCCTAACCGTAACCTAACCCGAACCCTAACCCTAACCCTTAACTCTAACCCTTAACCCGAACCCTAACCCTAACCCGAACCCTAACCCGAACCGGAACCCTAACACGAACACGTACCCTAACACTTAACCCGAACTCTAACCCTAACCCTAATCGTAACCCGAACCCTAAAACCTAACCCTAATGCTAACCCTAATCCGAACCCTAACCCGAACCCTAAACCGAACCCTAACCCGAACCATAACCCTAAGGCTAACCCGAACACTAACCCTAACCCGAAATCTAACCGCTAACCCTAACCCTAACACGAACCCTAACCCGAACCCGAACCCTAATCCTAACCCTAAATCTAACCCTAACCCTAACCCTAATCGAACCCTAACCCTAACCCCTAACCCTAACACGAACCCTAACCCTAACCGTAATCCGAACCCTAACCCTAACCCGAACCCTAACCCGAACACTAACCTGAACCCTAATCGTAACCCGAACCCTAACCCGAACCCTAACGCTAAACCTAACCCTAACCCTAACCCGAACCCTAACCCTAACCCTAACCCTAACCCTAACCCATACCCGAACCCTAACCCTAACCCTAACCCTATCCCTAACCCGAAATCGAACCCTAACCCTAACCCCTAACCCGAACCAACCCTAACCCGAAACCCTAACCCTAACCCGAAACCTAACCCTAACCCTAAGCCTAACCCTAACCCTAACCCTAACCCGAACAGGAACCCTAACCCGAAACCTAACCCTAACCCTAATCCGAACCGTAAACCTAACCCTAACCCTAACCCTAAACCCGAACCCTAACCCTAGCCCTAACCCTAACCCGAACCCTAACGCTAACCCGAACCCGAACCCTAACCGTAACCTAACCCGAACCCTAACCCTAACCCTTAACTCTAACCCTTAACCCGAACCCTAACCCTAACCCGAACCCTAACCCGAACCGGAACCCTAACACGAACACGTACCCTAACACTTAACCCGAAGCCTAACCCTAACCCTAACCGTAACCCGAACCCTAAAACCTAACCCTAATGCTAACCCTAACCCGAACCCTAACCCGAACCCTAAACCGAACCCTAACCCGAACCATAACCCTAAGGCTAACCCGAACACTAACCCTAACCCGAAATCTAACCGCTAACCCTAACCCTAACACTAACCCTAACCCGAACCCGAACCCTAATCCTAACCCTAAATCTAACCCTAACCCTAACCCTAATCGAACCCTAACCCTAACCCCTAACCCTAACACGAACCCTAACCCTAACCGTAATCCGAACCCTAACCCTAACCCGAACACTAACCCGAACACTAACCTGAACCCTAATCGTAACCCGAACCCTAACCCGAACCCTAACGCTAAACCTAACCCTAACCCTAACCCGAACCCTAACCCTAACCCTAACCCTAACCCTAACCCATACCCGAACCCTAACCCTAACTCGAACACTAACCCTAACCCTAACCCTAACCCGAACGCTAACCCTAACCCTAACCCTAACCCGAAACCTAACCCGAACCCTAACCCTAACCCTAACCCGTACCCTAATACTAACCCTAACCCTAACCCGAACCCTAAACCTAACCCTAACCCTAACCCTAACCCGTACCCGAATCCTAACCCTAACCTGAACACTAACCCTAACCCGAAACCTAACCCGAACGCTAACCCTCAGCCTAACCTTAAACCGAACCCTAACCCTAACCCTAACCCTAACCCGAACCCGAACCCTAACCCTAACACTAACCCTAACCCCGAACCCTTACCCTAACCCTAACCCAAAACCTAACCCTAACCCTAACCCTAACCTTAACCCGAACCCTAACCCGAACCCTAACCCTAACCCTAAACCGAACCCGAACCCTAACCCGAACCATAACCCGAACCCGATCCCGAACCCGAACCCTAACCCGAACCCTAACCCTAACCCTAACCCGAACCCTAACCCTAATCCGAACCCCGAACCCTAACACGAAACCTAACCCTAACCCTAACCCGAAACCTAACCCGAACCCTAACCCTAAACCTAAACCTAACCCTAACCCTAACCCTAAACCCGAACCCTAACACTAACCCGAACCCTAACCCTAACCAGAACCCGAAACCTAACCCGAACCCTAACCTGAACCCTAACCCGAACACTAACCCTAACACGAACCCTAACCCTAAACTGAACCCTAACCCGAACACTAAACCGAACCCTAACCCGAACCCTAACCCGAACCCTAACGCTAACCCTAACCCTAACCCTCACTCGAACCCTAACCCTAACGGTAACCCTAACCCTAACCCGAACCCTAACCCGAACCCTAAACTGAACCCTAACCCTCACCCTAACCCTAACCCGAAACCTAACCCGAACCCTATCCCTAACCCTAACCTTAACCCTAACCCTAACCCGAACCCGAACCCGTACCCTAACCCTAACCCTAACCCGAACCCTAACCCTAACCCGAACCCGAAACCTAACCCTAACCCGAACCCTAACCCTAACCCTAACCCGAAACCAAACCCGAACCCGAACCCTAAACCTAAACCTAAACCTAACCCGAAACCTAACCCAAACCCTAACCCTAACCCTAACCCTAACCCGAACCCTAACCTTAACTCTTAACCCTAAACCGAACCCTAACCCGAACCCTACCCATAACCCGAACCCTAACCCTAACCCGAAACCGAACCCTAACCCCTAACCCTAACCCTATATCTAACCCTAACCCTAACCCGAACCCTAACCCTAACCCGAACCCTAACCCTAACCCCTAACCCTAACCCTAACCCTAACCCTAAACCGAACCCTAACCCTAACCCGAACCCGAAACCTAACCCCTAACCCTAACCCTAACTCTAAACCTAACCCTACCCGAAACCAAACCCAAACCCGAACCCGAACCCGAACCCTAACCCTAAACCTAACCCGAACCCGAACCCGAACCCTAACCCTAACCTGAACCCTAACCCTAACCCGAACCCGAACCCTAACCCTAACACGAACCCTAACCCTAACACTAACCCGAACCCTAACCCGAACCCGAACCCTAACCCTAACCCTAACCCTAACCCGAACCCTTACCCGAACCCTAACCCTAAATCTAACCCTAACCCGAACCCTAACGCTAACCCTAAACTGAACCCTAATCCTAACCCTAACCCTAACCCTAACCCGAAACCTAACCCTAACCCTAACCCGAACCCTAACCCTAACCCTAAACCTAACCCTAACCCTTAACCCTAACCCGAAACCTAACCCTCACCCTAACCCCTAACCCTAACCCTAACCCTAACCCAAACACTAACCCTAACACGAACCCGAAACCTAACCCCTAACCCTAACCCTAACTCTAACCCTAACCCTAACCCGAAACCTAAACCGAACCCGAACCCGAACCCTAAGCCTAACCCTAACCCTAACCCGAATCAGAAACCCAACCCTAAACCTAATCCTAACCTGAACCCTAACCCTAACCCGAACCCGAAACCTAACCCTAACCCGAACCCTAACCCTAACCCTAACCTGAACACTAACCCGAACCCTATTCCTAACCCTAACCCTAACCCGAACCCTAACCCTAAACCTAACCCTAACCCGAGCCCTAACCCTAACCCTTAACCCTAAACCGAACACAAAACCGAACCCTAACCCGAACCCTAAACCTAACCCTAACCCTAACCCGAACCCTAACCCTAACGCGAACCCTAACAATAACCCCTAACCCTAACGCTAACCCTAACCCGAACCCTAAACCTAACCCGAACCCGAACCCTAACCCCTAACCCCTAAACCTAACCCTAACTCTAACCTTAACCCTAAGCCGAAACCTAACCCGAACCCGAACCCGAACACTAACCCTAACCCTACCCCGAACACGAACCCGAACCCTAACCCTAACCCTAACCTGAACCCTAACCCTAACCCGAACCCGAACCCTAACCCTAACCCGAACCCAAACCCTAACCCTAACCCAAACCCTAACCCGAACACGAACACTAACCCTAACCTTAACTGTAACAAGAACCCTAACCCGAACCCTAACCCTAACCCTAACCCTAACCCGAAACCTAACCCTAACCCTTAATCCGAACCCTAACCCTAACCCGAACCCTAACCCGAACCCGAACCGTAACCCGAACGCGAACCCTAACACTAACCCTAACCTGAACCCTAACCCCTAAACCTAACCCGAACCCGAACCCTAACCCTAACCCTAACCCGAAACCTAACCCTAACCCCTAACCCTAACTCGAACCCTAAACCTAACCCTAACCCTAACCCGAACCCTAATCCTAACCCTTAACCCGAACCCTAACCCTAACCCGAACCCTAACCCTAACCCTAAACCTAACCCTAACCCGAACCCTAACCCTAACCCTAACCTGAACCCTAACCCCTAACCCTAACCCGAACCCGAACCCTAACCCGAACCCGAAACACTAACCCTAACCCGAAACCGAAGCCTAACCCTAACCCGAACCCGAACACGAACCCTAAACCTAACCCTAACCCGAAACCGAACCCTAGCCCTAACCCTAACCCGAACCCGAACCCTAACCCGAACCCTAACCCTAACCCTAACCCTAACCCAAACCCTAACCCAAACCCTAACCCTAACCCTAACCCGAACCCGAACCCGAACCCTAACCCCTTACACGAACCCTAACCCTAACCCGAAACCTAACCCTAACCCGAAACCTAACCCTAACCCTAACCCTAACCCGAACCCGAACCCTAACCCGAAACCTAACCCTAACCCTAATCCGAACCCTAACCCTAACACTAACCCGAACCCTAACCCTAACACTAACCCTATCCCGAACCCTAACACTAACCCTAAACCTAACCCAAACCCGTACCCGAACCGTAACCCTAACCCGAACCCTAACCCTAACCCTAACCCTAACCCGAACCCTAACCCTAACCCTAACCCTAACGCTAACCCTAACCCGAACCCTAACCCTAACCCGAACCCGAACCCTAACCCTAACCCTAACCGTAACACTAATCCGAAACCTAACCCTAAACCCTAACCCTAACCCTAACCCTAACCCGAACCTTAATCCTAACCCTAACCCCTAACCCTAAACCTAACCCGAAACCGAACCCTAAACCTAACCCTAAACCTATCCCTAACCCGAACACTAACCCTAACCCGAACCCTAAACCTAACCCCTAACCATAACCCTAACCCGAAACCTAAACCTAACCCGAACCCGAAACCTAACCCCTAACCCTAACCCTAACGCTAACACTAACCCTAATCCGAAACCTAAACCGAACCCGAACCAGAACCCGAAACCTAACCCTAACCCTAACCCGAACCCGAACCCGAACCCTAACCCTAACCCTAACCGGAACCCTAACCCTAACGCGAACCCGAACCCTAAACCTAACCGAAACCCTAACCCTAACCCTAACCCGAACTCTAACACGAACCCGAACCCTAAACCTAAACCTAACCCTAACCCTAACCCTAACCCGAACCCTAACCCTAACCCTAACACGAACCCCTAACCCTAACCCTAACCTAACACTAACCAGAACCCTAACACTAACACTAACCCGGACCCTTAACCCTAAACCTAACCCTAACCCGGACCCTAACCCTAACCCTAACCCGAACCCTAACCCGAACCCTAACCCTAACCCGAACCCTAACCCTAACCCGAACCCTAACCCTAACCCTACCCTTACCCGAACCCTAACCCTAACCCTAACACGAACCCTAACCCTAAACCTAACCCCGAACCCTAACCCGAAACCTAAACCTAACCCTAACCCGAACCCTAACCCGAACCCTAACCCTAAACCTAAACCTAACCCTAACCCTAACCCTAACCCTAAACCCGAACCCTAACACTAACCCGAACCCTAACCCTAACCAGAACCCGAAACCTAACCCGAACCCTAACCCGAACCCTAACCCTAACCCTACCCGAACCCTAACCCTAAACCTAACCCTAACACTAACTCTAAACACGAACCCTAACACTAACCCGAACCCTAACCCTAACGGAACCCTAAACCGAACCCGAACCCTAACCCGAACCCTAACCCTAACCCGAACCCGAACCCTAACCCGAACCCTAACCCTAACCCGAACCCTAACCCTAACCGTAATCCGAAACATCACCCTAACCCTACCCCTAACCCGAACCCTAACCCTAACCCTTAACCCTAAACCTTAACCTGAACCCTAACCCTAACCCGAACCCTAAACCGAACCCGAACCCTAACCCGAACGCGAACCCTAACCCTTACCGAACCCTAACCATAACCATAACCCTAACCCTAAACCTAACCCGAACCCTAACCCCTAAGCCTAACCCTAATGCTAACCCTAACCCTAACCCGAACCCGAACCCTAAGCCGAACCCTAACCCTAACCCTAACCCTAACCCTACCTCGAACCCTAACCCAAAACCTAACCCTAACCCGAACCCTAACCCTCACTCGAACACTAAACCTAACCCTAACCCTAACCCTAACCCTAAAACATAACCCTAACCCTAACCCTAACCCTAACCCGAACCCTAACCCTAACCCTAACCCGAACCCTAACCCTAACCCTAACCCTAACCCTAACCCGAACCCTAACCCGAACCCTAAACCTAACCCTAACCCGAACCCGAACCCTAAACCGAACCCTAACCCTAACCCTAACCCAAACCCTAACCCTAACCCTAACCCGATCCCTAACCCTAACCCTAACCCGAACCCTAACCCTAACCCTAACCCGAACCCTAACCCTAACCCTAACCCCGAACCCTAACCCGAAACCTAACCCTAACCCTAACCCGAACCCTAACCCGAACCCTAACCCTAAACCTAAACCTAACCCTAACCCTAACCCTAACCCTAAACCCGAACCCTAACACTAACCCGAACCCTAACCCTAACCCGAACCCGAAACCTAACCCGAACCCTAACCCGAACCCTAACCCGAACACTAACCCTAACACGAACCCTAACCCTAAACTGAACCCTAACCCGAACACTAAACCGAACCCTAACCCAAACCCTAACCCGAACCCTAACCCTAACCCTAAACCTCACTCGAACCCTAACCCTAACGGTAACCCTAACCCTAACCCGAACACTAACCCGAACCCTAACCTGAACCCTAACACTCACCCTAACCCTAACCCGAACCCTAACCCGAACCCTATCCCTAACCCTAACCTTAACCCTAACCCTAACCCGAACCCGAACCCGTACCCTAACCCTAACCATAAACTGAACCCTAACCCTAACCCGAACCCGAAACCTAACCCTAACCCGAACCCTAACCCTAACCCTAACCCGAAACCAAACACGAACCCGAACCCTAACCCTAAACCTAAACCTAACCCGAACCCTAACCCAAAACCTAACCCTAAACCTAACCCTAACCCGAACCCTAACCTTAACTCTTAACCCTAAACCGAACCCTAAACCGAACCCTAACCATAACCCGAACCCTAACCCTAACCCGAAACCGAACCCTAACGCCTAACCCTAACCCTATATCTAACCCTAACCCTAACCCGAATCCTAACTCTAACCCGAAACCTAACCCTAACCCCTAACCCTAACCCTAACCCTAACCCTAAACCGAACCCTAACCCGAACCCTAACCCTAACCCTAACCCTAACCCTAACCCGAACCCTAAACCTAACCCTAACCCGAACCCGAACCCTAACCCGAACCCTAACCCTAACCCTAACCCAAACCCTAACCCTAACCCTAACCCGATCCCTAACCCTAACCCTAAACCGAACCCTGACCCTAACCCTAACCCGAACCCTAACCCTAACCCTAACCCCGAACCCTAACCCGAAACCTAACCCTAACCCTAACCCGAACCCTAACCCGAACCCTAACCCTAAACCTAAACCTAACCCTAACACTAACCCTAACCCTAAACCCGAACCCTAACACTAACCCGAACCCTAACCCTAACCCGAACCCGAAACCTAACCCGAACCCTAACCCGAACCCTAACCCGAACACTAACCCTAACACGAACCCTAACCCTAAACTGAACCCTAACCCGAACACTAAACCGAACCCTAACCCAAACCCTAACCCGAACCCTAACCCTAACCCTAAACCTCACTCGAACCCTAACCCTAAAGGTAACCCTAACCCTAACCCGAACCCTAACCCGAACCCTAACCTGAACCCTAACACTCACCCTAACCCTAACCCGAACCCTAACCCGAACCCTATCCCTAACCCTAACCTTAACCCTAACCCTAACCCGAACCCGAACCCGTACCCTAACCCTAACCCTAAACTGAACCCTAACCCTAACCCGAACCCGAAACCTAACCCTAACCCGAACCCTAACCCTAATCCTCACCCCAAAAAAACACGAACCCGAACACTAACCCTAAATCTAAACCTAACCCGAACCCTAACCCAAACCCTAACCATAACCCTAACCCTAACCCGAACCCTAACCTTAACTCTTAACCCTAAACCGAACCCTAAACCGAACCCTAACCATAACCCGAACCCTAACCCTAATCCGAAACCGAACCCTAACCCCTAACCCTAACCCTATATCTAACCCTAACCCTAACCCGAATCCTAACTCTAACCCGAACCCTAACCCTAACCCCTAACCCTAACCCTAACCCTAAACCGAACCCTAACCCTAACCCGAACCCGAAACCTAACCCCTAACCCTAACCCTAACTCTAACCCTAACCCTACCCGAAACCAAACCCGAACCCAAACCCGAACCCGAACCCTAACCCTAACCCTAACCCGAACCCGAACCCGAACCCAAACCCTAACCCTAACCTGAACCCTAACCCTAACCCGAACCCGAACCCTAACTCTAACACGAACCCTAACCCTAACACTAACCCGAACCCTAATCCGAACCTGAACCCTAACCCTAACCCTAACCCTAACCCGAACCCTAACCCGAACCATAACCCTAAATCTAACCCTAATCCGAACCCTAACGCTAACCCTAAACCGAACCCTAACCCTAACCCTAACCCTAACCCTAACCCGAAACCTAACCCTAACCCTAAACCGAACCCTAACCCTAACCCTAAACCTAACCCTAACCCTTAACCCTAACCCGAAACCTAACCCTCACCCTAACCCCTAACCCTAACCCTAACCCTAACCCGAACACTAACCCTAACCCGAACCCGAACCCTAACCCCTAAACCTAACCCTAACTCTAACCCTAACACTAACCCGAAACCTAAACCGAACCCGAACCCGAACCCGAACCCTAAGCCTAACCCTAACCCTAACCCGAATCCGAACCCCAACACTGAACCTAACCCTAACCTGAACCCTAACCCTAACCCGAACCCGAAACCTAACCCTAACCCGAACCCTAACCCTAACCCTAACCTGAACACTAACCCGAACCCTATTCCTAACCCTAACCCTAAACCGAACCCTAACCCGAACCCTAACCCTAAACCTAACCCTAACCCGAGCCCTAACCCTAACCCTTAACCCTAAACCGAACACAAAACCGAACCCTACCCCGAACCCTAACCCTAACCCTAACCATAACCCGAACCCTAACCCTAACGCGAACCCTAACAATAACCCCTAACCCTAACGCTAACCCTAACCCGAACCCTAAACCTAACCCGAACCCGAACCCTAACCCCTAACCCCTAACCCTAACCCTAACTCTAACCTTAACCCTAAGCCGAAACCTAACCCGAACCCGAACCCGAACACTAACCCTAACCCTAACCCGAACCCGAACCCGAACCCTAACCCTAACCCTAACCTGAACCCTAACCCTAACCCGAACCCGAACCCTAACCCTAACCCGAACCCTAACCCTAACCCTAACCCGAACCCTAACCCGAACACGAACCCTAACCCTAACCCTAACTGTAACAAGAACCCTAACCCGAACACTAACCCTAACCCTAACCCTAACCCGAAACCTAACCCTAACGCTTAACCCGAACCCTAACCCTAACCCTTACCCTAACCCGAACCCGAACCGTAACGAACGCGAACCCTAACACTAACCCTAACCTGAACCCTAACCCCTAAACCTAACCCGAACCCGAACCCTAACCCTAACCCGAAACCTAACCCTAACCCTAACCCTAACCCGAACCCGAACCCTAACCCGAAACCTAACCCTAACCCTAATCCGAACCCTAACCCTAACACTAACCCGAACCCTAACCCTAACACTAACCCTATCCCGAACCCTAACACTAACCCTAAACCTAACCCAAACCCGTACCCGAACCGTAACCCTAACCCGAACCCTAACCCTAACCCTAACCCTAACCCGAACCCTAACCCTAACCCTAACCCTAACGCTAACACTAACCCGAACCCTAACCCTAACCCGAACCCGAACCCTAACCCTAACCCTAACCCTAACACTAACCCGAAACCTAACCCTAACCCCTAACCCTAACCCTAACCCTAACCCGAACCTTAATCCTAACCCTAACCCCTAACCCTAAACCTAACCCTAAACCGAACCCTAAACCTAATCCTAACCCTATCCCTAACCCGAACACTAACCCTAACCCGAACCCTAAACCTAACCCCTAACCATAACCCTAACCCGAAACCTAACCGTAACCCGAACCCGAAAACTAACCCCTAACCCTAACCCTAACGCTAACCCTAACCCTAATCCGAAACCTAAACCGAATCCGAACCAGAACCCGAAACCTAACCCTAACCCTAACCCGAACCCGAACCCGAACCCTAACCCTAACCCTAACCGGAACCCTAACCCTACCCGAACCCTAACCCTAAACCTAACCCTAACACTAACTCTAAACATGAACCCTAACCCTAACCCGAACCCTAACCCTAACCGAACCCTAAACCGAACTAGAACCCTAACCCGAACCCTAACCCGAACCCTAACCCTAACCCGAACCCTAACCCTAACCGTAATCCGAAACATCACCCTAACCCGAACCCTAACCCGAACACTAACCCGAACCCTAACCCTAACCCGAACCCTAACCCGGACCCTAACCCTAATCCTAAACCTAACCCTTAACCCTCACCCGAACCCTAACCCTAACCCTAACCCTAACCCGAACCCTAACCCGAACCCTAATCCGAAACCTAACCCTCACCCTAAACCTAACCCGAACACTAACCCAAACCCTAATCCAAACACTAACACTCACCCTAACCCTAATCCGAACACTAACCCTCACCCTAACCCTAACCCTAACCTTAACCCTAACCCTAACCGGAACCCTAACCCTAACCCTAACCCCGAACCCTAACCGTAACACTAACCCTAACCCGAACCCTAAACCTAACCAGAACCCGAACCCTAACCCTAACTCTACCCCTAACCCGAACCCTAACCCTAACCCTTAACCAAACCCTTAACCTGAACCCTAACCCTAACCCGAACCCTAACCCGAACCCGAACCCTAACCCGAACGCGAACCCTAACCCTTAAACTGAACCCTAACCATAACCATAACCCTAACCCTAAACCTAACCCGAACCCTGACCCCTAACCCTAACCCTAACGCTAACCCTAACCCTAACCCGAACCCGAACCCTAAGCCGAACCCTAACCCTAACCCGAACCCTAACCCTAACCCGAACCCTAACCCTAACCCTAACCCGAACCCTAACCCGAACACGAACCCTAAACCTAACCCTAACTGTAACAAGAACCCTAACCCGAACCCTAACCCTAACCCTAACCCTAACCCGAAACCTAACCCTAACTCTTAACCCGAACCCTAACCCTAACCCGAACCCTAACCCAAACCCGAACCGTAACCCGAACGCGAACCCTAACACTAACCCTAACCTGAACCCTAACCCCTAAACCTAACCCGAACCCGAACCCTAACCCTAACCCGAAACCTAACCCTAACCCTAACCCTAACCCGAACCCGAACCCTAACCCGAAACCTAACCCTAACCCTAATCCGAACCCGAACCCTAACCCTAACCCTAACCCTAACACTAACCCTAAACCTAACCCAAACCCGTACCCGAACCGTAACCCTAACCCGAACCCTAACCCTAACCCTAACCCTAACCCGAACCCTAACCCTAACCCTAACCCTAACGCTAACACTAACCCGAACCCTAACCCTAACCCGAACCCGAACCCTAACCCTAACCCTAACACTAACCCGAAACCTAACCCTAACCCCTAACCCTAACCCTAACCCTAACCCGAACCTTAATCCTAACCCTAACCCCTAACCCTAAACCTAACCCTAAACCGAACCATAAACCTAAACCTAACCCTATCCCTAACCCGAACACTAACCCTAACACGAACCCTAAACCTAACCCCTAACCATAACCCTAACCCGAAACCTAACCGTAACCCGAACCCGAAACCTAACCCCTAACCCTAACCCTAACGCTAACCCTAACCCTAATCCGAAACCTAAACCGAACCCGAACCAGAACCCGAAACCTAACCCTAACGCGAACCCGAACCCGAACCCTAACCCTAACCCTAACCGGAACCCTAACCCTAACGCGAACCCGAAACCTTAACCTAACCGAAACCCTAACCCTAACCCTAACCCGAAATCTAACACGAACCCGAACCCTAACCCTAAACCTAACCCTAACCCTAACCCTAACCCGAACCCTAACCCTAACCCTAACACGAACCCCTAACCCTAGCCCTAACCCT
>JAVLSZ010000079.1:1255000-1267500 GCA_032313775.1 Urocyon cinereoargenteus | reverse complement strand
ACCCTAACCTGAACCCTAACCCCTAACCCTAACCCGAACCCGAACCCTAACCCGAACCCGAACCCTAACCCTAACCCGAAACCGAAGCCTAACCCTAACCCGAACCCGAACACGAACCCTAAACCTAACCGTAACCCGAAACCGAACCCTAGCCCTAACCCTAACCCGAACCCGAACCCTAACCCGAACCCTAACCCTAACCCTAACCCTAACCCAAACCCTAACCCAAACCCTAACCCTAACCCTAACCCTAACCCGAACCCGAACCCTAACCCTAACCCCTTACCCGAACCCTAACCCTAACCCGAACCCTAACCCTAACCCGAAACCTAACCCTAACCCTAACCCTAACCCGACCCCGAACCCTAACGCGAAACCTAACCCTAACCCTAATCCGAACCCTAACCCTAACCCGAACCCTAACCCGAACCCGAACCGTAACCCGAACGCGAACCCTAACACTAACCCTAACCTGAACCCTAACCCCTAAACCTAACCCGAACCCGAACCCTAACCCTAACCCTAACCCGAACCCTAACCCTAACCCCTAACCCTAACTCGAACCCTAAACCTAACCCTAACCCTAACCCGAACCCTAACCCTAACCCTAACCCTAACCAGAATCCTAACCCTAACCCGAACCCTAACCCTAACCCTAACCCGAATCCTAACCCTAACCCTAACCAGAACCCTAACCCGAACCCTAACCCTAACCCTAACCTTAACCCAAAACCTAACCCTAACCCTAACCCGAACCCTAACCCTAACCCTAAACCGAACCCTAACCCTAACCCTAACCCTAACCCGAAACCTAACCCTAACCCTAATCCGAACCCTAACCCTAACCCTAAACCTAACCCTAACCCTTAACCCTAACCCGAAACCTAACCCTCACCCTAACCCCTAACCCTAACCCTAACCCTAACCCGAACACTAACCCTAACCCGAACCCGAACCCTAACCCCTAACACTAACCCTAACTCTAACCCTAACCCTAACCAGAAACCTAAACCGAACCCGAACCCGAACCCTAAGCCTAACCCTAACCCTAACCCGAATCCGAACCCGAACCCTAAACCTAACCCTAACCTGAACCCTAACCCTAACCCGATCCCGAAACCTAACCCTAACCCGAACCCTAACGCTAACCCTAACCTGAACCCTAACCCGAACCCTAACCCTAACCCTAACCCTAACCCGAACCCTAACCCGAACCCTAACCCTAACCCTAACCCTAACCCGAACCCTAACCCTAACCCTTAACCCTAAACCGAACACTAAACCGAACCCTAACCCGAACCCTAACCCTAACCCTAACCCTAATCCGAACCCTAACCCTAACCCGAACCCTAACAATAACCCCTAACCTTAACGCTAACCCTAACCCGAACCCTAACCCTAACCCGAACCCGAACCCGAACCTTAACCCCTAACCCCTAACCCTAACCCTAACTCTAACATTAACCCTAAGCCGAAACCTAACCCGAACCCGAACCCGAACACTAACCCTAACCCTAACCCGAACCAGAACCCGAACCCTAACCCTAACACTAACCTGAACACTAACCCTAACCCGAACCCGAACCCTAACCCTAACCCGAACCCTAACCCTAACCCTAACCCGAACCCTAACCCGAACACGAACCCTAACCCTAACCCTAACTGTAACAAGAACCCTAACTCGAACCCTACCCTAACCCTAACCCTAACCCGAACCCTAACCCTAACCCTTAACCCGAACCCTAACCCGAACCCGAAACCGAACCCGAACCGTAACCCGAACGCGAACCCTAACACTAACCCTAACCTGAACCCTAACCCCAAAACCTAACCCGAACCCGAACCCTAAACCTAACCCTAACCCGAACCCTAACCCGAACCCGAACCCTAACCCGAAACCTAACCCTAACCCTAATCCGAACCCTAACCCTAACACTAACCCGAACCCTAACCCTAACACTAACCCTATCCCGAACCCTAACACTAACCCTAAACCTAACCCAAACCCGTACCCGAACCGTAACCCTAACCCGAACACTAACCCTAACCCTAACCCTAACCCGAACCCTAACCCTAACCCGAAACCTAACCCTAACCCTAACGCTAACCCGAATCCTAACCCTAACCCGAACCCTAACCCTAACCCTAACCCGAATCCTAACCCTAACCCTAACCAGAACCCTAACCCGAAACCTAACCCTAACCCTAACCTTAACCCAAAACCTAAACCTAACCCTAAACCGAACCCTAACCCTAACCCTAAACCGAACCCTAACCGTAACCCTAACCCTAACCCTAACCCGAAACCTAACCCTAACCCTAACCTGAACCCTAACCCTAACCCTAAACCTAACCCTAACCCTTAACCCTAACCCGAAACCTAACCCTCACCCTAACCCCTAACCCTAACCCTAACCCTAACCCTAACCCGAACACTAACCCTAACCCGAACCCGAACCCTAACCCCTAACCCTAACCCTAACTCTAACCCTAACCCTAACCCGAAACCTAAACCGAACCCGAACCCGAACCCGAACCCTAAGCCTAACCCTAACCCTAACCCGAACCCAACCCGAACCCTAAACCTAACCCTAACCTGAACCCTAACCCTAACCCGAACCCGAAACCTAACACTAATCCGAACCCTAACCCTAACCCTAACCTGAACCCTAACCCGAACCCTAACCCTAACCCTAACCCTAACCCGAACCCTAACCCGAACCCTAACCCTAACCCTAACCCTAACCCGAAACCTAACCCTAACCATTAACCCTAAACCGAACACTAAACCGAACCCTAACCCGAACCCTAACCCTAACCCTAACCCTAACCCGAACCCTAACCCTAACCCGAACCCTAACAATAACCCCTAACCCTAACGCTAACCCTAACCCGAACCCTAACCCTAACCCGAACCCGAACCCTAACCCCAAACCCCTAACCCTATCCCTAACTCTAACCTTAACCCTAAGCCGAAACCTAACCAGAACCCGAACCCGAACACTAACCCTAACCCTAACCCGAACCCGAACCCGAACCCTAACCCTTAACCCGAACCCTAACCCTAACCCGAACCCTAACCCGAACCCGAACCGTAACCCGAACTCGAACCCTAACACTAACCCTAACCTGAACCCTTACCCCTAAACCTAACCCGAACCCGAACCCTAACCCTATCCCTAACCCGAAACCTAACCCTAACCCCTAACCCTAACTCGAACACTAAACCTAACCCTAACCCGAACCCTAACCCTAACCCTTAACCCGAACCCTAACCCTAACCCGAACCCTAACCCTAACCCTAAACCTAACCCTAACCCGATCCCTAACCCTAACCCTAACCTGAACCCTAACCCCTAACCCAAACCCGAACCCGAACCCTAACCCGAACCCGAACCCTAACCCTAACCCGAAACCGAAGCCTAACCCTAACCCGAACCCGAACACGAACCCTAAACCTAACCCTAACCAGAAACCGAACCCTAGCCCTAACCCTAATCCGAACCCGAACCCTAACCCGAACCGTAACCCTAACCCTAACCCTAACCCAACCCCTAACCCAAACCCTAACCCTAACCCTAACCCGAACCCGAACCCTAACCCTAACCCCTTACCCGAACCCTAACCCTAACCCGAACCCTAACCCTAACACTAACCCTATCCCGAACCCTAACACTAACCCTAAACCTAACCCAAACCCGTACCCGAACCGTAACCCTAACCCGAACCCTAACACTAACCCGAATCCTAACCCTAACCCTCACCCGAACCCTAACGTGAACCCTAACCCTAACCCTAACCCGAACCCAAACGTTAACCCTAACCCGAACCCGAACCCTAACCCTAACCCTAACCCGAACATAAACCTAACCCTAAACCTAACGCTAACCCCTAACCCTAACCCTAACCCTAACCGTAATCCTAACCCTAAAACCTAACCCTAACCCTAACTCTAACGCTAACCCTAACCCGAACCCTAACCCTAACCCTAAGCCTAACACTAACCTAACCCTAACCCGAACTCTAACCCTAACCCGAAACCTAACACTAACCCCTAACCCTAACCCGAACCCTAACCCTAACTCGAACCCTAACCCTAACCCTTACCTGAACCCTAACCCTAACCCTAAACCTAACCCTAAACCGAACCCTAACCCTAAACCTAAACCTAACACTAACCCTAACCCTAGCCCTAAACCGAACCCTAACCCTAACCCTAACCCTAACCCGAACCCTAACCTTAACCCTAACCCTAAAACGAACCCTAACCCTAACCCTAAACCTAACCCTAACCCGAACCCTAACCCTAACCCTAACCTGAACCCTAACCCCTAACCCTAACCCGAACCCGAACCCTAACCCGAACCCGAACCCTAACCCTAACCCGAAACCGAAGCCTAACCCTAACCCGAACCCGAACACGAAGCCTAAACCTAACCCTAACCCGAAACCGAACCCTAGCCCTAACCCTAACCCGAACCCGAACCCTAACCCGAACCCTAACCCTAACCCTAACCCTAACCCAAACCCTAACCCAAACCCTAACCCTAACCCTAACCCTAACCCGAACCCGAACACTAACCCTAACCCCTTACCCGAACCCTAACCCTAACCCGAACCCTAACCCTAACCCGAATCCTAACCCTAACCCTAACCCTAACCCGACCCCGAACCCTAACGCGAAACCTAACCCTAACCCTAATCCGAACCCTAACCCTAACCCGAACCCTAACCCGAACCCGAACCGTAACCCGAACGCGAACCCTAACACTAACCCTAACCTGAACCCTAACCCCTAAACCTAACCCGAACCCGAACCCTAACCCTAACCCTAACCCGAACCCTAACCCTAACCCCTAACCCTAACTCGAACACTAAACCTAACCCTAACCCTAACCCGAACCCTAACCCTAACCCTAACCCTAACCAGAATCCTAACCCTAACCCGAACCCTAACCCTAACCCTAACCCGAATCCTAACCCTAACCCTAACCAGAACCCTAACCCGAACCCTAACCCTAACCCTAACCTTAACCCAAAACCTAACCCTAACCCTAACCCGAACCCTAACCCTAACCCTAAACCGAACCCTAACCCTAACCCTAACCCTAACCATAACCCTAACCCGAAACCTAACCCTAACCCTAATCCGAACCCTAACCCTAACCCTAAACCTAACCCTAACCCTTAACCCTAACCCGAAACCTAACCCTCACCCTAACCCCTAACCCTAACCCTAACCCTAACCCGAACACTAACCCTAACCCGAACCCGAACCCTAACCCCTAACACTAACCCTAACTCTAACCCTAACCCTAACCAGAAACCTAAACCGAACCCGAACCCGAACCCGAACCCTAAGCCTAACCCTAACCCTAACCCGAATCCGAACCCGAACCCTAAACCTAACCCTAACCTGAACCCTAACCCTAACCCGATCCCGAAAACTAACCCTAACCCGAACCCTAACGCTAACCCTAACCTGAACCCTAACCCGAACCCTAACCCTAACCCTAACCCTAACCCGAACCCTAAACCGAACCCTAACCCTAAACCTAACCCTAACCCGAACCCTAACCCTAACCCTAACCTGAACCCTAACCCCTAACCCTAACCCGAACCCGAACCCTAACCCGAACCCGAACCCTAACCCTAACCCGAAACCGAAGCCTAACCCTAACCCGAACCCGAACACGAACCCTAAACCTAACCCTAACCCGAAACCGAACCCTAGCCCTAACCCTAACCCGAACCCGAACCCTAACCCGAACCCTAACCCTAACCCTAACCCTAACCCAAACCCTAACCCAAACCCTAACCCTAACCCTAACCCTAACCCGAACCCGAACACTAACCCTAACCCCTTACCCGAACCCTAACCCTATCCCGAACCCTAACCCTAACCCGAAACCTAACCCTAACCCTAACCCTAACCCGACCCCGAACCCTAACGCGAAACCTAACCCTAACCCTAATCCGAACCCTAACCCTAACCCGAACCCTAACCCGAACCCGAACCGTAACCCGAACGCGAACCCTAACACTAACCCTAACCCTAACCAGAATCCTAACCCTAACCCGAACCCTAACCCTAACCCTAACCCGAATCCTAACCCTAACCCTAACCAGAACCCTAACCCGAACCCTAACCCTAACCCTAACCTTAACCCAAAACCTAACCCTAACCCTAACCCGAACCCTAACCCTAACCCTAAACCGAACCCTAACCCTAACCCTAACCCTAACCATAACCCTAACCCGAAACCTAACCCTAACCCTAATCCGAACCCTAACCCTAACCCTAAACCTAACCCTAACCCTTAACCCTAACCCGAAACCTAACCCTCACCCTAACCCCTAACCCTAACCCTAACCCTAACCCGAACACTAACCCTAACCCGAACCCGAACCCTAACCCCTAACACTAACCCTAACTCTAACCCTAACCCTAACCAGAAACCTAAACCGAACCCGAACCCGAACCCTAAGCCTAACCCTAACCCTAACCCGAATCCGAACCCGAACCCTAAACCTAACCCTAACCTGAACCCTAACCCTAACCCGATCCCGAAACCTAACCCTAACCCGAACCCTAACGCTAACCCTAACCTGAACCCTAACCCGAACCCTAACCCTAACCCTAACCCTAACCCGAACCCTAACCCGAACCCTAACCCTAACCCTAACCCTAACCCGAACCCTAACCCTAACCCTTAACCCTAAACCGAACACTAAACCGAACCCTAACCCGAACCCTAACCCTAACCCTAACCCTAATCCGAACCCTAACCCTAACCCGAACCCTAACAATAACCCCTAACCTTAACGCTAACCCTAACCCGAACCCTAACCCTAACCCGAACCCGAACCGGAACCTTAACCCCTAACCCCTAACCCTAACCCTAACTCTAACCTTAACCCTAAGCCGAAACCTAACCCGAACCCGAACCCGAACACTAACCCTAACCCTAACCCGAACCAGAACCCGAACCCTAACCCTAACACTAACCTGAACCCTAACCCTAACCCGAACCCGAACCCTAACCCTAACCCGAACCCTAACCCTAACCCTAACCCGAACCCTAACCCTAACCCGAACCCTAACCCTAACCCTAATCCGAACCCTAACCCGAACACGAACCCTAACCCTAACCCTAACTGTAACAAGAACCCTAACTCGAACCCTACCCTAACCCTAACCCTAACCCGAACCCTAACCCTAACCCTTAACCCGAACCCTAACCCGAACCCGAACCCGAACCCGAACCGTAACCCGAACGCGAACCCTAACACTAACCCTAACCTGAACCCTAACCCCTAAACCTAACCCGAACCCGAACCCTAAACCTAACCCTAACCCGAACCCTAACCCGAACCCGAACCCTAACCCGAAACCTAACCCTAACCCTAATCCGAACCCTAACCCTAACACTAACCCGAAATCTAACCCTAACACTAACCCTATCCCGAACCCTAACACTAACCCTAAACCTAACCCAAACCCGTACCCGAACCGTAACCCTAACCCGAACACTAACCCTAACCCTAACCCTAACCCGAACCCTAACCCTAACCCGAAACCTAACCCTAACCCTAACGCTAACCCGAATCCTAACCCTAACCCGAACCCTAACCCTAACCCTAACCCGAATCCTAACCCTAACCCTAACCAGAACCCTAACCCGAACCCTAACCCTAACCCTAACCTTAACCCAAAACCTAACCCTAACCCTAACCCGAACCCTAACCCTAACCCTAAACCGAACCCTAACCCTAACCCTAACCCTAACCATAACCCTAACCCGAAACCTAACCCTAACCCTAATCCGAACCCTAACCCTAACCCTAAACCTAACCCTAACCCTTAACCCTAACCCGAAACCTAACCCTCACCCTAACCCCTAACCCTAACCCTAACCCTAACCCGAACACTAACCCTAACCCGAACCCGAACCCTAACCCCTAACACTAACCCTAACTCTAACCCTAACCCTAACCAGAAACCTAAACCGAACCCGAACCCGAACCCGAACCCTAAGCCTAACCCTAACCCTAACCCGAATCCGAACCCGAACCCTAAACCTAACCCTAACCTGAACCCTAACCCTAACCCGATCCCGAAAACTAACCCTAACCCGAACCCTAACGCTAACCCTAACCTGAACCCTAACCCGAACCCTAACCCTAACCCTAACCCTAACCCGAACCCTAAACCGAACCCTAACCCTAAACCTAACCCTAACCCGAACCCTAACCCTAACCCTAACCTGAACCCTAACCCCTAACCCTAACCCGAACCCGAACCCTAACCCGAACCCGAACCCTAACCCTAACCCGAAACCGAAGCCTAACCCTAACCCGAACCCGAACACGAACCCTAAACCTAACCCTAACCCGAAACCGAACCCTAGCCCTAACCCTAACCCGAACCCGAACCCTAACCCGAACCCTAACCCTAACCCTAACCCTAACCCAAACCCTAACCCAAACCCTAACCCTAACCCTAACCCTAACCCGAACCCGAACACTAACCCTAACCCCTTACCCGAACCCTAACCCTATCCCGAACCCTAACCCTAACCCGAAACCTAACCCTAACCCTAACCCTAACCCGACCCCGAACCCTAACGCGAAACCTAACCCTAACCCTAATCCGAACCCTAACCCTAACCCGAACCCTAACCCGAACCCGAACCGTAACCCGAACGCGAACCCTAACACTAACCCTAACCTGAACCCTAACCCCTAAACCTAACCCGAACCCGAACCCTAACCCTAACCCTAACCCGAACCCTAACCCTAACCCCTAACCCTAACTCGAACCCTAAACCTAACCCTAACCCTAACCCGAACCCTAACCCTAACCCTAACCCTAACCAGAATCCTAACCCTAACCCGAACCCTAACCCTAACCCTAACCCGAATCCTAACCCTAACCCTAACCAGAACCCTAACCCGAACCCTAACCCTAACCCTAACCTTAACCCAAAACCTAACCCTAACCCTAACCCGAACCCTAACCCTAACCCTAAACCGAACCCTAACCCTAACCCTAACCCTAACCATAACCCTAACCCGAAACCTAACCCTAACCCTAATCCGAACCCTAACCCTAACCCTAAACCTAACCCTAACCCTTAACCCTAACCCGAAACCTAACCCTCACCCTAACCCCTAACCCTAACCCTAACCCTAACCCGAACACTAACCCTAACCCGAACCCGAACCCTAACCCCTAACACTAACCCTAACTCTAACCCTAACCCTAACCAGAAACCTAAACCGAACCCGAACCCGAACCCTAAGCCTAACCCTAACCCTAACCCGAATCCGAACCCGAACCCTAAACCTAACCCTAACCTGAACCCTAACCCTAACCCGATCCCGAAACCTAACCCTAACCCGAACCCTAACGCTAACCCTAACCTGAACCCTAACCCGAACCCTAACCCTAACCCTAACCCTAACCCGAACCCTAACCCGAACCCTAACCCTAACCCTAACCCTAACCCGAACCCTAACCCTAACCCTTAACCCTAAACCGAACACTAAACCGAACCCTAACCCGAACCCTAACCCTAACCCTAACCCTAATCCGAACCCTAACCCTAACCCGAACCCTAACAATAACCCCTAACCTTAACGCTAACCCTAACCCGAACCCTAACCCTAACCCGAACCCGAACCGGAACCTTAACCCCTAACCCCTAACCCTAACCCTAACTCTAACCTTAACCCTAAGCCGAAACCTAACCCGAACCCGAACCCGAACACTAACCCTAACCCTAACCCGAACCAGAACCCGAACCCTAACCCTAACACTAACCTGAACCCTAACCCTAACCCGAACCCGAACCCTAACCCTAACCCGAACCCTAACCCTAACCCTAACCCGAACCCTAACCCGAACACGAACCCTAACCCTAACCCTAACCCGAACCCTAACCCGAACACGAACCCTAACCCTAACCCTAACTGTAACAAGAACCCTAACTCGAACCCTACCTTAACCCTAACCCTAACCCGAATCCTAACCCTAACCCTAACCAGAACCCTAACCCGAAACCTAACCCTAACCCTAACCTTAACCCAAAACCTAAACCTAACCCTAAACCGAACCCTAACCCTAACCCTAAACCGAACCCTAACCGTAACCCTAACCCTAACCCTAACCCGAAACCTAACCCTAACCCTAACCTGAACCCTAACCCTAACCCTAAACCTAACCCTAACCCTTAACCCTAACCCGAAACCTAACCCTCACCCTAACCCCTAACCCTAACCCTAACCCTAACCCGAACACTAACCCTAACCCGAACCCGAACCCTAACCCCTAACCCTAACCCTAACTCTAACCCTAACCCTAACCCGAAACCTAAACCGAACCCGAACCCGAACCCGAACCCTAAGCCTAACCCTAACCCTAACCCGAACCCGAACCCGAACCCTAAACCTAACCCTAACCTGAACCCTAACCCTAACCCGAACCCGAAACCTAACACTAATCCGAACCCTAACCCTAACCCTAACCTGAACCCTAACCCTAACCCGAACCCTAACCCTAACCCTAACCCTAACCCGAACCCTAACCCTAACCCTAACCTGAACCCTAACCCGAACCCTAACCCTAACCCTAACCCTAACCCTAACCCCAACCCGAACCCTAACCCTAACCCTAACCCGAACCCTAACCCTAAACCTAATCCTAACCCTAAACCTAACACTAACCCTAACCCTAACCCTAACCCGAAACCTAACCCTAACCCTAACCCTAACCCTAACCCTAACCCTAACCCGAACCCTAACCCTAACCCTAACCCGAACCCGAACCCTAACCCGAACCCTAACCCTAACCCTAACCCAAACCCTAACACTAACCCTAACCCGATCCCTAACCCTAACCCTAACCCGAAACCTAACCCTAACCCAAACCCTAACCCTAACCCTAACCCGAACCCTAACCTTAACTCTTAACCCTAAACCGAACCCTAACCCGAACCCTAACCATAAGCCGAACCCTAACCCTAACCCGAAACCGAACCCTAACCCCTAACCCTAACCCTATATCTAACCCTAACCCTAACACGAATCCTAACCCTAACCCGAACCCTAACCCTAAACCCTAACCCTAACCCTAAACCTAACCCTAAACCGAACCCGAACCCTAACCCGAACCCGAAACCTAACCCCTAACCCTAACCCTAACTCTAAACCTAACCCTACCCGAAACCAAACCCGAACCCGAAACCGAACCCGAACCCTAACCCTAACCCTAACCCGAACCCGAACCCGAACCCTAACCCTAACCTGAACCCTAACCCTAACCCGATCCCGAACCCTAACCCTAACACGAACCCTAACCCTAACACTAACCCGAACCCTAACCCGAACCCGAACCCTAACCCTAACCCTAACTCTAATCCGAACCCTAACCCGAACCCTAACCCTAAATCTAACCCTAACCCGAACCCTAACGCTAACCCTAAACCGAACCCTAACCCTAACCCTAACCCTAACCCTAACCCGAAACCTAACCCTAACCCTAACCCGAACCCTAACCCTAACCCTAAACCTAACCCTAACCCTTAACCCTAACCCGAAACCTAACCCTCACCCTAACCCCTAACCCTAACCCTAACCCTAACCCGAACACTAAACCTAACCCGAACCCGAACCCTAACCCCTAACCCTAACCCTAAATCTAACCCTAACCCTAACCCGAAACCTAAACCGAACCCGAACCCGAACCCGAACCCTAAGCCTAACCCTAACCCTAACACGAATCCGAACCCCAACCCTAAACCTAACCCTAACCTGAACCCTAACCCTAACCCGAACCCGAAACCTAACCCTAACCCGAACCCTAACCCTAACCCTAACCTGAACACTAACCCGAACCCTAATCCTAACCCTAACCCTAACCCGAACCCTAACCCGAACCCTAACCCTAAACCTAACCCTAACCCGAGCCCTAACCCTAACCCTTAACCCTAAACCGAACACAAAACCGAACACTAACCCGAACCCTAACCCTAACCCTAACCCTAACCCGAACCCTAACCCTAACGCGAACCCTAATAACCCCTAACCCTAACGCTAACCCTAACCCGAACCCTAAACCTAACCCGAACCCGAACCCTAACCCCTAACCCCTAACCCTAACCCTAACTCTAACCTTAACCCTAAGCCGAAACCTAACCCGAACCCGAACCCGGACACTAACCCTAACCCTAACCCGAACCCGAACCCGAACCCGAACCCTAACCCTAACCTGAACCCTAACCCTAACCCGAACCCGAACCCTAACCCTAACCCGAACCCTAACCCTAACCCCTAACCCTAACTCGAACCCTAAACCTAACCCTAACCCTAACCCGAACCCTAACCCTAACCCTAACCCTAACCAGAATCCTAACCCTAACCCGAACCCTAACCCTAACCCTAACCCGAATCCTAACCCTAACCCTAACCAGAACCCTAACCCGAACCCTAACCCTAAC
>JAVLSZ010000079.1:1235000-1240000 GCA_032313775.1 Urocyon cinereoargenteus | reverse complement strand
ACCAGAATCCTAACCCTAACCCGAACCCTAACCCTAACCCTAACCCGAACCCTAACCCTAACCCTTAACCCGAACCCTAACCCGAACCCGAAACCGAACCCGAACCGTAACCCGAACGCGAACCCTAACACTAACCCTAACCTGAACCCTAACCCCAAAACCTAACCCGAACCCGAACCCTAAACCTAACCCTAACCCGAACCCTAACCCGAACCCGAACCCTAACCCGAAACCTAACCCTAACCCTAATCCGAACCCTAACCCTAACACTAACCCGAACCCTAACCCTAACACTAACCCTATCCCGAACCCTAACACTAACCCTAAACCTAACCCAAACCCGTACCCGAACCGTAACCCTAACCCGAACACTAACCCTAACCCTAACCCTAACCCGAACCCTAACCCTAACCCGAAACCTAACCCTAACCCTAACGCTAACCCGAATCCTAACCCTAACCCGAACCCTAACCCTAACCCTAACCCGAATCCTAACCCTAACCCTAACCAGAACCCTAACCCGAAACCTAACCCTAACCCTAACCTTAACCCAAAACCTAAACCTAACCCTAAACC
This sequence comes from Urocyon cinereoargenteus, assembly GCA_032313775.1. Classification (NCBI taxonomy): domain Eukaryota; kingdom Metazoa; phylum Chordata; class Mammalia; order Carnivora; family Canidae; genus Urocyon; species Urocyon cinereoargenteus. Next base: position 1,239,424 of record JAVLSZ010000079.1, on the reverse strand, counting down.
GAACCCTAACCCTAACCCTAAACCGAACCCTAACCGTAACCCTAACCCTAACCCTAACCCGAAACCTAACCCTAACCCTAACCTGAACCCTAACCCTAACCCTAAACCTAACCCTAACCCTTAACCCTAACCCGAAACCTAACCCTCACCCTAACCCCTAACCCTAACCCTAACCCTAACCCGAACACTAACCCTAACCCGAACCCGAACCCTAACCCCTAACCCTAACCCTAACTCTAACCCTAACCCTAACCCGAAACCTAAACCGAACCCGAACCCGAACCCGAACCCTAAGCCTAACCCTAACCCTAACCCGAACCCGAACCCGAACCCTAAACCTAACCCTAACCTGAACCCTAACCCTAACCCGAACCCGAAACCTAACACTAATCCGAACCCTAACCCTAACCCTAACCTGAACCCTAACCCGAACCCTAACCCTAACCCTAACCCTAACCCGAACCCTAACCCGAACCCTAACCCTAACCCTAACCCTAACCCGAAACCTAACCCTAACCATTAACCCTAAACCGAACACTAAACCGAACCCTAACCCGAACACTAACCCTAACCCTAACCCTAACCCGAACCCTAACCCTAACCCGAACCCTAACAATAACCCCTAACCCTAACGCTAACCCTAACCCGAACCCTAACCCTAACCCGAACCCGAACCCTAACCCCAAACCCCTAACCCTATCCCTAACTCTAACCTTAACCCTAAGCCGAAACCTAACCCGAACCCGAACCCGAACACTAACCCTAACCCTAACCCGAACCCGAACCCGAACCCGAACCCTAACCCTTAACCCGAACCCTAACCCTAACCCGAACCCTAACCCGAACCCGAACCGTAACCCGAACTCGAACCCTAACACTAACCCTAACCTGAACCCTTACCCCTAAACCTAACCCGAACCCGAACCCTAACCCTATCCCTAACCCGAAACCTAACCCTAACCCCTAACCCTAACTCGAACCCTAAACCTAACCCTAACCCGAACCCTAACCCTAACCCTTAACCCGAACCCTAACCCTAACCCGAACCCTAACCCTAACCCTAAACCTAACCCTAACCCGATCCCTAACCCTAACCCTAACCTGAACCCTAACCCCTAACCCAAACCCGAACCCGAACCCTAACCCGAACCCGAACCCTAACCCTAACCCGAAACCGAAGCCTAACCCTAACCCGAACCCGAACACGAACCCTAAACCTAACCCTAACCAGAAACCGAAACCTAGCCCTAACCCTAACCCGAACCCGAACCCTAACCCGAACCGTAACCCTAACCCTAACCCTAACCCAACCCCTAACCCAAACCCTAACCCTAACCCTAACCCGAACCCGAACCCTAACCCTAACCCCTTACCCGAACCCTAACCCTAACCCGAACCCTAACCCTAACACTAACCCTATCCCGAACCCTAACACTAACCCTAAACCTAACCCAAACCCGTACCCGAACCGTAACCCTAACCCGAACCCTAACACTAACCCGAATCCTAACCCTAACCCTCACCCGAACCCTAACGTGAACCCTAACCCTAACCCTAACCCGAACCCAAACGTTAACCCTAACCCGAACCCGAACCCTAACCCTAACCCTAACCCGAACATAAACCTAACCCTAAACCTAACGCTAACCCCTAACCCTAACCCTAACCCTAACCGTAATCCTAACCCTAAAACCTAACCCTAACCCTAACTCTAACGCTAACCCTAACCCGAACCCTAACCCTAACCCTAAGCCTAACACTAACCTAACCCTAACCCAAACTCTAACCCTAACCCGAAACCTAACACTAACCCCTAACCCTAACCCGAACCCTAACCCTAACTCGAACCCTGACCCTAACCCTTACCTGAACCCTAACCCTAACCCTAAACCTAACCCTAAACCGAACCCTAACCCTAAACCTAAACCTAACACTAACCCTAACCCTAGCCCTAAACCGAACCCTAACCCTAACCCTAACCCGAACCCTAACCTTAACCCTAACCCTAAAACGAACCCTAACCCTAACCCTAAACCTAACCCTAACCCGAACCCTAACCCTAACCCTAACCTGAACCCTAACCCCTAACCCTAACCCGAACCCGAACCCTAACCCGAACCCGAACCCTAACCCTAACCCGAAACCGAAGCCTAACCCTAACCCGAACCCGAACACGAAGCCTAAACCTAACCCTAACCCGAAACCGAACCCTAGCCCTAACCCTAACCCGAACCCGAACCCTAACCCGAACCCTAACCCTAACCCTAACCCTAACCCAAACCCTAACCCAAACCCTAACCCTAACCCTAACCCTAACCCGAACCCGAACACTAACCCTAACCCCTTACCCGAACCCTAACCCTAACCCGAACCCTAACCCTAACCCGAAACCTAACCCTAACCCTAACCCTAACCCGACCCCGAACCCTAACGCGAAACCTAACCCTAACCCTAATCCGAACCCTAACCCTAACCCGAACCCTAACCCGAACCCGAACCGTAACCCGAACGCGAACCCTAACACTAACCCTAACCTGAACCCTAACCCCTAAACCTAACCCGAACCCGAACCCTAAACCTAACCCTAACCCGAACCCTAACCCTAACCCCTAACCCTAACTCGAACACTAAACCTAACCCTAACCCTAACCCGAACCCTAACCCTAACCCTAACCCTAACCAGAATCCTAACCCTAACCCGAACCCTAACCCTAACCCTAACCCGAATCCTAACCCTAACCCTAACCAGAACCCTAACCCGAACCCTAACCCTAACCCTAACCTTAACCCAAAACCTAACCCTAACCCTAACCCGAACCCTAACCCTAACCCTAAACCGAACCCTAACCCTAACCCTAACCCTAACCATAACCCTAACCCGAAACCTAACCCTAACCCTAATCCGAACCCTAACCCTAACCCTAAACCTAACCCTAACCCTTAACCCTAACCCGAAACCTAACCCTCACCCTAACCCCTAACCCTAACCCTAACCCTAACCCGAACACTAACCCTAACCCGAACCCGAACCCTAACCCCTAACACTAACCCTAACTCTAACCCTAACCCTAACCAGAAACCTAAACCGAACCCGAACCCGAACCCGAACCCTAAGCCTAACCCTAACCCTAACCCGAATCCGAACCCGAACCCTAAACCTAACCCTAACCTGAACCCTAACCCTAACCCGATCCCGAAAACTAACCCTAACCCGAACCCTAACGCTAACCCTAACCTGAACCCTAACCCGAACCCTAACCCTAACCCTAACCCTAACCCGAACCCTAACCCGAACCCTAACCCTAAACCTAACCCTAACCCGAACCCTAACCCTAACCCTAACCTGAACCCTAACCCCTAACCCTAACCCGAACCCGAACCCTAACCCGAACCCGAACCCTAACCCTAACCCGAAACCGAAGCCTAACCCTAACCCGAACCCGAACACGAACCCTAAACCTAACCCTAACCCGAAACCGAACACTAGCCCTAACCCTAACCCGAACCCGAACCCTAACCCGAACCCTAACCCTAACCCTAACCCTAACCCAAACCCTAACCCAAACCCTAACCCTAACCCTAACCCTAACCCGAACCCGAACACTAACCCTAACCCCTTTCCCGAACCCTAACCCTAACCCGAACCCTAACCCTAACCCGAAACCTAACCCTAACCCTAACCCTAACCCGACCCCGAACCCTAACGCGAAACCTAACCCTAACACTAATCCGAACCCTAACCCTAACCCGAACCCTAACCCGAACCCGAACCGTAACCCGAACGCGAACCCTAACACTAACCCTAACCTGAACCCTAACCCCTAAACCTAACCCGAACCCGAACCCTAACCCTAACCCTAACCCGAACCCTAACCCTAACCCCTAACCCTAACTCGAACCCTAAACCTAACCCTAACCCTAACCCGAACCCTAACCCTAACCCTAACCCTAACCAGAATCCTAACCCTAACCCGAACCCTAACCCTAACCCTAACCCGAATCCTAACCCTAACCCTAACCAGAACCCTAACCCGAACCCTAACCCTAACCCTAACCTTAACCCAAAACCTAACCCTAACCCTAACCCGAACCCTAACCCTAACCCTAAACCGAACCCTAACCCTAACCCTAACCCTAACCATAACCCTAACCCGAAACCTAACCCTAACCCTAATCCGAACCCTAACCCTAACCCTAAACCTAACCCTAACCCTTAACCCTAACCCGAAACCTAACCCTCACCCTAACCCCTAACCCTAACCCTAACCCTAACCCGAACACTAACCGTAACCCGAACCCGAACCCTAACCCCTAACACTAACCCTAACTCTAACCCTAACCCTAACCAGAAACCTAAACCGAACCCGAACCCGAACCCGAACCCTAAGCCTAACCCTAACCCTAACCCGAATCCGAACCCGAAC
>JAVLSZ010000079.1:1230000-1232500 GCA_032313775.1 Urocyon cinereoargenteus | reverse complement strand
CCCTAAATCTAACCCTAACCCGAACCCTAACGCTAACCCTAAACCGAACCCTAACCCTAACCCTAACCCTAACCCTAACCCGAAACCTAACCCTAACCCTAACCCGAACCCTAACCCTAACCCTAAACCTAACCCTAACCCTTAACCCTAACCCGAAACCTAACCCTCACCCTAACCCCTAACCCTAACCCTAACCCTAACCCGAACACTAAACCTAACCCGAACCCGAACCCTAACCCCTAACCCTAACCCTAACTCTAACCCTAACCCTAACCCGAAACCTAAACCGAACCCGAACCCGAACCCGAACCCTAAGCCTAACCCTAACCCTAACCCGAATCCGAACCCCAACCCTAAACCTAACCCTAACCTGAACCCTAACCCTAACCCGAACCCGAAACCTAACCCTAACCCGAAACCTAACCCTAACCCTAACCTGAACACTAACCCGAACCCTATTCCTAACCCTAACCCTAACCCGAACCCTAACCCGAACCCTAACCCTAAACCTAACCCTAACCCGAGCCCTAACCCTAACCCTTAACCCTAAACCGAACACAAAACCGAACACTAACCCGAACCCTATTCCTAACCCTAACCCTAACCCGAACCCTAACCCGAACCCTAGCCCTAAACCTAACCCTAACCCTAACCCTAACCCGAACCCTAACCCTAACGCGAACCCTAATAACCCCTAACCCTAACGCTAACCCTAACCCGAACCCTAAACCTAACCCGAACCCGAACCCTAACCCCTAACCCCTAACCCTAACCCTAACTCTAACCTTAACCCTAAGCCGAAACCTAACCCGAACCCGAACCCGGACACTAACCCTAACCCTAACCCGAACCCGAACCCGAACCCGAACCCTAACCCTAACCTGAACCCTAACCCTAACCCGAACCCGAACCCTAACCCTAACCCGAACCCTAACCCTAACCCTAACCGAACCCTAAACCGAACACGAACCCTAACCCTAACCCTAACTGTAACAAGAACCCTAACCAGAACCCTAACCCTAACCCTAACCCTAACCCGAAACCTAACCCTAATCCTTAACCCGAACCCTAACCCTAACCCGAACCCTAACCCGAACCCGAACCGTAACCCGAACGCGAACCCTAACACTAACCCTAACTTGAACCCTAACCCCTAAACCTAACCCGAACCCGAACCCTAACCCTAACCCTAACCCGAACCCTAACCCTAACCCCTAACCCTAACTCGAACCCTAAACCTAACCCTAACCCTAACCCGAACCCTAACCCTAACCCTTAACCCGAACCCTAACCCGAACCCTAACCCTAACCCTAAACCTAACCCTAACCCGAACCCTAACCCTAACCCGAACCCTAACCCTAACTCTAACCCTAACTCCTAAACCTAACCCGAACCCTAATCCTAACCCGAACCCTAACCCTAACCCTAACCCTAAACCTAACTTGAACCCTAACCCGAACCATAACCCTAACCCTAACCCTAACCCGAACACTAACCCGAACTCTAACTCGACACTAACCCTAACTCCTAACCCTAACCCTAACCCGAAACCTAACCCTAAACCGAACCCAAACCCTAAACCTAACCCGAACCCTAACCCGAACCCTAACCCGAACCCTAACCCGAACCCGAACAATAACCCGAACCCGAACCCTAACCCTAACCCTAACTCTAACCCAAACACTAACCCGAACCCTAAATCGAACCCTAACCCTAACCCGAACCCTATCCCTAACCCGAACCCTAACCCTAACCCTAACTCCGAACTCGGACCCTAACCCTAAACCTAACCCTAACCCGAACCCTAACCCGAACCCTAAACCGAACCCCAACCCTAACCCTAACCCGAACCCGAACCCTAACCCTAACCCTAACCCTAACCCGAAACTTAACCCTAACCCGAACCCTATCCCTAACCCTTACCCTAACCCTAACCCGAACCTTAACCCGAACTCTAACCCTAAACCTAACCCGAACCCTAACCCTAACCCTAACCCGAACCCTTACCCGAACACTAACCCTAACCCTAACCCTCACCCGAACCCTAACCCTAACCCTAAACCGAACCCTAACCCTAACCCTAACCCGAACCCGAACCCAAACCCTAACCCTAACGCAAACCCTAACCCTAACCCTAACCCTAACCCGAACCCTAACCCGAACCCTAACCCGAACCCGAAACCTAACCATAACCCGAACCCGAACCCTAACCCTAACCCGAACCCTAACCCTAACCCTAAACCTAACCCGAAGCCTAACCCTAACCCGAACCCGAACCCTAACCCTTACCCGAAAACTAAACCGAACCCAACCCTAACCCGAACCCTAACCCTAACCCGATTCCTAACCCTAACCCTAACCCTAACCTGAAACCTAAACCTAACCCGAACACCCCCCTAACCCTAACCCAAACCCTAACCCTAACCCTAACCCGAACCCTAATCCTAAATCTAACCAGAACCCTAATCCTAACCCTAACCCTAACCCTAACACGAACCC
>JAVLSZ010000079.1:1205000-1225000 GCA_032313775.1 Urocyon cinereoargenteus | reverse complement strand
TAAACCTACCCCTAACCCGAACCCTAACCCTAACCCGAACCCTAACCCTAACTCTAACCCTAACCCGAAACTTAACCCTAACCCGAACCCTATCCCTAACCCTAACCCTAACCCTAACCCGAACCCTAACCCGAACTCTAACCCTAAACCTAACCCGAACCCTAACCCTAACCCTAACCTGAACCCTAACCCCTAAACCTAACCCGAACCCGAACCCTAACCCTAACCCTAACCCGAGCCCTAACCCTAACCCCTAACCCTAACTCGAACACTAAACCTAACCCTAACCCTAACCCGAACCCTAACCCTAACCCTAAACCTAACCCTAACCCGAACCCTAACCCTAACCCTAACCTGAACCCTAACCCCTAACCCTAACCCGAACACGAACCCTAACCCGAACCCGAACCCTAACCCTAACCCGAAACCAAAGCCTAACCCTAACCCGAACCCGAACACGAACCCTAAACCTAACCCTAACCCGAAACCGAACCCTAGCCCTAAACCTAACCCGAACCCGAACCCTAACCCGAACCCTAACCCTAACCCTAACCCTAACCCAAACCCTAACCCAAACCCTAACCCTAACCCTAACCCTAACCCGAACCCGAACCCTAACCCTAACCCCTTACCCGAACCCTAACCCTAACCCGAACCCTAACCCTAACCCGAAACCTAACCCTAACCCTAACCCTAACCCGACCCCGAACCCTAACGCGAAACCTAACCCTAACCCTAATCCGAACCCTAACCCTAACCCGAACCCTAACCCGAACCCGAACCGTAACCCGAACGCGAACCCTAACACTAACCCTAACCTGAACCCTAACCCCTAAACCTAACCCGAACCCGAACCCTAACCCTAACCCTAACCCGAACCCTAACCCTAACCCCTAACCCTAACTCGAACCCTAAACCTAACCCTAACCCTAACCCGAACCCTAACCCTAACCCTAACCCTAACCAGAATCCTAACCCTAACCCGAACCCTAACCCTAACCCTAACCCGAATCCTAACCCTAACCCTAACCAGAACCCTAACCCGAACCCTAACCCTAACCCTAACCTTAACCCAAAACCTAACCCTAACCCTAACCCGAACCCTAACCCTAACTCTAAACCGAACCCTAACCCTAACCCTAACCCTAACCATAACCCTAACCCGAAACCTAACCCTAACCCTAATCCGAACCCTAACCCTAACCCTAAACCTAACCCTAACCCTTAACCCTAACCCGAAACCTAACCCTCACCCTAACCCCTAACCCTAACCCTAACCCTAACCCGAACACTAACCCTAACCCGAACCCGAACCCTAACCCCTAACACTAACCCTAACTCTAACCCTAACCCTAACCAGAAACCTAAACCGAACCCGAACCCGAACCCTAAGCCTAACCCTAACCCTAACCCGAATCCGAACCCGAAACCTAAACCTAACCCTAACCTGAACCCTAACCCTAACCCGATCCCGAAACCTAACCCTAACCCGAACCCTAACGCTAACCCTAACCTGAACCCTAACCCGAACCCTAACCCTAACCCTAACCCTAACCCGAACCCTAACCCGAACCCTAACCCTAACCCTAACCCTAACCCGAACCCTAACCCTAACCCTTAACCCTAAACCGAACACTAAACCGAACCCTAACCCGAACCCTAACCCTAACCCTAACCCTAATCCGAACCCTAACCCTAACCCGAACCCTAACAATAACCCCTAACCTTAACGCTAACCCTAACCCGAACCCTAACCCTAACCCGAACCCGAACCCGAACCTTAACCCCTAACCCCTAACCCTAACCCTAACTCTAACCTTAACCCTAAGCCGAAACCTAACCCGAACCCGAACCCGAACACTAACCCTAACCCTAACCCGAACCAGAACCCGAACCCTAACCCTAACACTAACCTGAACCCTAACCCTAACCCGAACCCGAACCCTAACCCTAACCCGAACCCTAACCCTAACCCTAACCCGAACCCTAACCCGAACACGAACCCTAACCCTAACCCTAACTGTAACAAGAACCCTAACTCGAACCCTACCCTAACCCTAACCCTAACCAGAACCCTAACCCTAACCCTTAACCCGAACCCTAACCCGAACCCGAAACCGAACCCGAACCGTAACCCGAACGCGAACCCTAACACTAACCCTAACCTGAACCCTAACCCCAAAACCTAACCCGAACCCGAACCCTAAACCTAACCCTAACCCGAACCCTAACCCGAACCCGAACCCTAACCCGAAACCTAACCCTAACCCTAATCCGAACCCTAACCCTAACACTAACCCGAACCCTAACCCTAACACTAACCCTATCCCGAACCCTAACACTAACCCTAAACCTAACCCAAACCCGTACCCGAACCGTAACCCTAACCCGAACACTAACCCTAACCCTAACCCTAACCCGAACCCTAACCCTAACCAGAAACCTAACCCTAACCCTAACGCTAACCCGAATCCTAACCCTAACCCGAACCCTAACCCTAACCCTAACCCGAATCCTAACCCTAACCCTAACCAGAACCCTAACCCGAAACCTAACCCTAACCCTAACCTTAACCCAAAACCTAAACCTAACCCTAAACCGAACCCTAACCCTAACCCTAAACCGAACCCTAACCGTAACCCTAACCCTAACCCTAACCCGAAACCTAACCCTAACCCTAACCTGAACCCTAACCCTAACCCTAAACCTAACCCTAACCCTTAACCCTAACCCGAAACCTAACCCTCACCCTAACCCCTAACCCTAACCCTAACCCTAACCCGAACACTAACCCTAACCCGAACCCGAACCCTAACCCCTAACCCTAACCCTAACTCTAACACTAACCCTAACCCGAAACCTAAACCGAACCCGAACCCGAACCCGAACCCTAAGCCTAACCCTAACCCTAACCCGAACCCGAACCCGAACCCTAAACCTAACCCTAACCTGAACCCTAACCCTAACCCGAACCCGAAACCTAACACTAATCCGAACCCTAACCCTAACCCTAACCTGAACCCTAACCCGAACCCTAACCCTAACCCTAACCCTAACCCGAACCCTAACCCGAACCCTAACCCTAACCCTAACCCTAACCCGAAACCTAACCCTAACCATTAACCCTAAACCGAACACTAAACCGAACCCTAACCCGAACCCTAACCCTAACCCTAACCCTAACCCGAACCCTAACCCTAACCCGAAACCTAACAATAACCCCTAACCCTAACGCTAACCCTAACCCGAACCCTAACCCTAACCCGAACCCGAACCCTAACCCCAAACCCCTAACCCTATCCCTAACTCTAACCTTAACCCTAAGCCGAAACCTAACCCGAACCCGAACCCGAACACTAACCCTAACCCTAACCCGAACCCGAACCCGAACCCTAACCCTTAACCCGAACCCTAACCCTAACCCGAACCCTAACCCGAACCCGAACCGTAACCCGAACTCGAACCCTAACACTAACCCTAACCTGAACCCTTACCCCTAAACCTAACCCGAACCCGAACCCTAACCCTATCCCTAACCCGAAACCTAACCCTAACCCCTAACCCTAACCCTAACCCTAAACCTAACCCTAACCCGATCCCTAACCCTAACCCTAACCTGAACCCTAACCCCTAACCCAAACCCGAACCCGAACCCTAACCCGAACCCGAACCCTAACCCTAACCCGAAACCGAAGCCTAACCCTAACCCGAACCCGAACACGAACCCTAAACCTAACCCTAACCAGAAACCGAACCCTAGCCCTAACCCTAACCCGAACCCGAACCCTAACCCGAACCGTAACCCTAACCCTAACCCTAACCCAACCCCTAACCCAAACCCTAACCCTAACCCTAACCCGAACCCGAACCCTAACCCTAACCCCTTACCCGAACCCTAACCCTAACCCGAACCCTAACCCTAACACTAACCCTATCCCGAACCCTAACACTAACCCTAAACCTAACCCAAACCCGTACCCGAACCGTAACCCTAACCCGAACCCTAACACTAACCCGAATCCTAACCCTAACCCTCACCCGAACCCTAACGTGAACCCTAACCCTAACCCTAACCCGAACCCAAACGTTAACCCTAACCCGAACCCGAACCCTAACCCTAACCCTAACCCGAACATAAACCTAACCCTAAACCTAACACTAACCCCTAACCCTAACCCTAACCCTAACCGTAATCCTAACCCTAAAACCTAACCCTAACCCTAACTCTAACGCTAACCCTAACCCGAACCCTAACCCTAACCCTAAGCCTAACACTAACCTAACCCTAACCCGAACTCTAACCCTAACCCGAAACCTAACACTAACCCCTAACCCTAACCCGAACCCTAACCCTAACTCGAACCCTAACCCTAACCCTTACCTGAACCCTAACCCTAACCCTAAACCTAACCCTAAACCGAACCCTAACCCTAAACCTAAACCTAACACTAACCCTAACCCTAGCCCTAAACCGAACCCTAACCCTAACCCTAACCCGAACCCTAACCTTAACCCTAACCCTAAAACGAACCCTAACCCTAACCCTAAACCTAACCCTAACCCGAACCCTAACCCTAACCCTAACCTGAACCCTAACCCCTAAACCTAACCCGAACCCGAACCCTAACCCGAACCCGAACCCTAACCCTAACCCGAAACCGAAGCCTAACCCTAACCCGAACCCGAACACGAACCCTAAACCTAACCCTAACCCGAAACCGAACCCTAGCCCTAACCCTAACCCGAACCCGAACCCTAACCTGAACCCTAACCCTAACCCTAACCCTAACCCAAACCCTAACCCAAACCCTAACCCTAACCCTAACCCTAACCCGAACCCGAACACTAACCCTAACCCCTTACCCGAACCCTAACCCTAACCCGAACCCTAACCCTAACCCGAAACCTAACCCTAACCCTAACCCTAACCCGACCCCGAACCCTAACGCGAAACCTAACCCTAACCCTAATCCGAACCCTAACCCTAACCCGAACCCTAACCCGAACCCGAACCGTAACCCGAACGCGAACCCTAACACTAACCCTAACCTGAACCCTAACCCCTAAACCTAACCCGAACCCGAACCCTAACCCTAACCCTAACCCGAACCCTAACCCTAACCCCTAACCCTAACTCGAACCCTAAACCTAACCCTAACCCTAACCCGAACCCTAACCCTAACCCTAACCCTAACCAGAATCCTAACCCTAACCCGAACCCTAACCCTAACCCTAACCCGAATCCTAACCCTAACCCTAACCAGAACCCTAACCCGAACCCTAACCCTAACCCTAACCTTAACCCAAAACCTAACCCTAACCCTAACCCGAACCCTAACCCTAACCCTAAACCGAACCCTAACCCTAACCCTAACCCTAACCATAACCCTAACCCGAAACCTAACCCTAACCCTAATCCGAACCCTAACCCTAACCCTAAACCTAACCCTAACCCTTAACCCTAACCCGAAACCTAACCCTCACCCTAACCCCTAACCCTAACCCTAACCCTAACCCGAACACTAACCCTAACCCGAACCCGAACCCTAACCCCTAACACTAACCCTAACTCTAACCCTAACCCTAACCAGAAACCTAAACCGAACCCGAACCCGAACCCGAACCCTAAGCCTAACCCTAACCCTAACCCGAATCCGAACCCGAACCCTAAACCTAACCCTAACCTGAACCCTAACCCTAACCCGATCCCGAAACCTAACCCTAACCCGAACCCTAACGCTAACCCTAACCTGAACCCTAACCCGAACCCTAACCCTAACCCTAACCCTAACCCGAACCCTAACCCGAACCCTAACCCTAACCCTAACCCTAACCCGAACCCTAACCCTAACCCTTAACCCTAAACCGAACACTAAACCGAACCCTAACCCGAACCCTAACCCTAACCCTAACCCTAATCCGAACCCTAACCCTAACCCGAACCCTAACAATAACCCCTAACCTTAACGCTAACCCTAACCCGAACCCTAACCCTAACCCGAACCCGAACCCGAACCTTAACCCCTAACCCCTAACCCTAACCCTAACTCTAACCTTAACCCTAAGCCGAAACCTAACCCGAACCCGAACCCGAACACTAACCCTAACCCTAACCCGAACCAGAACCCGAACCCTAACCCTAACACTAACCTGAACCCTAACCCTAACCCGAACCCGAACCCTAACCCTAACCCGAACCCTAACCCTAACCCTAACCCGAACCCTAACCCGAACACGAACCCTAACCCTAACCCTAACTGTAACAAGAACCCTAACTCGAACCCTACCCTAACCCTAACCCTAACCCGAACCCTAACCCTAACCCTTAACCCGAACCCTAACCCGAACCCGAACCCGAACCCGAACCGTAACCCGAACGCGAACCCTAACACTAACCCTAACCTGAACCCTAACCCCTAAACCTAACCCGAACCCGAACCCTAAACCTAACCCTAACCCGAACCCTAACCCGAACCCGAACCCTAACCCGAAACCTAACCCTAACCCTAATCCGAACCCTAACCCTAACACTAACCCGAACTCTAACCCTAACACTAACCCTATCCCGAACCCTAACACTAACCCTAAACCTAACCCAAACCCGTACCCAAACCGTAACCCTAACCCGAACACTAACCCTAACCCTAACCCTAACCCGAACCCTAACCCTAACCCGAAACCTAACCCTAACCCTAACGCTAACCCGAATCCTAACCCTAACCCGAACCCTAACCCTAACCCTAACCCGAATCCTAACCCTAACCCTAACCAGAACCCTAACCCGAAACCTAACCCTAACCCTAACCTTAACCCAAAACCTAAACCTAACCCTAAACCGAACCCTAACCCTAACCCTAAACCGAACCCTAACCGTAACCCTAACCCTAACCCTAACCCGAAACCTAACCCTAACCCTAACCTGAACCCTAACCCTAACCCTAAACCTAACCCTAACCCTTAACCCTAACCCGAAACCTAACCCTCACCCTAACCCCTAACCCTAACCCTAACCCTAACCCGAACACTAACCCTAACCCGAACCCGAACCCTAACCCCTAACCCTAACCCTAACTCTAACCCTAACCCTAACCCGAAACCTAAACCGAACCCGAACCCGAACCCGAACCCTAAGTCTAACCCTAACCCTAACCCGAACCCGAACCCGAACCCTAAACCTAACCCTAACCTGAACCCTAACCCTAACCCGAACCCGAAACCTAACACTAATCCGAACCCTAACCCTAACCCTAACCTGAACCCTAACCCGAACCCTAACCCTAACCCTAACCCTAACCCGAACCCTAACCCGAACCCTAACCCTAACCCTAACCCTAACCCGAAACCTAACCCTAACCCTTAACCCTAAACCGAACACTAAACCGAACCCTAACCCGAACCCTAACCCTAACCCTAACCCTAACCCGAACCCTAACCCTAACCCGAACCCTAACAATAACCCCTAAACCTAACGCTAACCCTAACCCGAACCCTAACCCTAACCCGAACCCGAACCCTAACCCCAAACCCCTAACCCTATCCCTAACTCTAACCTTAACCCTAAGCCGAAACCTAACCCGAACCCGAACCCGAACACTAACCCTAACCCTAACCCGAACCCGAACCCGAACCCTAACCCTTAACCCGAACCCTAACCCTAACCCGAACCCTAACCCGAACCCGAACCTTAACCCGAACTCGAACCCTAACACTAACCCTAACCTGAACCCTTACCCCTAAACCTAACCCGAACCCGAACCCTAACCCTATCCCTAACCCGAAACCTAACCCTAACCCCTAACCCTAACTCGAACCCTAAACCTAACCCTAACCCTAACCCGAACCCTAACCCTAACCCTTAACCCGAACCCTAACCCTAACCCGAACCCTAACCCTAACCCTAAACCTAACCCTAACCCGATCCCTAACCCTAACCCTAACCTGAACCCTAACCCCTAACCCTAACCCGAACCCGAACCCTAACCCGAACCCGAACCCTAACCCTAACCCGAAACCGAAGCCTAACCCTAACCCGAACCCGAACACGAACCCTAAACCTAACCCTAACCAGAAACCGAACCCTAGCCCTAACCCTAACCCGAACCCGAACCCTAACCCGAACCCTAACCCTAACCCTAACCCTAACCCAACCCCTAACCCAAACCCTAACCCTAACCCTAACCCGAACCCGAACCCTAACCCTAACCCCTTACCCGAACCCTAACCCTAACCCGAACCCTAACCCTAACACTAACCCTATCCCGAACCCTAACACTAACCCTAAACCTAACCCAAACCCGTACCCGAACCGTAACCCTAACCCGAACCCTAACACTAACCCGAATCCTAACCCTAACCCTCACCCGAACCCTAACGTGAACCCTAACCCTAACCCGAACCCGAACCCAAACGTTAACCCTAACCCGAACCCGAACCCTAACCCTAACCCTACCCCGAACATAAACCTAACCCTAAACCTAACGCTAACCCCTAACCCTAACCCTAACCCTAACCGTAATCCTAACCCTAAAACCTAACCCTAACCCTAACTCTAACGCTAACCCTAACCCGAACCCTAATCCTAACCCTAAGCCTAACACTAACCTAACCCTAACCCGAACTCTAACCCTAACCCGAAACCTAACACTAACCCCTAACCCTAACCCTAACCCTAACCCTAACCCGAACCCTAAACCTACCCCTAACCCGAACCCTAACCCTAACCCGAACCCTAACCCTAACTCTAACCCTAACCCGAAACTTAACCCTAACCCGAACCCTATCCCTAACCCTAACCCTAACCCTAACCCGAACCCTAACCCGAACTCTAACCCTAAACCTAACCCGAACCCTAACCCTAACCCTAACCTGAACCCTAACCCCTAAACCTAACCCGAACCCGAACCCTAACCCTAACCCTAACCCGAGCCCTAACCCTAACCCCTAACCCTAACTCGAACACTAAACCTAACCCTAACCCTAACCCGAACCCTAACCCTAACCCTAAACCTAACCCTAACCCGAACCCTAACCCTAACCCTAACCTGAACCCTAACCCCTAACCCTAACCCGAACACGAACCCTAACCCGAACCCGAACCCTAACCCTAACCCGAAACCGAAGCCTAACCCTAACCCGAACCCGAACACGAACCCTAAACCTAACCCTAACCCGAAACCGAACCCTAGCCCTAAACCTAACCCGAACCCGAACCCTAACCCGAACCCTAACCCTAACCCTAACCCTAACCCAAACCCTAACCCAAACCCTAACCCTAACCCTAACCCTAACCCGAACCCGAACCCTAACCCTAACCCCTTACCCGAACCCTAACCCTAACCCGAACCCTAACCCTAACCCGAAACCTAACCCTAACCCTAACCCTACCCGACCCCGAACCCTAACGCGAAACCTAACCCTAACCCTAATCCGAACCCTAACCCTAACCCGAACCCTAACCCGAACCCGAACCGTAACCCGAACGCGAACCCTAACACTAACCCTAACCTGAACCCTAACCCCTAAACCTAACCCGAACCCGAACCCTAACCCTAACCCTAACCCGAACCCTAACCCTAACCCCTAACCCTAACTCGAACCCTAAACCTAACCCTAACCCTAACCCGAACCCTAACCCTAACCCTAACCCTAACCAGAATCCTAACCCTAACCCGAACCCTAACCCTAACCCTAACCCGAATCCTAACCCTAACCCTAACCAGAACCCTAACCCGAACCCTAACCCTAACCCTAACCTTAACCCAAAACCTAACCCTAACCCTAACCCGAACCCTAACCCTAACTCTAAACCGAACCCTAACCCTAACCCTAACCCTAACCATAACCCTAACCCGAAACCTAACCCTAACCCTAATCCGAACCCTAACCCTAACCCTAAACCTAACCCTAACCCTTAACCCTAACCCGAAACCTAACCCTCACCCTAACCCCTAACCCTAACCCTAACCCTAACCCGAACACTAACCCTAACCCGAACCCGAACCCTAACCCCTAACACTAACCCTAACTCTAACCCTAACCCTAACCAGAAACCTAAACCGAACCCGAACCCGAACCCTAAGCCTAACCCTAACCCTAACCCGAATCCGAACCCGAAACCTAAACCTAACCCTAACCTGAACCCTAACCCTAACCCGATCCCGAAACCTAACCCTAACCCGAACCCTAACGCTAACCCTAACCTGAACCCTAACCCGAACCCTAACCCTAACCCTAACCCTAACCCGAACCCTAACCCGAACCCTAACCCTAACCCTAACCCTAACCCGAACCCTAACCCTAACCCTTAACCCTAAACCGAACACTAAACCGAACCCTAACCCGAACCCTAACCCTAACCCTAACCCTAATCCGAACCCTAACCCTAACCCGAACCCTAACAATAACCCCTAACCTTAACGCTAACCCTAACCCGAACCCTAACCCTAACCCGAACCCGAACCCGAACCTTAACCCCTAACCCCTAACCCTAACCCTAACTCTAACCTTAACCCTAAGCCGAAACCTAACCCGAACCCGAACCCGAACACTAACCCTAACCCTAACCCGAACCAGAACCCGAACCCTAACCCTAACACTAACCTGAACCCTAACCCTAACCCGAACCCGAACCCTAACCCTAACCCGAACCCTAACCCTAACCCTAACCCGAACCCTAACCCGAACACGAACCCTAACCCTAACCCTAACTGTAACAAGAACCCTAACTCGAACCCTACCCTAACCCTAACCCTAACCAGAACCCTAACCCTAACCCTTAACCCGAACCCTAACCCGAACCCGAAACCGAACCCGAACCGTAACCCGAACGCGAACCCTAACACTAACCCTAACCTGAACCCTAACCCCAAAACCTAACCCGAACCCGAACCCTAAACCTAACCCTAACCCGAACCCTAACCCGAACCCGAACCCTAACCCGAAACCTAACCCTAACCCTAATCCGAACCCTAACCCTAACACTAACCCGAACCCTAACCCTAACACTAACCCTATCCCGAACCCTAACACTAACCCTAAACCTAACCCAAACCCGTACCCGAACCGTAACCCTAACCCGAACACTAACCCTAACCCTAACCCTAACCCGAACCCTAACCCTAACCCGAAACCTAACCCTAACCCTAACGCTAACCCGAATCCTAACCCTAACCCGAACCCTAACCCTAACCCTAACCCGAATCCTAACCCTAACCCTAACCAGAACCCTAACCCGAAACCTAACCCTAACCCTAACCTTAACCCAAAACCTAAACCTAACCCTAAACCGAACCCTAACCCTAACCCTAAACCGAACCCTAACCGTAACCCTAACCCTAACCCTAACCCGAAACCTAACCCTAACCCTAACCTGAACCCTAACCCTAACCCTAAACCTAACCCTAACCCTTAACCCTAACCCGAAACCTAACCCTCACCCTAACCCCTAACCCTAACCCTAACCCTAACCCGAACACTAACCCTAACCCGAACCCGAACCCTAACCCCTAACCCTAACCCTAACTCTAACACTAACCCTAACCCGAAACCTAAACCGAACCCGAACCCGAACCCGAACCCTAAGCCTAACCCTAACCCTAACCCGAACCCGAACCCGAACCCTAAACCTAACCCTAACCTGAACCCTAACCCTAACCCGAACCCGAAACCTAACACTAATCCGAACCCTAACCCTAACCCTAACCTGAACCCTAACCCGAACCCTAACCCTAACCCTAACCCTAACCCGAACCCTAACCCGAACCCTAACCCTAACCCTAACCCTAACCCGAAACCTAACCCTAACCATTAACCCTAAACCGAACACTAAACCGAACCCTAACCCGAACCCTAACCCTAACCCTAACCCTAACCCGAACCCTAACCCTAACCCGAAACCTAACAATAACCCCTAACCCTAACGCTAACCCTAACCCGAACCCTAACCCTAACCCGAACCCGAACCCTAACCCCAAACCCCTAACCCTATCCCTAACTCTAACCTTAACCCTAAGCCGAAACCTAACCCGAACCCGAACCCGAACACTAACCCTAACCCTAACCCGAACCCGAACCCGAACCCTAACCCTTAACCCGAACCCTAACCCTAACCCGAACCCTAACCCGAACCCGAACCGTAACCCGAACTCGAACCCTAACACTAACCCTAACCTGAACCCTTACCCCTAAACCTAACCCGAACCCGAACCCTAACCCTATCCCTAACCCGAAACCTAACCCTAACCCCTAAACCTAACCCTAACCCTAAACCTAACCCTAACCCGATCCCTAACCCTAACCCTAACCTGAACCCTAACCCCTAACCCAAACCCGAACCCGAACCCTAACCCGAACCCGAACCCTAACCCTAACCCGAAACCGAAGCCTAACCCTAACCCGAACCCGAACACGAACCCTAAACCTAACCCTAACCAGAAACCGAACCCTAGCCCTAACCCTAACCCGAACCCGAACCCTAACCCGAACCGTAACCCTAACCCTAACCCTAACCCAACCCCTAACCCAAACCCTAACCCTAACCCTAACCCGAACCCGAACCCTAACCCTAACCCCTTACCCGAACCCTAACCCTAACCCGAACCCTAACCCTAACACTAACCCTATCCCGAACCCTAACACTAACCCTAAACCTAACCCAAACCCGTACCCGAACCGTAACCCTAACCCGAACCCTAACACTAACCCGAATCCTAACCCTAACCCTCACCCGAACCCTAACGTGAACCCTAACCCTAACCCTAACCCGAACCCAAACGTTAACCCTAACCCGAACCCGAACCCTAACCCTAACCCTAACCCGAACATAAACCTAACCCTAAACCTAACACTAACCCCTAACCCTAACCCTAACCCTAACCGTAATCCTAACCCTAAAACCTAACCCTAACCCTAACTCTAACGCTAACCCTAACCCGAACCCTAACCCTAACCCTAAGCCTAACACTAACCTAACCCTAACCCGAACTCTAACCCTAACCCGAAACCTAACACTAACCCCTAACCCTAACCCGAACCCTAACCCTAACTCGAACCCTAACCCTAACCCTTACCTGAACCCTAACCCTAACCCTAAACCTAACCCTAAACCGAACCCTAACCCTAAACCTAAACCTAACACTAACCCTAACCCTAGCCCTAAACCGAACCCTAACCCTAACCCTAACCCGAACCCTAACCTTAACCCTAACCCTAAAACGAACCCTAACCCTAACCCTAAACCTAACCCTAACCCGAACCCTAACCCTAACCCTAACCTGAACCCTAACCCCTAAACCTAACCCGAACCCGAACCCTAACCCGAACCCGAACCCTAACCCTAACCCGAAACCGAAGCCTAACCCTAACCCGAACCCGAACACGAACCCTAAACCTAACCCTAACCCGAAACCGAACCCTAGCCCTAACCCTAACCCGAACCCGAACCCTAACCTGAACCCTAACCCTAACCCTAACCCTAACCCAAACCCTAACCCAAACCCTAACCCTAACCCTAACCCTAACCCGAACCCGAACACTAACCCTAACCCCTTACCCGAACCCTAACCCTAACCCGAACCCTAACCCTAACCCGAAACCTAACCCTAACCCTAACCCTAACCCGACCCCGAACCCTAACGCGAAACCTAACCCTAACCCTAATCCGAACCCTAACCCTAACCCGAACCCTAACCCGAACCCGAACCGTAACCCGAACGCGAACCCTAACACTAACCCTAACCTGAACCCTAACCCCTAAACCTAACCCGAACCCGAACCCTAACCCTAACCCTAACCCGAACCCTAACCCTAACCCCTAACCCTAACTCGAACCCTAAACCTAACCCTAACCCTAACCCGAACCCTAACCCTAACCCTAACCCTAACCAGAATCCTAACCCTAACCCGAACCCTAACCCTAACCCTAACCCGAATCCTAACCCTAACCCTAACCAGAACCCTAACCCGAACCCTAACCCTAACCCTAACCTTAACCCAAAACCTAACCCTAACCCTAACCCGAACCCTAACCCTAACCCTAAACCGAACCCTAACCCTAACCCTAACCCTAACCATAACCCTAACCCGAAACCTAACCCTAACCCTAATCCGAACCCTAACCCTAACCCTAAACCTAACCCTAACCCTTAACCCTAACCCGAAACCTAACCCTCACCCTAACCCCTAACCCTAACCCTAACCCTAACCCGAACACTAACCCTAACCCGAACCCGAACCCTAACCCCTAACACTAACCCTAACTCTAACCCTAACCCTAACCAGAAACCTAAACCGAACCCGAACCCGAACCCGAACCCTAAGCCTAACCCTAACCCTAACCCGAATCCGAACCCGAACCCTAAACCTAACCCTAACCTGAACCCTAACCCTAACCCGATCCCGAAACCTAACCCTAACCCGAACCCTAACGCTAACCCTAACCTGAACCCTAACCCGAACCCTAACCCTAACCCTAACCCTAACCCGAACCCTAACCCGAACCCTAACCCTAACCCTAACCCTAACCCGAACCCTAACCCTAACCCTTAACCCTAAACCGAACACTAAACCGAACCCTAACCCGAACCCTAACCCTAACCCTAACCCTAATCCGAACCCTAACCCTAACCCGAACCCTAACAATAACCCCTAACCTTAACGCTAACCCTAACCCGAACCCTAACCCTAACCCGAACCTGAACCCGAACCTTAACCCCTAACCCCTAACCCTAACCCTAACTCTAACCTTAACCCTAAGCCGAAACCTAACCCGAACCCGAACCCGAACACTAACCCTAACCCTAACCCGAACCAGAACCCGAACCCTAACCCTAACACTAACCTGAACCCTAACCCTAACCCGAACCCGAACCCTAACCCTAACCCGAACCCTAACCCTAACCCTAACCCGAACCCTAACCCGAACACGAACCCTAACCCTAACCCTAACTGTAACAAGAACCCTAACTCGAACCCTACCCTAACCCTAACCCTAACCCGAACCCTAACCCTAACCCTTAACCCGAACCCTAACCCGAACCCGAACCCGAACCCGAACCGTAACCCGAACGCGAACCCTAACACTAACCCTAACCTGAACCCTAACCCCTAAACCTAACCCGAACCCGAACCCTAAACCTAACCCTAACCCGAACCCTAACCCGAACCCGAACCCTAACCCGAAACCTAACCCTAACCCTAATCCGAACCCTAACCCTAACACTAACCCGAACTCTAACCCTAACACTAACCCTATCCCGAACCCTAACACTAACCCTAAACCTAACCCAAACCCGTACCCGAACCGTAACCCTAACCCGAACACTAACCCTAACCCTAACCCTAACCCGAACCCTAACCCTAACCCGAAACCTAACCCTAACCCTAACGCTAACCCGAATCCTAACCCTAACCCGAACCCTAACCCTAACCCTAACCCGAATCCTAACCCTAACCCTAACCAGAACCCTAACCCGAAACCTAACCCTAACCCTAACCTTAACCCAAAACCTAAACCTAACCCTAAACCGAACCCTAACCCTAACCCTAAACCGAACCCTAACCGTAACCCTAACCCTAACCCTAACCCGAAACCTAACCCTAACCCTAACCTGAACCCTAACCCTAACCCTAAACCTAACCCTAACCCTTAACCCTAACCCGAAACCTAACCCTCACCCTAACCCCTAACCCTAACCCTAACCCTAACCCGAACACTAACCCTAACCCGAACCCGAACCCTAACCCCTAACCCTAACCCTAACTCTAACCCTAACCCTAACCCGAAACCTAAACCGAACCCGAACCCGAACCCGAACCCTAAGTCTAACCCTAACCCTAACCCGAACCCGAACCCGAACCCTAAACCTAACCCTAACCTGAACCCTAACCCTAACCCGAACCCGAAACCTAACACTAATCCGAACCCTAACCCTAACCCTAACCTGAACCCTAACCCGAACCCTAACCCTAACCCTAACCCTAACCCGAACCCTAACCCGAACCCTAACCCTAACCCTAACCCTAACCCGAAACCTAACCCTAACCCTTAACCCTAAACCGAACACTAAACCGAACCCTAACCCGAACCCTAACCCTAACCCTAACCCTAACCCGAACCCTAACCCTAACCCGAACCCTAACAATAACCCCTAAACCTAACGCTAACCCTAACCCGAACCCTAACCCTAACCCGAACCCGAACCCTAACCCCAAACCCCTAACCCTATCCCTAACTCTAACCTTAACCCTAAGCCGAAACCTAACCCGAACCCGAACCCGAACACTAACCCTAACCCTAACCCGAACCCGAACCCGAACCCTAACCCTTAACCCGAACCCTAACCCTAACCCGAACCCTAACCCGAACCCGAACCTTAACCCGAACTCGAACCCTAACACTAACCCTAACCTGAACCCTTACCCCTAAACCTAACCCGAACCCGAACCCTAACCCTATCCCTAACCCGAAACCTAACCCTAACCCCTAACCCTAACTCGAACCCTAAACCTAACCCTAACCCTAACCCGAACCCTAACCCTAACCCTTAACCCGAACCCTAACCCTAACCCGAACCCTAACCCTAACCCTAAACCTAACCCTAACCCGATCCCTAACCCTAACCCTAACCTGAACCCTAACCCCTAACCCTAACCCGAACCCGAACCCTAACCCGAACCCGAACCCTAACCCTAACCCGAAACCGAAGCCTAACCCTAACCCGAACCCGAACACGAACCCTAAACCTAACCCTAACCAGAAACCGAACCCTAGCCCTAACCCTAACCCGAACCCGAACCCTAACCCGAACCCTAACCCTAACCCTAACCCTAACCCAACCCCTAACCCAAACCCTAACCCTAACCCTAACCCGAACCCGAACCCTAACCCTAACCCCTTACCCGAACCCTAACCCTAACCCGAACCCTAACCCTAACACTAACCCTATCCCGAACCCTAACACTAACCCTAAACCTAACCCAAACCCGTACCCGAACCGTAACCCTAACCCGAACCCTAACACTAACCCGAATCCTAACCCTAACCCTCACCCGAACCCTAACGTGAACCCTAACCCTAACCCTAACCCGAACCCAAACGTTAACCCTAACCCGAACCCGAACCCTAACCCTAACCCTACCCCGAACATAAACCTAACCCTAAACCTAACGCTAACCCCTAACCCTAACCCTAACCCTAACCGTAATCCTAACCCTAAAACCTAACCCTAACCCTAACTCTAACGCTAACCCTAACCCGAACCCTAATCCTAACCCTAAGCCTAACACTAACCTAACCCTAACCCGAACTCTAACCCTAACCCGAAACCTAACACTAACCCCTAACCCTAACCCGAACCCTAACCCT
The DNA here is from genome assembly GCA_032313775.1 of Urocyon cinereoargenteus. Taxonomy (NCBI): domain Eukaryota; kingdom Metazoa; phylum Chordata; class Mammalia; order Carnivora; family Canidae; genus Urocyon; species Urocyon cinereoargenteus. Next base: position 1,207,638 of record JAVLSZ010000079.1, on the reverse strand, counting down.
AACTCGAACCCTAACCCTAACCCTTACCTGAACCCTAACCCTAACCCTAAACCTAACCCTAAACCGAACCCTAACCCTAAACCTAAACCTAACACTAACCCTAACCCTAACCCTAAACCGAACCCTAACCCTAACCCTAACCCGAACCCTAACCTTAACCCTAACCCTAAAACGAACCCTAACCCTAACCCTAAACCTAACCCTAACCCGAACCCTAACCCTAACCCTAACCTGAACCCTAACCCCTAACCCTAACCCGAAACCGAACCCTAACTCGAACCCGAACCCTAACCCGAACCCGAACCCTAAACTTAAACCTAACCCTAACCCTAACCCTAACCCGAACCCTAACTCTAACCCTAACCCTAACCCTAACCCGAACCCTAACCCTAACCCGAACCCTAACCCGAACCCTAACCCTAACCCTAACCCTAACCCGAACCCTAACCCTAACCCGAACCCTAACCCTAACCCTAACCCCAAGCCTAAACCGAACCCTAAACCTACCCCTAACCCTAACCCTAACCCGAACCCTAACCTTAACCCTAACCCGAACCCTAATCCTATCCCGAAACCTAACCCTAACCCTAACCCTAAGCCTAACCCTAAACCTAACCCGAACCTTAACCCTAACCCTAACCCTAACCCGAACCCTAACTCTAATCCGAACCTTAACCCGAACCCTAACCCGAACCCGAAGTCTAACCCTAAACCTTACCCTAACCCGACCCTAACCCTAAACCTAACCCTTACCCTAACCCTAACCCGAACTCTAACCCGAACCCTAACCCAAAACCTAACCCGAACCCTAACCCTAACCCTAACCCGAACCCTAACCCGAACCCTAACCCGAGCCCTAACCCGAACCCTAACCCTAACCCTACCCGAACATTAACCCGAACCCTAACACTAACCCTAACCCTAACCCGAACCCTAAAACTAACCCTAACCGGAACCCTAACGCTAACACTAAACCGAACCCGAAACCTAACCCCATAACCGAATCCTAAGCCTAACCCGAACCCTAACCCGAACCCTAACCCTAACCCTAACCCCGAACCCGAACCCTGACCCTAACCCTAACCCTAACCCGAACCCTAACCCGAACCCTACCTGAACCCCAACCCTAACCATAACCCGAACCCGAACCCTAACCCTAACCCTAACCCGAACCCGAACCCTAATCCGAACCCTACCTGAACCCCAAACCTAAGCATAAACCGAACCCGAACCCTAACCCTAACCCTAACCCGAACCCTAACTCTAATCCGAACCTTAACCCGAACCCTAACCCGAACCCTAACCCTAAACCTAACCCGAACCCTAACCCTAAATCTAACCCGAACCCTAACCCGAACCCTAACCCTAAACCTAACCCGAACCCTAACCCTAACCCTAACCCTAACCCTTACCCGAACCCTAACCCGAACCCTACCTGAACCCCAACCCTAACCATAACCCGAACCCGAACCCTAACCCTAACCCTAACCCGAACCCGAACCCTAATCCGAACCCTACCTGAACCCCAACCCTAAGCATAACCCGAACCCGAACCCTAACCCTAACCCTAAACCGAACCCTAAACCTAACCCGACCCCTAACCCAAACCCTAACACGAACCCTAACCCTAACTCTAACCCTAACTCTAACCCGAACCCTAACCCTAAACCTAACCCGAACCCTAACCCTAACCGAACCCTAACCTTAACCCTAACCCGAACCCGAACCCTAAACCTAACCCGAACCCTAACCCTAAGGCGAACCCGAACCCTAACCGTAACCCGAACCCTAAACCGAACCCTAACCCGAACCCTAAACCTAACCCTAACCCTAACCAATCCAGAACCCTAACCCTAACCCTAACCCTAAGCCTAACCCGAAACCTAACCCTAACCCTAACCCTAACCCTAACCCTAACCCGAACCCTACCTTAACCCTAACCCGAACCCTAACCCTAACCCGAACCCTAACCCTAAACCGAACCCGAACCCTAACCCTAACCCTAACCCGAACACGAACCCTAACCCGAACCCTAAACCTAACCCTAACCCAAATCCGAACCCTAACCTAAACACGAACCCTAACCCGAACCCGAACCCTAACCCTAACCCGAACCCGAAACCTAATCCGAACCCTAACCCTAACCCTAACCCGAACACTAACCCTTACCCTAACCCGAACCCTAACCCTAACCCTAACCCTAACCCAAACCCTAACCCTAACCCTAACCCGAACCCTAACCCCAACACTCACCCGAACCCTAACACTAACCATAACCCTAAACCTAACCCTAACCCGAACCCAAACCCTAATCCTAACCCTAACCCGATCCCTAACCCTAACCATAACCCTAACCCGAACCCTAACCTTAACCCTAAACCGAACCCTAACCCTAACCCGAACCCTCACCCTAACCCTAACCCTAACCCTAACCCCTAATCCTAACCCTAACCCTAACGCTAACCCGAACCCTAACCCTAACCCTAACCCGAAACCTAAACCTAACCCGAACCCTAAACCTAAACCTAACGCGAACCCTAACCCTAACCTTAACCTGAACCCTAACCGTAACCCGAACCTAACACGAAGCCTAACTCTAACCCTAACCCTAACCCGAACCCTAACCCTAACCCTAACC
>JAVLSZ010000079.1:1185000-1200000 GCA_032313775.1 Urocyon cinereoargenteus | reverse complement strand
GAACCCGAACCCTAACCCTAACACTAACCCAAAACCTAACCCGAACCCTAACCCTAACCCTAACAAGAACCCTAACCCTAACACTAACCCGAACATTAACCCGAACACTAACCCTAACCCTAACACTAACCCGAACCCTAAACCTAACCCTAACCAGAACCCTAACCCTAACCCTAAACCGAACCCGAACCCTAACCCCTTAACCGAATCCTAACACTAACCCGAACCCTAACCCGAACCCTAAACCTAACCCTAACCCCGAACCCGAACCCTAACCCTAACCCTAACCCTAACCCAAACCCTAACCCGAACCCTACCTGAACCCCAAACCTAACCCTAACCCGAACCCGAACCCTAACCCTAACCCTAACCCGAAACCTAACCCTAAACCGAACCCTAACCCTAAACCTAACCCTAACACGAAACCGAACCCTAACCCTAACCCGACCCCTAACCTGAACCCTAAAACGAACCCTAACACTAATCCTAACCCTAACTCTAACCCGAACCCTAACCCTAACCCTAACCCGAACCCTAATCCTAACCCGAACCGTAACCTTAACCCTAACCCGAACCCTAACCCTTACCCGAACCCTAACCCTAACCCTAACCCGAAACCTAACCCGAACACAAACCTAACCCGAACCCTAACACTAACCCGAACCCTAACCCTAACCCTTACCCATACCCGAAACATAAACCTAACCCGAACCCTAACCCTAAACCTAACCCGAACCCTAACCCTAACCCTAACCCGAACCCTAAACTTAACCCGAAACCTAACCCGAACCCTAACCCGAACAGTAACCCTAACCCTAACCCTAACCCTAACCCGAACCCTAACCCTAAACCGAACCCTAACCCTAAACCTAAGCCTAACCCGAACCCTAACCCTAACCCGAAACCTAACCCTAACCCTAACAAGAACCCTAACCCTAAACCTAACCCTTACCCGAACACAAACCCATACCCTAACACCTAAACCAAGCCCTAACCCTAACCCTAACCCGAACCCGAAAACTAACCCTAACCCTAACCCTAACCCGAACCCGAACCCTAACCCGAACCCTAACCCTAACCCTAACCCTAATCCGAACCCTAACTCTAACCTGAACCCTAACCCGAAACCTAACCCGAACCCTAACTCTAACCCTAACCCTAACCCTAACGCGAACCCTAACCCTAACCCTAACCCTAACCCTAACCCGAACCCTAACCCGAACCCTAAGCCTAACACTAACCCGAACCCTAACCCTAACCCTAACCCGAAACCTAACCCGAACTCTAACCCTAACCCTAACCCTAACCCGAAACCTAACCCTAAACCTAACCCTAACCCTAACCCTAACCCGAACCCTAAACCTAACCCTAACCCTAACCCTAACCCGAACCCTGACCCTAACCCTAACACCTAACACTAACCCTAACCCTAACCCTAAACCGAAACCTAACCCTAACCCTAACCCTAACCCTAAACCTAACCCGAACCCGAACCCTAACCCGAACCCTACCCCTAAACATAATCCGAACCCTAAAGCTAACCCTAACCCGAATCCGAACCCTAACCCGAACCCTAACCCGAACACGAACCCTAAACCTAACCCTAACACTAACCCTAACCCGAACCCGAACCCTAACCATAACCAGAACCCTAACCCTAACCCTAACCCGAATCCGAACCCTAACCCGAACCCTAACCCTTACCCTAACGCGAACCCTAAAGCTAACCCGAACCCTAACCCTAACCCTAACCCTAACCCTAACCCGAACCCAAACCCATACCCTAACCCCTAAACCGAACCCTAACCCGAACCCGAACCCTAACCCTAACCCTAACCCTAACCCGAACCCTACCCGTAACCCGAAACCTAACCCTAACCCTAACCCTAACCCGAAACCTAAACCTAACCCGAACCCTAACCCTAAACCTAACCCGAACCCTAACCCTAACACTAACCCGAACCCTAACCTTAACCCGAAACCTAACCCGAACCTTAACCCGAACAGTAACCCTAACCCTAACCCTAAACCTAACCCGAACCCTAACCCTAACCCGAACCCTAACCCTAACCCTAAGCCTAACCCGAACCCTAACCCTAAACCGAAACTTAACCCTAACCCTAACCCGAACCCTAACCCTAACCCTAACCCTAAACCTAACCCTAACCCGAACCCTAACCTTAACCCTAAACCGAACCCTAACCCTTACCCGAACCCTAACCCTAACCCTAACCCGAAACCTAACCCGAACACAAACCTAAACCTAAACCTAACACTAACCCGAACCCTAACCCTAACCCTAACCCAAAACCGAAACCTAAACCTAACCCGAACCCTAACCCTAAACCTAACGCGCACCCTAAACCTAACCATAACCCGAACCCTAACCCTAACCATAACCCTAAACCTAACCCTAACCCGAACCCTAACCCTAGCCCTAAACCTAACCCGATCCCTAACCCTAACCCTAACCCTAACCCGAACCCTAACCTTAACCCTAACCCTAACCCTAACCCTAACCCGAACCCTAACCCTAACACGAACCCTAACCCTAAACCTAACCCTAACCCGAACCCGAACCCTAACCCTAAACTTAACCCTAACCCTAACACGAACCCTAACCCTAACCCTAACCCGAACCCTAAACCTAACGCGAACCCTAACCCGAACCCTAACCCGAACCCTAACCCGAACCATAACCCGAACCCTAAACCGAACCCTAACCCGAAACGTAACACTAACCCTAACCCGAACCTTAAACCGAACCCTAACCCTAACCCTAACCAGAACCCTGACTCTAACCCGAACCTGAACCCTAACCCGAACCCTAACCCTAACCCTAACCCGAACCCTAATCCTAACCCGAACCCGAATCCGAACCCTAACCCTAACGCCGAAACTGAACCCTAACCCTAAACCTAACCCTAACCCGAAGCCGAGCCCTAACCCGAACCCGAACCCAAACCTAACCCGAACCCGAACCCTAACCCTAACCCGAACCCGAACCCGAAACCTAACCCTAACACTAACCCGAAACCTAACCCTAAACCTAACCCTAACCCTAACCCGAACCCTAACCCTAACCCGAACCCTAACCCTAACCCTAACCTGAACCCTAACCCTAACCCGAAACCGAACCCTAACCCTAACACTAACCCGAACCCTAACCCGAACCCTAAACCTAACCCTAACAAGAACCCTAACCCTAACACTAACCCGAACATTAACCCGAACACTAACACTAACCCTAACACTAACCCGAACCCTAAACCTAACCCTAACCAGAACCCTAACCCTAACCCTAAACCGAACCCGAACCCTAACCCCTTAACCGAATCCTAACACTAACCCGAACCCTAACCCGAACCCTAAACCTAACCCTAACCCCGAACCCGAACCCTAACCCTAACCCTAACCCTAACCCGAACCCTAACCCGAACCCTACCAGAACCCCAAACCTAACCCGAACCCGAACCCTAACCCTAACCCTAACCCTAACCCGAAACCTAACCCTAAACCGAACCCTAACCCTAAACCTAACCCTAACACGAAACCGAACCCTAACCCTAAACCGACCCCTAACCCGAACCCTAAAACGAACCCTAACCCTAATCCTAACCCTAACTCTAACCCGAACCCTAACCCTAACCCTAACCCGAACCCTAATCCTAACCCGAACCGTAACCTTAACCCTAACCCGAACCCTAACCCTTACCCGAACCCTAACCCTAACCCTAACCCGAAACCTAACGCGAACACAAACCTAACCCGAACCCTAACACTAACCCGAACCCTAACCCTAACCCTTACCCATACCCGAAACCTAAACCTAACCCGAACCCTAACACTAAACCTAACCCGAACCCTAACCCTAACCCTAACCCGAATCCTAACCTTAACCCGAAACCTAACCCGAACCCTAACCCGAACAGTAACCCTAACCCTAACCCTAACCCTAACCCGAACCCTAACCCTAAACAGAACCCTAACCCTAACCCTAACCCTAAGCCTAACCCGAACCCTAACCCTAACCCGAAACCTAACCCTAACCCTAACAAGAACCCTAACCCTAAACCTAACCCTTACCCGAACACAAACCCATACCCTAACACCTAAACCAAACCCTAAACCTAACCCTAACCCGAACCCGAAACCTAACCCTAACCCTAACCCTAACCCGAACCCGAACCCTAACCCGAACCCTAACCCTAACCCTAACCCTAATCCGAACCCTAACTCTAACCCGAACCCTAACCCGAACCCTAACTCTGACCCTAACCCTAACCCTAACGCGAACCCTAACCCTAACCCTAACCCTAACCCTAACCCGAACCCTAACTCGAACCCTAAGCCTAACCCTAACCCGAACCCTAACCCTAACCCTAACCCGAAACCTAACCCGAACTCTAACCCTAACCCTAACCCTAACCCGAACCCTAACCCTAACCCGAACCCTAACCCTAAGCCTAACCCTAACCCTAACCCTAACCCGAACCCTAACCCTAAACCTAAACCTAACGCGAACCCTAACCCTAACCCTAACCAAACCCTAATCCGAACCCTAAACCTAAACCTAACCCGAACCCTAACCCTAACCCGAACCCGAACCTTAACCCCTAATACTAACCCGAACACGAACCCTAAACCTAACCCTAACCCTAACCCTAACCCGAACCCGAACCCTAACCATAACCAGAACCCTAACCCTAACCCTAACCCGAATCCGAACCCTAACCCGAACCCTAACCCTTACCCTAACGCGAACCCTAACCCTAACCCGAACCCTAACACTAACCGTAACCCTAACCCTAACCCTAACCCGAACCCAAACACATACCCTAACCCCTAAACCGAACCCTAACCCTAACCCGAACCCTAACCCTAACCCTAACCCTAACCCGAACCCTACCCGTAACCCGAACCCGAACCCGAACCCTAACCCGAACCCTAACCCGAACCCTAACCCGAACCCTAACCCTAACCCTAACCCGAAACCTAACCCTATCCCTAACCCAAACCCTAACCCTAACCCTAACCCGAACCCTAACCCTAACCCTCACCCGAACCCTAACCCTAACCATAACCCTAAACCTAACCCTCACCCGAACCCGAACCCTAACCCTAACCCTAACCCGATCCCTAACCCTAAACCTAACACTAACCCGAACCCTAACCTTAACCCTAAACCTAACCCTAACCCTAACCCTAACCCGAACCCGAACCCTAATCTTAAACCTAACCCTAACCCTAACACGAACCCTAACCCTAACCCTAACCCGAACCCTAACCGAACCCTAACCCTAACCCTAACCAGAACCCTGACTCTAACCGGTACCCGAACCCTAACCCGAACCCTAACCCTAACCCTAACCCTAACCCGAACCCTAATCCTAACCCGAACCCGAATCCGAACCCTAACCCTAACCCCGAACCTGAACCCTAACCCTAACCCTAAACCTAACCCTAACCCGAAGCCGAGCCCTAACCCGAACCCAAACCTAACCCGAACCCGAACCCTAACCCTAACCCGAACCCGAACCCGAAACCTAACCCTAACACTAACCCGAACCCTAACCCTAAACCTAACCCTAACCCTAACCCGAACCCTAACCCTAACCCGAACCCTAACCCTAACCCTAACCTGAACCCTAACCCTAAACCGAACCCGAACCCTAACCCTAACACTAACCCGAACCCTAACCCGAACCCTAACCCTAACCCTAACAAGAACCCTAACCCTAACACTAACCCGAACATTAACCCGAACACTAACACTAACCCTAACACTAACCCGAACCCTAAACCTAACCCTAACCAGAACCCTAACCCTAACCCTAAACCGAACCCGAACCCTAACCCCTTAACCGAATCCTAACACTAACCCGAACCCTAACCCGAACCCTAAACCTAACCCTAACCCCGAACCCGAACCCTAACCCTAACCCTAACCCTAACCCGAACCCTAACCCGAACCCTACCTGAACCCCAAACCTAACCCTAACCCGAACCCGAACCCTAACCCTAACCCTAACCCGAAACCTAACCCTAAACCGAACCCTAACCCTAAACCTAACCCTAACACGAAACCGAACCCTAACCCTAACCCGACCCCTAACCCGAAACCTAAAACGAACCCTAACCCTAATCCTAACCCTAACTAACCCGAACCCTAACCCTAACCCTAACCCGAACCCTAATCCTAACCCGAACCGTAACCTTAACCCTAACCCGAACCCTAACCCTTACCCGAACCCTAACCCTAACCCTAACCCGAAACCTAACCCGAACACAAACCTAACCCGAACCCTAACACTAACCCGAATCCTAACCCTAACCCTTACCCATACCCGAAACCTAAACCTAACCCGAACCCTAACCCTAAACCTAACCCGAACCCTAACCCTAACCCTAACCCGAACCCTAAACTTAACCCGAAACCTAACCCGAACCCTAACCCGAACAGTAACCCTAACCCTAACCCTAACCCTAACCCGAACCCTAACCCTAAACCGAACCCTAACCCTAACCCTAACCCTAAGCCTAACCCGAACCCTAACCCTAACCCGAAACCTAACCCTAACCCTAACAAGAACCCTAACCCTAAACCTAACCCTTACCAGAACACAAACCCATACCCTAACACCTAAACCAAACCTTAACCCTAACCCTAACCCGAACCCGAAACCTAACCCTAACCCTAACCCGAACCCGAACCCTAAACCGAACCCTAACCCTAACCCTAACCCTAATCCGAACCCTAACTCTAACCCGAACCCTAACCCGAAACCTAACCCGAACCCTAACTCTAACCCTAACCCTAACCCTAACGCGAACCCTAACCCTAACCCTAACCCTAACCCTAACCCGAACCCTAACCCGAACCCTAAGCCTAACCCTAACCCGAACCCTAACCCTAACCCTAACCCGAAACCTAACCCGAACTCTAACCCTAACCCTAACCCGAACCCTAACCCTAACCCGAACCCTAACCCTAAACCTAACCCTAACCCTAACCCTAACCCTAACCCGAACCCTAACCCTAACCCTAACCCTAACCCGAACCCTGACCCTAACCCTAACACCTAACACTAACCCTAACCGTAACCCTAAACCGAAACCTAACCCTAACCCTAACCCTAACCCTAACCCTAAACCTAACCCGAACCCGAACCCTAAACCGAACCCTACCCCTAAACATAATCCGAACCCTAACCCTAACACTAACCCTAACCCGAACCCGAACCCTAACCCTAAACCTAACCCGAACCCGAAACCTAACACTAACCCGAACCCTAAACCTAACCCGAAACCTAAACCTAACCAGAACCCTAACCCTAACCCTAATCCGAACCCGAACCCTAACCCGAACCCTAACCCTAACCCGAACCCTAACCCTAAACCGAAACCTAACCCTAACCCTAACCCTAAACCTAACGCGAACCCTAACCCTAACCCTAACCAAACCCTAATCCGAACCCTAAACCTAAACCTAACCCGAACCCTAACCCTAACCCGAACCCGAACCTTAACCCCTAATACTAACCCGAACACGAACCCTAAACCTAACCCTAACCCTAACCCGAACCCGAACCCTAACCATAACCAGAACCCTAACCCTAACCCTAACCCGAATCCGAACCCTAACCCGAACCCTAACCCTTACCCTAATGCGAACCCTAACCCTAACCCGAACCCTAACCCTAACCCTAACCCTAACCCTAACCCGAACCCAAACCCATACCCTAACCCCTAAACCGAACCCTAACCCTAACCCGAACACTAACCCTAACCCTAACCCTAACCCGAACGCTACCCGTAACCCGAACCCTAACCCTAACCAACCCTAACCCTAACCCTAACCCGAAACCTAAACCTAACCCGAACCCTAACCCTAAACCTAACCCGAACCCTAACCCTAACACTAACCCGAACCCTAACCTTAACCCGAAACCTAACCCGAACCTTAACCCGAACAGTAACCCTAACCCTAACCCTAACCCTAACCCGAACCCTAACCCTAACCCGAACCCTAACCCTAACCCTAAGCCTAACCCGAACCCTAACCCTAAACCGAAACTTAACCCTAACCCTAACCCAAACCCTAACCCTAACCATAACCCTAAACCTAACCCTAACCCGAACCCTAACCCTAACCCTAAACCTAACCCGATCCCTAACACTAACCCTAACCCTAACCCGAACCCTAACCTTAACCCTAACCCTAACCCTAACCCGAACCCTAACCCTAACACGAACCCTAAACCTAACCCTAACCCTAACCCTAACCCGAACCCGAACCCTAACCCTAAACCTAACCCTAACCCTAACACGAACCCTAACCCTAACCCTAACCCGAGCCCTAAACCTAACGCGAACCCTAACCCGAAACCTAACCCGAACCCTAACCCGAACCATAACCCGAACCCTAAACCGAACCCTAACCCGAAACGTAACACTAACCCTAACCCGAACCCTACACCGAACCCTAACCCTAACCCTAACCAGAACCCTGACTCTAACCCGAACCCGAACCCTAACCTGAACCCTAACCCTAACCCTAACCCTAACCCGAACCCTAACCCTAACCCTAACCCGAACCCGAATCCGAACCCTAACCCTAACCCCGAACATGAACCCTAACCCTAACCCTAAACCTAACCCTAACCCGAAGCCGAGCCCTAACCCGAACCCGAACCCAAACCTAACCCGAACCCGAGCCCTAACCCTAACCCGAACCCGAACCCGAAACCTAACCCTAACCCTAACCCGAACCCTAACCCTAAATCTAACCCTAACCCTAACCCGAACCCTAACCCTAACCCGAACCCTAACCCTAACCCTAACCTGAACCCTAACCCTAAACCGAACCCGAACCCTAACCCTAACACTAACCCGAACCCTAACCCGAACCCTAGCCCTAACCCTAACCCGAACCCTAACCCTAACACTAACCCGAACATTAACCCGAAAACTAACCCTAACCCTAACACTAACCGGAACCCTAAACCTAACCCTAACCAGAACCCTAACCCTAACCCTAACCCGAACCCGAACCCTAACCCCTTAACCGAATCCTAACACTAACCCGAACCCTAACCCGAAAACTAAACCTAACCCTAACCCCGAACCCGAAACCTAACCCTAACCCTAACCCTAACCCGAACCCTAACCCGAACCGTACCTGAACCCCAAACCTAACCCTAACCCGAACTCGAACCCTAACCCTAACCCTAACCCGAAACCTAACCCTAACCCGAACCCTAATCCTAAACCTAACCCTAACACGAAACCGAACCCTAACCCTAACCCGACCCCTAACCCGAAACCTAAAACGAACCCTAACCCTAACCCTAACCCTAACTCTAACCCGAACCCTAACCCTAACCCTAACCCGAACCCTAACCCTAACCCTAACCCGAAACCTAACCCTAACCCTAACCCTAATCCTAAACCTAATCCTAACACGAAACCGAACCCTAACCCTAACCCGACCCCTAACCCGAAACCTAAAACGAACCCTAACCCTAACCCGAACCCTAACCCTAACCCGAACCCTAACCCTAACCCTAACCCTAACCCTAACCCGAACCCGAACCCTAACCCGAACCCTAACCCTAACCCTAACCCTAATCCGAACCCTAACTCTAACCCGAACCCTAACCCGAAACCTAACCCGAACCCTAACTCTAACCCTAACCCTAACCCTAACGCGAACCCTAACCCTAACCCTAACCCTAACCCTAACACGAACCTTAACCCGAACCCTAAGCCTAACCCTAACCCGAACCCTAACCCTAACCCTAACCCGAAACCTAACCCGAACTCTAACCCTAACCCTAACCCTAACCCGAACCCTTACCCTAACCCGAACCCTAACCGTAAACCTAACCCTAACCCTAACCTTACCCGAACCCTAACCCTAACCCTAACCCTAACACTAACCCGAACCCTGACCCTAACCCTAACACCTAACACTAACCCTAACCCTAACCCTAAACCGAAACCTAACCCTAACACTAACCCTAACCCTAAACCTAACCCGAACCCGAACCCTAACCCAATCCCTACCCCTAAACATAATCTGAACCCTAACCCTAACACTAACCCTAACCCGAACCCTAACACTAACCCTAACCCGAACCCGAAACCTAAAACTAACCAGAACACTAAACCTAACCCGAAACATAAACCTCACCAGAACCCTAACCCTAACCCTAATCCGAACCCGAACCCTAACCCGAACCCGAACCCTAACCCGAACCTTAACCCTAAACCGAACCCTAACCCTAACCCTAACCCTAAACCTAACGCGAACCCTAACCCTAACCCTAACCAAACCCTAATCCGAACCCTAAACCTAAACCTAACCCGAACCCTAACCCTAACCCTAACCCGAACCCGAACCCTAACCAGAACCCTAACCCTAACCCGAACCCTAACCCGAACCCTAAACCTAACCCTAACCCTAACCCGAACCCTAACCCTAAACCGAAACCTAACACTAACCCTAACCCTAACCCTAACCCTAAACCGAACCCGAACCCTAACCCTAACCCCTAACCCTAACCCTAACACTAACCCTAACCCTAACCCGAACCCTGACCCTAACCCTAACCCCTAACACTAAGCCTAACCCTAACCCTAAACCGAACCCTAACCCTAACCCTAACCTTAACCCTAACCCTAAACCTAACCCGAACCCGAACCCTAACCCGAACCCTACGCCTAACCCTAATCCGAACCCTAACCCTAACCCTAACCCTAACCCGAACCCGAACCCGAACCCTAACCCGAACCCGAACCCTAACACTAACCCGAACCCTAACACTAACCGAACCCGAAACCTAAAAAGAACCCTAACCCTAACCCTAAACCGAACCCAAACCCGAACCCTAAACCTAACCCTAACCCGAACCCTAACCCTAACCCTAAAACGAACCCTAACCCTAACCCGAAACCTAACCATAACCCTAACCCGAAACCTAACCCTAACCCGAACCCTAACCCTAACCCGAACCCGAACCCGAACCCTAACCCTAACCCGAACCCTAACCCTAACCCTAAACCTAACCCGAACCCTAACCCAAACCCGAACCCTAACCCGACCCGAACCCTAACCCTAACCCAAACCGAACCCTAACCCTAACCCCAACCCTAACCCTAAACCTAACCCTAATCCTAACCCGAACCCTAACCCTAACCCGAATCCTAACCCTAACCATAACCCGAATCCTAACCCTAACCCTAACCCGAACCCTAACGCGAACCCTAACCCTAACCCTAACCCGAACCCAAACCCTAACCCTAACCCTAACCCGATCCCTAAACCTAACCCGAACCCGAACCCTAACCCTAACCCTAACCCGAAACTTAAACCTAACCCTAACCCAAATCCGAACCCTAACCTAAACACGAACCCTAACCCGAACCCGAACCCTAACCCTAACCCTAACCCTGACCCTAACCCTAACACCTAACACTAACCCTAACCCTAACCCTAAACCGAAACCTAACCCTAACCCTAACCCTAACCCTAAACCTAACCCGAACCCGAACCCTAACCCAATCCCTACCCCTAAACATAATCCGAACCCTAACCCTAACCCGAACCCGAAACCTAACCCGAACCCTAACCCTAACCCTAACCCGAACCCTAACCCTAACCCTAACCTGAACCCTAACCCTAACCCTAACCCTAACCCAAACCCTAACCCTAACCCTAACCCGAACCCTAACCCTAACCCTCACCCGAACCCTAACCCTAACCATAACCCTAAACGTAACCCTAACCCGAACCCTAAACCTAACCCTAAACCTAACCCGATCCCTAACCCTAACCCTAACCCTAACCCGAACCCTAACCTTAACCCTAAACCTAACCCTAACCCTAACCCTAACCCTAACCATAACCGGAACCCTAACCCTAACACGAACCCTAAACCTAACCCTAACCCTAACCCTAACCCGAACCCGAACCCTAACTTTAAACCTAACCCTAACCCTAACACGAACCCTAACCCTAACCCTAACCCGAACCCTAAACCTAACCCGAACCCTAACCCGAACCCTAACCCGAACCCTAACACGAACCATAACCCGAACCCTAAACCGAACCCTAAACCGAAACCTAACACTAACCCTAACCCGAACCCTAAACCGAACCCTAATCCTAACCCTAAACCAAACCCAAACCCTAACCCGAACCCGAACCCTAAACCGAACCCTAACCCTAACCCTAACCCTAACCCGAACCCTAACCCTGACCCTAACCCGAACCCGAACCCTAACCGGAACCCTAACCCTAAACCTAACCCGAACCCTAACCCTAACCCTAACCCGAACCCTAACCCGAACCCTAACCCGAAACCTAATCCGAACCCTAACCCGAACCCTAACCCTAACCCTAATCTGAACCCTAACTCTAACCCGAACCCTAACACTAACCCTAACCCGAACCCTAACCCTAACCCTAACCCTAACCCTACCCCGAACCCTAACCCGAACCCTAACCCTAAACCTAACCCGAACCCTAAACCTAACCCTAACCCTAACCCTAACCATAACCCGAACCCTAAACCTAAACCTAACCCTAACCCTAAACCTAACCCGAACCGTAACCCTAACCCTAACCCCTAAACTTAACCCTAAGCCGAGCCCTAACCCGAACCAGAACTCAAACCTAACCCGAACCCGAACCCTAACCCTAACCCGAACCCGAAACCGAAACCTAACCCTAACCCTAACCCGAACCCTAACCCTAAACCTAACCCTAACCCTAACCCGAACCCTAACCCTAACCCTAACCCGAAACCTAACCCGAACCCTAAACCTAACCCTAACCCGAACCCTAACCCTAACCCTAACCCAAACATTTACCCGAACCCAAACCTAACCCTAACACTAACCCGAACCCTAAACCTAACCCTAACCAGAACCTTAACCCTAACCATAAGCCGAACCCGAACCCTAACCCCTTAACCGAATCCTAACCCTAACCCGAACCCTAACCCGAACCCTAACCCTAACCCTAACCCCGAACCCGAACCCTAAACCTAACCGTAACCCTAACCCGAGCCCTAACCCGAACCCTACCTGAACCCCAAACCTAACCCTAACCCGAACCCGAACCCTAACCCTAACCCTAACTCGAACCCTAACCATAACCCGAACCCTAACCCTAAACCTAACCCTAACCCGAAACCGAACACTAACCCTAACCCGACCTCTAACCCGAAACCTAAAACAAACCCTAACCCTAACCCTAACCCTAACCCTAACTCTAACCCGAACCCTAACCCTAACCCTAACCCGAACCCTAACCCTAACCCGAACCCTAACCTTAACCCTAAACCGAACCCTAACCCTTACCCGAACCCTCACCCTAACCCTAACCCGAAACCTAACCCGAACACAAACCTAAACCTAAACCTAACACTAACCCGAACCCTAACCCTAACCCTAACCCAAAACCGAAACCTAAACCTAACCCGAACCCTAACCCTAAACCTAACGCGCACCCTAACCCTAACCATAACCCGAACCCTAACCCTAACCATAACCCTAAACCTAACCCTAACCCGAACCCTAACCCTAACCCTAAACCTAACCCGATCCCTAACCCTAACCCTAACCCTAAACCGAACCCTAACCTTAACCCTAACCCTAACCCTAACCCTAACCCGAACCCTAACCCTAACACGAACCCTAACCCTAACCCTAACCCTAACCCGAACCCGAACCCTAACCCTAAACCTAAACCTAACCCTAACACGAACCCTAACCCTAACCCTAACCCGAACCCTAAACCTAACGCGAACCCTAACCCGAACCCTAACCCGAAACCTAACCCGAACCATAACCCGAACCCTAAACCGAACCCTAACCCGAAACGTAACACTAACCCTAACCCGAACCCTAAACCGAACCCTAACCCTAACCCTAACCAGAACCCTGACTCTAACCCGTACCCGAACCCTAACCCGAACCCTAACCCTAACCCTAACCCTAACCCGAACCCTAATCCTAACCCGAACCCGAATCCGAACCCTAACCCTAACCCCGAACCTGAACCCTTACCCTAACCCTAAACCTAACCCTAACCCGAAGCCGAGCCCTAACCCAACCCAAACCAAACCCGAACCCGAACCCTAACCCTAACCCGAACCCGAACCCGAAACCTAACCCTAACACTAACCCGAACCCTAACCCTAAACCTAACCCTAACCCTAACCCGAACCCTAACCCTAACCCGAACCCTAACCCTAACCCTAACCTGAACCCTAACCCTAAACCGAACCCGAACCCTAACCCTAACACTAACCCGAACCCTAACCCGAACCCTAACCCTAACCCTAACAAGAACCCTAACCCTAACACTAACCCGAACATTAACCCGAACACTAACACTAACCCTAACACTAACCCGAACCCTAAACCTAACCCTAACCAGAACCCTAACCCTAACCCTAAACCGAACCCGAACCCTAACCCCTTAACCGAATCCTAACACTAACCCGAACCCTAACCCGAACCCTAAACCTAACCCTAACCCCGAACCCGAACCCTAACCCTAAACCTAACCCTAACCCGAACCCTAACCCGAACCCTAACTGAACCCCAAACCTAACCCTAACCCGAACCCGAACCCTAACCCTAACCCGAAACCTAACCCTAAACCGAACCCTAACCCTAAACCTAACCCTAACACGAAACCGAACCCTAACCCTAACCCGACCCCTAACCCGAAACCTAAAACGAACCCTAACCCTAATCCTAACCCTAACTAAACCGAACCCTAACCCTAACCCTAACCCGAACCCTAATCCTAACCCGAACCGTAACCTTAACCCTAACCCGAACCCTAACCCTTACCCGAACCCTAACCCTAACCCTAACCCGAAACCTAACCCGAACACAAACCTAACCCGAACCCTAACACTAACCCGAACCCTAACCCTAACACTTACCCATACCCGAAACCTAAACCTAACCCGAACCCTA
>JAVLSZ010000079.1:1167500-1182500 GCA_032313775.1 Urocyon cinereoargenteus | reverse complement strand
CCCTAACCCGAACCCTAACCCTAACACTAACCCGAACATTAACCCGAAACCTAACCCTAACCCTAACACTAACCGGAACCCTAAACCTAACCCTAACCAGAACCCTAACCCTAACCCTAACCCGAACCCGAACCCTAACCCCTTAACCGAATCCTAACACTAACCCGAACCCTAACCCGAACCCTAAACCTAACCCTAACCCCGAACCCGAAACCTAACCCTAACCCTAACCCTAACCTGAACCCTAACCCGAACCGTACCTGAACCCCAAACCTAACCCTAACCCGAACCCGAACCCTAACCCTAACCCTAACCCGAAACCTAACCCTAACCCGAACCCTAATCCTAAACCTAACCCTAACACGAAACCGAACCCTAACCCTAACCCGACCCCTAACCCGAAACCTAAAACGAACCCTAACCCTAACCCTAACCCTAACTCTAACCCGAACCCTAACCCTAACCCTAACCCGAACCCTAATCCTAACCCTAACCCGAAACCTAACCCTAACCCGAACCCTAATCCTAAACCTAACCCTAACACGAAACCGAACCCTAACCCTAACCCGACCCCTAACCCGAAACCTAAAACGAACCCTAACCCTAACCCGAACCCTAACCCTAACCCGAACCCTAACCCTAACCCTAACCCTAACCCGAACCCGAACCCTAACCCGAACCCTAACCCTAACCCTAACCCTAATCCGAACCCTAACTCTAACCCGAACCCTAACCCGAAACCTAACCCGAACCTTAACTCTAACCCTAACCCTAACCCTAACGCGAACCCTAACCCTAACCCTAACCCTAACCCTAACACGAACCTTAACCCGAACCCTAAGCCTAACCCTAACCCGAACCCTAACCCTAACCCTAACCCGAAACCTAACCAGAACTCTAACCCTAACCCTAACCCTAACCCGAACCCTAACCCTAACCCGAACCCTAACCGTAAACCTAACCCTAACCCTAACCCTTACCCGAACCCTAACCCTAACCCTAACCCTAACACTAACCCGAACCCTGACCCTAACCCTAACACCTAACACTAACCCTAACCCTAACCCTAAACCGAAACCTAACCCTAACCCTAACCCTAACCCTAAACCTAACCCGAACCCGAACCCTAACCCAATCCCTACCCCTAAACATAATCTGAACCCTAACCCTAACACTAACCCTAACCCGAACCCGAACCCTAACACTAACCCTAACCCGAACCCGAACCCTAACACTAACCAGAACCCTAAACCTAACCCGAAACATAAACCTAACCAGAACCCTAACCCTAACCCTAATCCGAACCCGAACCCTAACCCGAACCCTAACCCTAACCCGAACCCTAACCCTAAACCGAACCCTAACCCTAACACTAACCCTAAACCTAACGCGAACCCTAACCCTAACCATAACCAAACCCTAATCCGAACCCTAAACCTAAACCTAACCCGAACCCTAACCCTAACCCTAACCCGAACACGAACCTTAACCCCTAATACTAACCCGAACACGAACCCTAAACCTAACCCTAACCCTAACCCTAACCCGAACCCGAAACCTAACCATAACCAGAACACTAACCCTAACCCTAACCCGAATCCGAACCCTAACCCGAACCCTAACCCTAACCCTAACGCGAACCCTAACCCTAACCCGAACCCTAAACCTAACCCTAACCCTAACCCTAACCCGAACCCAAACCCATACCCTAACCCCTAAACCGAACCCTAATCCTAACCCGAACCCTAACCCTAACCCTAACCCTAACCCGAACCCTAACCCGAACCCTAACCCAAACCCTAATACGAACCCTAACTCTAACCCGTACCCTAACCCGAACCCTAACCCGAAACCTAACTCTAACCCTAACCCTAACCCTACCCGAACCCTAACCCTAACCCTAACCCTAACCCTAACCCGAACCCGAACCCTAACCAGAACCCTAAACCTAACCCGAACCCTAACCCGAACCCTAAACCTAACCCTAACCCTAACCCGAACCCTAACCCTAAACCGAAACCTAACACTAACCCTAACCCTAACCCTAACCCTAAACCGAACCCGAACCCTAACCCTAACCCCTAACCCTAACCCTAACACTAACCCTAACCCTAACCCGAACCCTGACCCTAACCCTAACCCCTAACACTAAGCCTAACCCTAACCCTAAACCGAACCCTAACCCTAACCCTAACCTTAACCCTAAACCTAAACCTAACCCGAACCCGAACCCTAAACCGAACCCTACGCTTAACCCTAATCCGAACCCTAACCCTAACCCTAACCCTAACCCGAACCCGAACCCGAACCCTAACCCGAACCCGAACCCTAACACTAACCCGAACCCTAACCCTAACCGAACCCTAAACCTAAAAAGAACCCTAACCCTAACCCTAAACCGAACCCAAACCCGAACCCTAAACCTAACCCTAACCCGAACCCTAACCCTAACCCTAAAACGAACCCTAACCCTAACCCTAACCCGAAACCTAACCATAACCCTAACCCGAAACCTAACCCTAACCCGAACCCTAACCCTAACCCGAACCCGAACCCGAACCCTAACCCTAACCCGAACCATAACCCTAACCCTAAACCTAACCCGAACCCTAACCCAAACCCGAACCCTAACCCGACCCGAACCCTAACCCTAACCCAAACCGAACCCTAACCCTAACCCCAACCCTAACCCTAAACCTAACCCTAATCCTAACCCGAACCCTAACCCTAACCCGAATCCTAACCCTAACCATAACCCGAATCCTAACCCTAACCCTAACCCGAACCCTAACGCGAACCCTAACCCTAACCCTAACCCGAACCCAAACCCTAACCCTAACCCTAACCCGAACCCTAAACCTAACCCGAACCCGAACCCTAACCCTAACCCTAACCCGAAACTTAAACCTAACCCTAACCCAAATCCGAACCCTAACTTAAACACGAACCCTAACCCGAACCCGAACCCTAACCCTAACCCTAACCCTGACCCTAACCCTAACACCTAACACTAACCCTAACCCTAACCCTAAACCGAAACCTAACCCTAACCCTAACCCTAACCCTAAACCTAACCCGAACCCGAACCCTAACCCAATCCCTACCCCTAAACATAATCCGAAACCTAACCCTAACCCGAACCCGAACCCTAACCCGAACCCTAACCCTAACCCTAACCCGAACCCTAACCCTAACCCTAACCTGAACCCTAACCCTAACCCTAACCCTAACCCAAACCCTAACCCTAACCCTAACCCGAACCCTAACCCTAACCCTCACCCGAACCCTAACCCTAACCATAACCCTAAACCTAACCCTAACCCGAACCCTAAACCTAACCCTAAACCTAACCCGATCCCTAACCCTAACCCTAACCCTAACCCGAACCCTAACCTTAACCCTAAACCTAACCCTAACCCTAACCCTAACCCTAACCATAAGCGGAACCCTAACCCTAACACGAACCCTAAACCTAACCCTAACCCTAACCCTAACCCGAACCCGAACCCTAACCTTAAACCTAACCCTAACCCTAACACGAACCCTAACCCTAACCCTAACCCGAACCCTAAACCTAACCCGAACCCTAACCCGAACCCTAACCCGAACCCTAACACGAACCATAACCCGAACCCTAAACCGAACCCTAAACCGAAAACTAACCCTAACCCTAACCCGAACCCTAAACCGAACCCTAACCCTAACCCTAAACCGAACCCAAACCCTAACCCGAACCCGAACCCTAAACCGAACCCTAACCCTAACCCTAACCCTAACCCGAACCCTAACCCTTACCCTAACCCGAACCCGATCCCTAACCGGAACCCTAACCCTAAACCTAACCCGAACCCTAACCCTAACCCTAACCCGAACCCTAACCCGAACCCTAACCCGAAACCTAATCCGAACCCTAACCCGAACCCTAACCCTAACCCTAATCTGAACCCTAACTCTAACCCGAACCCTAACACTAACCCTAACCCGAACCCTAACCCTAACCCTAACCCTAACCCTACCCCGAACCCTAACCCGAACCCTAACCCTAAACCTAACCCGAACCCTAAACCTAACCCTAACCCTAACCCTAACCCTAACCCGAACCCTAAACCTAAACCTAACCCTAACCCTAACCCTAACCCGAACCGTAACCCTAACGCTAACCCCTAAACTTAACCCTAAGCCGAGCCCTAACCCGAACCCGAACTCAAACCTAACCCGAACCCGAACCCTAACCCTAACCCGAACCCGAACCCGAAACCTAACCCTAACCCTAACCCGAACCCTAAACCTAAACCTAACCCTAACCCTAACCCGAACCCTAACCCTAACCCGAACCCTAACCCTAACCCTAACCCGAAACCTAACCCGAACCCTAACCCTAACCCGAAACCGAACCCTAACCCTAACCCTAACACGAACCCTAACCCGAACCCTAAACCTAACCCTAACGCGAACCCTAAACCTAACCCTAACCCAAACATTAACCCGAACCCTAACCCTAACCCTAACACTAACCCGAACCCTAAACCTAACCCTAACCAGAAACCTAAGCCTAACCAAAACCCGAACCCGAACCCTAACCCATTAACCGAATCCTAACCCTAACCCGAAAACTAACCCGAACCCTAACCCTAACCCTAACCCCGAACCCTAACCCTAACCCTAACCCGAACCCTAAGCATAACCCGAACCCTAACCCTAAACCTAACCCTAACCCGAAACCGAACCCTAACCCTAACCCGACCTCTAACCCGAACCCTAAAATGAACCCTAACCCTAACCCTAACCCTAACCCTAACTCTAACCCGAACCCTAACCCTAACCCTAACCCGAACCCTAACCCTAACCCGAACCCTAACCTTAACCCAAAACCGAACCCTAACCCTTACCCGAACCCTAACCCTAACCCTAACCCGAAACCTAACCCGAACACAAACCTAACCCTAAACCTAACACTAACCCGAACCCTAACCCTAACCCTAACCCTAACCCAAAACCGAAACCTAAACCTAACCCGAACCCTAACCCTAAACATAACGCGCACCCTAACCCTAACCCTAACCCGAACCCTACCTGTAATCCGAACCATAACCCTAACCCGAACCCTAACCCGAAACCTAAACCTAACCCGAACCCTTACCCTAAACCTAACACGAACCCTAACCCTAACCCTAACCCGAACCCTAACCTTAACCCGAAACCTAACCCGAACCTTAACCCGAACAGTAACCCTAAACCTAACCCTAACCCTAACCCGAACCCTAACCCTAACCCGAACCCTAACCCTAACCATAAGCCTAACCCGAACACTAACCCTAAACCGAAACCTAACCCTAACCCTAACCCG
The DNA here is from genome assembly GCA_032313775.1 of Urocyon cinereoargenteus. Taxonomy (NCBI): domain Eukaryota; kingdom Metazoa; phylum Chordata; class Mammalia; order Carnivora; family Canidae; genus Urocyon; species Urocyon cinereoargenteus. The sequence continues at coordinate 1,177,153 of JAVLSZ010000079.1, read as the reverse complement.
AACCCTAACCCTAATCATAACCCTAAACCTAACCCTAACCCGAACCCTAACCCTAACCCTAAACCTAACCCGATCCCTAACCCTAACCCTAACCCTAACCCTAACCCTAACCCGAACCCGAACCCTAACCCTAAACATAACCCTAACCCTAACACGAACCCTAACCCTAACCCTAAACCGACCCTAAACCTAACGTGAACCCTAACCCGAACCCTAACCCGAACCCTAACCCGAACCATAAACCGAACCCTAAACCGAACCCTAACCCGAAACGTAACACTAACCCTAACCCGAACCCTAAACCGAACCCTAACCCTAACCCTAACCAGAACCCTGATCCTAACCCGAACCCGAACCCTAACCCGAACCCTCACCCTAAACCTAACCCTAACCCGAACCCTAACCCTAACCCGAACCCGAATCCGAACCCTAACCCTAACCCCGAACCTGAACCCTAACCCTAACCCTAAACCTAACACTAACCCGAAGCCGAGCCCTAACCCGAACCCGAACCCAAACCTAACACCTAAACCAAACCCTAACCCTAACCCTAACCCGACCCTAAACCTAACGTGAACCCTAACCCGAACCCTAACCCGAACCCTAACCCGAACCATAACCCGAACCCTAAACCGAACCCTAACCCGAAACGTAACACTAACCCTAACCCGAACCCTAAACCGAACCCAAACCCTAAGCCTAACCCGAAACCTAACCCTAACCCGAAACCTAACCCTAACCCTAACAAGAACCCTAACCCTAAACCTAACCCTTACCCGAACACAAACCCATACCCTAACACCTAAACCAAACCCTAACCCTAACCCTAACCCGAACCCGAAACCTAACCCTAACCCTAACCCTAACCTGAACCCGAACCCTAAACCGAACCCTAACCCTAACCCTAACCCAAATCCGAACCCTAAACTAAACACGAACCCTAACCCGAACCCGAACCCTAACCCTAACCCTAACCCTGACCCTAACCCTAACACCTAACACTAACCCTAACCCTAACCCTAAACCGAAACCTAACCCTAACCCTAACACTAACCCTAAACCTAACCCGAACCCGAACCCTAACCCAATCCCTACCCCTAAACATAATCCGAACCCTAACCCTAACCCGAACCCGAACCCTAACCCGAACCCTAACCCTAACCCTAACCCGAACCTAACCCTAACCCTAACCTGAACCCTAACCCTAACCCTAACCCTAACCCAAACCCTAACCCTAACCCTAACCCGAACCCTAACCCTAACCCTCACCCGAACCCTAACCCTAACCATAACCCTAAACCTAACCCTAACCCGAACCCTAAACCTAACCCTAACCCTAACCCGAACCCTAACCCTGACCCTAACCCGAACCCGAACCCTAACCGGAACCCTAACCCTAAACCTAACCCGAACCCTAACCCTAACCCTAACCCGAACCCTAACCCGAACCCTAACCCGAAACCTAATCCGAACCCTAACCCGAACCCTAACCCTAACCCTAATCTGAACCCTAACCCTAACCCGAACCCTAACACTAACCCTAACCCGAACCCTAACCCTAACCCTAACCCTACCCCGAACCCTAACCCGAACCCTAACCCTAAACCTAACCCGAACCCTAAACCTAACCCTAACCCTAACCCTAACCCGAACCCTAAACCTAAACCTAACCCTAACCCTAACCCTAACCCGAACCGTAACCCTAACCCTAACCCCTAAACTTAACCCTAAGCCGAGCCCTAACCCGAACCCGAACTCAAACCTAACCCGAACCCGAACCCTAACCCTAACCCGAACCCGAACCCGAAACCTAACCCTAACCCTAACCCGAACCCTAAACCTAAACCTAACCCTAACCCTAACCCGAACCCTAACCCTAACCCGAACCCTAACCCTAACCCTAACCCGAAACCTAACCCGAACCCTAACCCTAACCCGAAACCGAACCCTAACACTAACCCTAACCCGAACCCTAACCCGAACCCTAAACCTAACCCTAACGCGAACCCTAACCCTAACCCTAACCCAAACATTAACCCGAACCCTAACCCTAACCCTAACACTAACCCGAACCCTAAACCTAACCCTAACCAGAAACCTAAGCCTAACCAAAACCCGAACCCGAACCCTAACCCATTAACCGAATCCTAACCCTAACCCGAAAACTAACCCGAACCCTAACCCTAACCCTAACCCCGAACCCTAACCCTAACCCTAACCCGAACCCTAAGCATAACCCGAACCCTAACCCTAAACCTAACCCTAACCCGAAACCGAACCCTAACCCTAACCCGACCTCTAACCCGAACCCTAAAATGAACCCTAACCCTAACCCTAACCCTAACTCTAACCCGAACCCTAACCCTAACCCTAACCCGAACCCTAACCCTAACCCGAACCCTAACCTTAACCCAAAACCGAACCATAACCCTTACCCGAACCCTAACCCTAACCCTAACCCGAAACCTAACCCGAACACAAACCTAACCCTAAACCTAACACTAACCCGAACCCTAACCCTAACCCTAACCCTAACCCAAAACCGAAACCTAAACCTAACCCGAACCCTAACCCTAAACCTAACGCGCACCCTAACCCTAACCCTAACCCGAACCCTACCTGTAACCCGAACCCTAACCCTAACCCGAACCCTAACCCGAACCCGAACCCGAACCCTAACCCTAACCCCAACCCTAACCCTAAACCTAACCCTAATCCTAACCCGAACCCTAACCCTAACCCGAATCCTAACCCTAACCATAACCCGAATCCTAACCCTAACCCTAACCCGAACCCTAACGCGAACCCTAACCCTAAACCTAACCCAAACCCTAACCCTAACCCTAACCCGAACCCTAACCCTAACCCTCACCCGAACCCTAACCCTAACCATAACCCTAAACCTAACCCTAACCCGAACCCTAAACCTAACCCTAACCCTAACCCGATCCCTAACCCTAACCCTAACCCTAACCCGAACCCTAACCTTAACCCTAAACCTAACCCTAACCCTAACCCTAACCCTAACCATAACCGGAACCCTAACCCTAACACGAACCCTAAACCTAACCCTAACACTAACCCGAACCCGAACCCGAACCCTAACCTTAAACCTAACCCTAACCCTAACACGAACCCTAACCCTAACCCTAACCCGAACCCTAAACCTAACCCGAACCCTAACACGAACCCTAACACGAACCATAACCCGAACCCTAAACCGAACCCTAAACCGAAACCTAACCCTAACCCTAACCCGAACCCTAAACCGAACCCTAACCCTAACCCTAAACCGAACCCAAACCCTAACCCGAACCCGAACCCTAACCCGAACCCTAACCCTAACCCTAACCCTAACCCGAACCCTAACCCTGACCCTAACCCGAACCCGAACCCTAACCGGAACCCTAACCCTAAACCTAACCCGAACCCTAACCCTAACCCTAACCCGAACCCTAACCCGAACCCTAACCCGAAACCTAATCCGAACCCTAACCCGAACCCTAACCCTAACCCTAATCTGAACCCTAACTCTAACCCGAACCCTAACACTAACCCTAACCCGAACCCTAACCCTAACCCTAAACCTAACCCTACCCCGAACCCTAACCCGAACCCTAACCCTAAACCTAACCCGAACCCTAAACCTAACCCTAACCCTAACCCTAACCCTAACCCGAACCCTAAACCTAAACCTAACCCTAACCCTAATCCTAACCCGAACCGTAACCCTAACCCTAACCCGAACCCTAACCCCTAAACTTAACCCTAAGCCGAGCCCTAACCCGAACCCGAACTCAAACCTACCCCGAACCCGAACCCTAACCCTAACCCGAACCCGAACCCGAAACCTAACCCTAACCCTAACCCGAACCCTAAACCTAAACCTAACCCTAACCCTAACCCGAACCCTAACCCTAACCCGAACCCTAACCCTAACCCTAACCCGAAACCTAACCCGAACCCTAACCCTAACCCGAAACCGAACCCTAACCCTAACCCTAACCCGAACACTAACCCGAACCCTAAACCTAACCCTAACGCGAACCCTAACCCTAACCCTAACCCAAACATTAACCCGAACCCTAACCCTAACCCTAACACTAACCCGAACCCTAAACCTAACCCTAACCAGAAACCTAAGCCTAACCAAAACCCGAACCCGAACCCTAACCCATTAACCGAATCCTAACCCTAACCCGAAAACTAACCCGAACCCTAACCCTAACCCTAACCCCGAACCCGAACCCTAACCCTAACCCTAACCCTTACCCGAACCCGAACCCTAACCCGAACCCTACCTGAACCCCAAACCTAACCCTAACCCGAACCCGAACCCTAACCCTAACCCTAACCCGAACCCTAAGCATAACCCGAACCCTAACCCTAAACCTAACCCTAACCCGAATACGAACCCTAACCCTAACCCGACCTCTAACCCGAACCCTAAAATGAACCCTAACCCTAACCCTAACCCTAACTCTAACCCGAACCCTAACCCTAACCCTAACCCGAACCCTAACCCTAACCCGAACCCTAACCTTAACCCAAAACCGAACCCTAACCCTTACCCGAACCCTAACCCTAACCCTAACCCGAAACCTAACCCGAACACAAGCCTAACCCTAAACCTAACACTAACCCGAACCCTAACCCTAACCCTAACCCTAACCCAAAACCGAAACCTAAACCTAACCCGAACCCTAACCCTAAACCTAACGCGCACCCTAACCCTAACCCTAACCCGAACCCTACCTGTAACCCGAACCCTAACCCTAACCCGAACCCTAACCCGAAACCTAAACCTAACCCGAACCCTTACCCTAAACCTAACCCGAACCCTAACCCTAACCCTAACCCGAACCCTAACCTTAACCCGAAACCTAACCCGAACCTTAACCCGAACAGTAACCCTAAACCTAACCCTAACCCTAACCCGAACCCTAACCCTAACCCGAACCCTAACCCTAACCATAAGCCTAACCCGAACACTAACCCTAAACCGAAACCTAACCCTAACCCTAACCCGAACCCTAACCCTAATCATAACCCTAAACCTAACCCTAACCCGAACCCTAACCCTAACCCTAAACCTAACCCGATCCCTAACCCTAACCCTAACCCTAACCCAAACCCTAACCCGAACCCGAACCCTAACCCTAAACCTAACCCTAACCCTAACACGAACCCTAACCCGAACCCTAACCCTAACCCGAACCCGAATCCGAACCCTAACCCTAACCCCGAACCTGAACCCTAACCCTAACCCTAAACCTAACCCTAACCCGAAGCCGAGCCCTAACCCGAACCCGAACCCAAACCTAACCCGAACCCGAACCCTAACCCTAACCCGAACCCGAACCCGAAACCTAACCCTAACCCTAACCCGAACCCTAACCCTAAACCTAACCCTAACCCTAACCCGAACCCTAACCCTTACCCGAACCCTAACCCTAACCCTAACCTGAACCCTAACCCTAACCCGAACCCGAACCCTAACCCTAACCCTAACACTAACCCGAACCCTAACCCGAAACCTAACCCTAACCCTAACCCGAACCCTAACCCTAACACTAACCCGAACATTAACCCGAACCCTAACCCTAAACCTAACACTAACCCGAACCCTAAACCTAACCCTAACCAGAACCCTAACCCTAACCCTAACCTGAACCCGAAACCTAACCCCTTAACCGAATCCTAACACTAACCCGAACCCTAACCCGAACCCTAAACCTAACCCTCACCCCGAACCCGAACCCTAACCCTAACCCTAACCCTAACCCGAACCCTAACCCGAACCCTACCTGAACCCCAAACCTAACCCTAATCCGAACCCGAACCCTAACCCTAACCCTAACCCGAAACCTAACCCTAAACCGAACCCTAACCCTAAACCTAACCCTAACCCGAAACCGAACCCTAACCCTAACCCGACCCCTAACCCGAACCCTAAAACGGACCCTAACCCTAACCCTAACCCTAACTCTAACTCGAACCCAAACCCTAACCCTAACCCGAACCCTAACCCTAACCCGAACCGTAACCTTAACCCTAACCCGAACCCTAACCCTTACCCGAACCCTAACCCTAAACCTAACCCGAAACCTAACCCGAACACAAACCTAAACCGAACCCTAACACTAACCCGAACCGTAACCCTAACCCTTACCCATACCCGAAACCTAAACCTAACCCGAACCCTAACCCTAAACCTAACGCGCACCCTAACCCTAACCCTCACCCGAACCCTACCCGTAACCCGAACCCTAACCCTAACCCTAACCCTCACCCGAAACCTAAACCTAACCCGAACCCTAACCCTAAACCTAACCCGAAACCTAACCCTAACCCTAACCCGAACACTAACCTTAACCCGAAACCTAACCCGAACCCTAACCCGAACAGCAACCCTAACACTATCCCTAACCCTAACCCGAACCCTAACCCTAACCCGAACCCTAACCCTAACCCTAAACCTAAGCCTAACCCGAACCCTAACCCTAACCCGAAACCTAACCCTAACCCTAACAAGAAGCCTAACCCTAAACCTAACCCTTACCCGAACACAAACCCATACCCTAACCCCTAAACCGAACCCTAACCCTAACCCGAACCTGAAACCTAACACTAACCCTAACCCTAACCCGAACCCGAACCCTAACCCGAACCCTAACCCTAACACTAACCCTAATCCGAACCCTAACGCTAACCCGAATCCTAACCCGAACCTTAACCCGAACCCTAACTCTAACACTAACCCTAACCCTAACCCGAACCCTAACCCTAACCCTAACCCTAACCCTAACCCGAACCCTAACCCGAACCCTAAGCCTAACCCTAACCCGAACCCTAACCCTAACCCTAACCCGAAACCTAACCCGAACTCTAACCCTAACCCTAACCCTAACCCGAACCCTAACCCTAACCCGAACCCTAACCCTAAACCTAACCCTAACCCTAACCCTAACCCGAACCCTAACCCTAACCCTAACCCTAACCCTAACCCGAACCCTGATCCTAACCCTAACCCCTAACACTAACCCTAACCCTAACCCTAAACCGAAACCTAACCCTAACCCTAACCCTAAACCTAACCCGAACCCGAACCCTAACCCGAACCCTACCCCTAAACATAATCCGAACCCTAACCCTAACACTAACCCTAACCCTAACCCTAACCCTACCCGAACCCGAACCCAAACCCATACCCTAACCCCTAAACCGAACCCTAACCCTAACCCGAACACTAACCCTAACCCTAACCCTAACCCGAACCCTAACCCGAACCTTAACCCTAACCGTAATACGAACCCTAACTCTAACCTGTACCCTAACCCGAACCCTAACCCGAAACCTAACTCTAACCCTAACCCTAACCCTACCCGAACCCTAACCCTAACCCTAACCCTAACCCTAACCCGAACCCGAACCCTAACCCGAACCCTAACCCTAACCCTAACCGAACCCGAACCCGAACCCTAAACCCTAACCCGAACCCTAACCCTAAACCGAAATCTAACCCTAACCCTAACCCTAACCCTAATCCGAACCCTGATCCTAACCCTAACCCCTAACACTAACCCTAACCCTAACCCTAAACCGAACCCTAACCCTAAACCTAACCCTAACCCTAACCCTAACCCGAATCCGAACCCTAACCCGAACCCTAACCCTAACCCTAACGCGAACCCTAACCCTAACCCGAACCCTAACCCTAACCCTAACCCGAACCCAATCCCATACCCTAACCCCTAAACCGAACCCTAACCCTAACCCGAACCCTAACCCTAACCCTAACCCTAACCCGAACCCTAACCCGAACCCTAACCCTAACCCTAATACGAACCCTAACTCTAACCCGTACCCTAACCCGAAACCTAACCCGAAACCTAACTCTAACCCTAACCCTAACCCTACCCGAACCCTAACCCTAACCCTAACCCTAACCCGAACCCGAACCCTAACCCGAACCCTAACCCTAAAACGAACCCGAACCCGAACCCTAACCCTAACCCGAACACTAACCCTAACCCTAAACCTAACCCGAACCCTAACCCAAACCCGAACCCTAACCCGAACCCGAACCCTAACCCTAACCCGAACCCGAACCCTAACCCTAACCCCAACCCTAACCCTAAACCTAACCCTAATCCTAACCCTAACCCTAACCCTAACCCGAATCCTAACCCTAACCCTAAACCGAATCCTAACGCTAACCCTAACCCGAACCCTAACGCGAACCCTAACCCTAACCCTAACCCGAACCCAAACCCTAACCCTAACCCTAACCCGAACCCTAACCCTAACCCTAACCCGAACCCTAAACCTAACCCTAAACCTAACGCTAACCCCTAACCCTAACCCTAACCCTAACCGTAATCCTAACCCTAAAACCTAACCCTAAACCTAACCCTAACGCTAACCCTAACCCGAAACCTAAACTTAACCCTAAGCCTAACACTAACCCTAACCCTAACCCGAACTCTAACCCTAACCCGAACCCTAACCCTAACCCCTAAACCTAACCCGAACCCTAACCCTAACTCGAACCCTCACCCTAACCCTTACCCGAACCCTAACCCTAACCCTAAACCTAACCCTAAACCGAACCCTAACCCTAAACCTAAACCTAACCCTAACCCTAACCCTAACCCTAAACCGAACCCAAACCCTAACCCTAACCCGAACCCTAACCCTAACCCTAACCCTAACCCGAACCCTAACCCTAACCCTAACCCTAAACCTACCTCGAAACCTAATCCTAACCCGAACCTGAACCCTAACCCCTAACCCGAACCCGAACCCGAACCCTAACCCGAACCCGAACCCTAACCCGAACCCGAACCCTAACCCTAACCCGAACCCGAACCCTAACACTAACCCTAACCCGAACCCTAACCCTAACCCTAACCCTAACCCGAACCCTAACCCTAACACGAACCCTAACCCGAACCCTAACCCTAACCCTAACCCTAACCCTAACCCGAACCCTTACCCTAACCCGAACCCTAACCCTAACCCTAACCCTAACCCTAACCCGAACCCTAACCTGAACCCTAACCCTAACCCTAACCCTAACCCTAACCCTAACACTAACCCGTAACCCTAACACTAACCCTAACCCTAACTCTAACCCGACCCCTAACCCGACCCGTAACACGAACCCTAACCCTAACCCTAACCCTAACCCTAACCCTAACCCTAACCCAAACCCTAACCCTAACCCTAACATGAACCCTAACCCCTAACCCTAACCCGAAACCGAACCCTAACCCGAACCCGAACCTTAACCCGAACCCGAACCCTAAACTTAAACCTAACCCTAACCCTAACCCGAACCCTAACCCTAACCCTAACTCTAACCCTAACCCTAACCCTAACCCGAACGCTAACCCTAATCCGAACCCTAACCCGAACCCTAACCCTAACCCTAACCCTAACCCGAACCCTAACCCTAACCCGAACCCTAACCTTAACCCTAAGCCTAACCTCTAACACTAACCCTAACCCTAACCCTAACCCTAACCCGAACCCTGACCCTAACACTAACCCCTAACACTAACCCTAACCCTAACCCTAAACCGAACCCTAACCCTTATCCTAAACCTAACCCTAACCCTAAACCTAACCCGAACCCGAACCCTAACCCG
>JAVLSZ010000079.1:1147500-1162500 GCA_032313775.1 Urocyon cinereoargenteus | reverse complement strand
CTAAAACTAAACCTACCTCGAAACCTAACCCTAACCCGAACCTGAACCCTAACCCCTAACCCGAACCCGAACCCGAACCCTAACCCGAACCCGAACCCTAACCCGAACCCGAACCCTAACCCTAACCCGAACCCGAACCCTAACACTAAACCTAACCCGAACCCTAACCCTAACCCTAACCCTAACCCGAACCCTAACCCTAACACGAACCCTAACCCGAACCCTAACCCTAACCCTAACCCTAACCCGAACCCTAACCCTAACCCGAACCCTAACCCTAACCCTAACCCTAACCCTAACCCGAACCCTAACCTGAACCCTAACCCTAAACCTAACCCTAACCCTAACACTAACCCGTAACCCTAAACCTAACCCTAACCCTAACTCTAACCCGACCCCTAACCCGACCCCTAACACGAACCCTAACCCTAACCCTAACCCTAACCCTAACCCTAACCCAAACCCTAACCCTAACCCTAACATGAACCCTAACCCCTAACCCTAACCCGAAACCGAACCCTAACCCGAACCCGAACCTTAACCCGAACCCGAACCCTAAACTTAAACCTAACCCTAACCCTAACCCGAACCCTAACCCTAACCCTAACTCTAAACCTAACCCTAACCCTAACCCGAACGCTAACCCTAATCCGAACCCTAACCCGAACCCTAACCCTAACCCTAACCCTAACCCTAACCCTAACCTGAACCCTACCCCTAACCCGAACCCTAACCCTAACCCTAAGCCTAACCCCTAACCCTAACCCTAACCCTAACCCTAACCCTAACCCGAACCCTGACCCTAACCCTAACCCCTAACACTAACCCTAACCCTAACCCTAAACCGAACCCTAACCCTAATCCTAACCCTAACCTTAACCCTAAACCTAACCCGAACCCGAACCCTAACCCGAACCCTACCCCTAACCCTAATCCGAACCCTAACCGTAACCCTAACCCTAACCCGAACCCTAACCCTAACCCGAACCCGGACCCTAACCCTAACCCCTAACACTAACCCTAACCCTAACCCTAAACCGAACCCTAAACCTAATCCTAAACCTAACCCTAAACCTAAACCTAACCCGAACCCGAACCCTAACCCGAACCCTACCCCTAACCCTAATCCGAACCCTAACCGTAACCCTAACCCTAACTCGAACCCGAACCCTAACCCTAACCCCAACCCTAACCCTAACCCTAACCCTAACCCTAACCCTAACCCGAACCCTAACCCTAACCCGAATCCTAACCCTAACCCTAACCCGAATCCTAACCCTAACCCTAACCCGAACCCTAACGCGAACCCTAACCCTAACCCGAACCCGAACCCAAACCCTAACCCTAACCCTAACCCGAACCCTAACCCTAACCCTAACCCGAACCCTAAACCTAACCCTAAACCTAACGCTAACCCCTAACCCTAACCCTAACCCTAACCGTAATCCTAACCCTAAATCCTAACCCTAACCCTAACCCTAACGCTAACCCTAACCCTAACTCGAACCCTAACCCTAACGCTTACCCGAACCCTAACCCTAACCTTAAACCTAACCCTAAACCGAACCCTAACCCTAAACCTAAACCTAACCCTAACCCTAACCGAAACCCTAAACCGAACCCTAAACCTAACCCTATCCCCGAACCCTAACCCTAACCCTAACCCGAACCCTAACCCTAACCCTAACCCTACCTTGAACCCTAACCCTAACCATAACCTGAACCCTAACACCTAACCCGAACACGAACCCGAAGCCTAACCCGAACCCGAACCCTAACCCGAACCCGAACCCTAAGCCTAACCCGAACCCGAACCAGAACCGTAACCCTAACCCTAACCCGAACCCTAACCCTAACCCTAACCCGAACCCTAACCCTAATACGAACCCTAACCCGAACCCTAACCCTAAACCTAACCCTAACCCGAAACCTAACCCAACCCGAACCCTAACACTAACCATAACCCTAACTCTAACCCGAACCCTAACCCGAACCCTAACCCTAACCCTAACCCTAACCCTAACCCTAACCCGTAACCCTAAACCTAACCCTAACCCTAACCCTAACCCGACCCCTAACCCGACCCCTAACACGAACCCTAACCCTAACCCTAACCCTAACCCTAACCCTAACCCGAACCCTAACCCTAACCCTAACATGAACCCTAACCCCTAACTCTAACCCGAAACCGAACCCTAACCCGAACCCGAAACCTAACCCGAACTCGAACCCTAAACTTAAACCTAACCCTAAACCTAACCCGAACCCTCACCCTAACCCTAACTCTAATCCTAACCCTAACCCTAACCCGAACCCTAACCCTAACCCGAACCCTAACCCGAACCCTAACCCTAACCCTAAACCTAACCCGAACCCTAACCCTAACACGAACCCTAACCCTAAACCTAACCCTAAGCCTAAACCGAACCCTAACCCTAACCCTAAACCTAACCCTAACCCGAACCCTAACCTTAACCCTAACCCGAACCCTAACCCTAACCCGAACCCTAACCCTAACCCTAACCCTAAGCCTAACCACTAAACCTAACCCGAACACTAACCCTAACCCTAACCCTAACCCGACCCCTAACCAGAACCCTAACCCTAAACCTAACCCTAACCCTAACACTAACACTAACCCGAACCCTAACCCTAACCCTAACCCGAACCCTAACCCTAACCCGAACCCTAACCCAAACCCTAACCCGAACCCTAACCCTAACCCGAACCCGAACCCTAACCCTAACCCGAAACCTAACCCGAACACAACCATAACCCACCATAACCCTAACCCTAATCCTAACCCTAACCCGAAACCTAAACCTAACCCGAACCCTAACCCTAAACCTGACCCGAATCCTAACCCGAACCCTAAAGCTAACCCTAACCCTAACCCTAACCCTAACCCGAACCCTAACCCTAACCCTACCCGAACCAGAACCCTAACCGGAACCCTAACCCGAACCCTAACCCGAACCCTAACTCTTACCCGAACCCGAACCCTAACCCTAACCTTAACCCTAACCCGAACCCTAACCCGAACCCTAACCCTAACCCTAACTCGAACCCTAACCCTAACCCTAACCCTAACCCTAACCCTAACCCTAACCCGAAACCTAACCCGAACCCTAACCCTAACCCTAACCCGAACCCTAACCCTAACCCGAACCCTAACCCGAACCCTAAACCTAACCCTAATCGAACCCTAACCCTAACCCTAACCCGAACATTAACCCGAACCCTAACCCTAACCCTAACCCTAACACTAAACCGAACCCTAAACTTAACCGTAACCGGAACCCTAACCCTAACCCTAACCCGAACCCGAACCCTAACCCCTTAACCGAATCCTAAACCTTACCTGGACCCTAACCCGAACCCTAACCCTAACCCTAACCCCGAAATGGAACCCTAACCCTAACCCTAACCCCAAACCGAACCCTAACCCGAACCCTACATGAACCCCAAACCTAACCCTAACCCGAACCCGAACCCTAACCCGAACCTTAACCCGAACCCTAACCCTAACCCGAACACTAACCCTAAACCTAACCCTAACCCGAAACCGAACCCTAACCCAACCCCGACCCCTAAACCGAACCTTAACACGAATCCTAACCCTAACCCTAACTCTAACCCGAACCCTAACCCTAACCCTAACCCGAACCTAACCCCAACCCGAACCCTAACCTTAACCCTAACCCGAACCCTAACCCTAACGCAAACCCGAACCCTAACCCTAACCCGAAACCTAACCCGAACACAACCCTAACCCGAACCCTAACCCTAACCCGAAACCTAACCCTAACCCTAACCCTAACCCGAACCCTAACCCTAACCCTACCCGAACCAGAACCCTAACCGGAACCCTAACCCGAACCCTAACCCGAACCCTAACTCTTACCCGAACCCGAACCCTAACCCTAACCTTAACCCTAACCCGAACCCTAACCCGAACCCTAACCCTAACCCTATCTCGAACCCTAACCCTAACCCTAACCCTAACCCTAACCCTAACCCTAACCCGAAACCTAACCCGAACCCTAACCCTAACCCTAACCCGAACCCTAACCCTAACCCGAACCCTAACCCGAACCCTAAACCTAACCCTAATCGAACCCTAACCCTAACCCTAACCCGAACATTAACCCGAACCCTAACCCTAACCCTAACCCTAACACTAAACCGAACCCTAAACTTAACCGTAACCGGAACCCTAACCCTAACCCTAACCCAAACCCGAACCCTAACCCCTTAACCGAATCCTAAACCTTACCCGGACCCTAACCCGAACCCTAACCCTAACCCTAACCCCGAAATGGAACCCTAACCCTAACCCTAACCCCAAACCGAACCCTAACCCGAACCCTACCTGAACCCCAAACCTAACCCTAACCCGAACCCGAACCGTAACCCGAACCTTAACCCGAACCCTAACCCTAACCCGAACACTAACCCTAAACCTAACCCTAACCCGAAACCGAACCCTAACCCAACCCCGACCCCTAAACCGAACCTTAACACGAATCCTAACCCTAACCCTAACTCTAACCCGAACCCTAACCCTAACCCTAAACCGAACCTAACCCCAACCCGAACCCTAAACTTAACCCTAACCCGAACCCTAACCCTAACGCAAACCCGAACCCTAACCCTAACCCGAAACCTAACCTGAACACAACCCTAACCCGAACCCTAACCCTAACCCGAAACCTAACCCTAACCCTAACCCTAACCTGAAACCTAAATCTAAACCGAACCCTAACCCTAACCCTAACCCGAACCCTAACCCTAACCCTAACCCGAACCCTAACCCGAACCCTAAACCTAATCCTAACCAGAACCCTAACCCTAAACCTAACCCGATCATTAACCCGAACCCTAACCCTAACCCTAACACTAACCCGAAACCTAAACCTAACCCTAACCAGAAACCTAACCCTAACCCTAACCAGAACCCGAACCCTAACCCCTTAACCGAATCCTAACCCTAACCCGAACCCTACCTGAACCCCAAACCTAACCCTAACCCGAACCCGATCCCTAACCCTAACCCTAACCCGAACCCTAACCCTAACCCGAACCCTAACCCTAAACCTACCTCTAAACCGAAACCGAACCCTAACCCTAACCCGACCCTAACCCGAACCCTAAAACGAACCCTAACCCTAACCCTAACCCTAACTCTAACCCGAACCCTAACCCTAAACCTAAACCGAACCCTAACCCTAACCCTAACCCGAAACCTAACCCGAACACAAACCTAACCCGAACCCTAACACTAACCCGAACCCTAACACTAACCCTAACCCAAACCCGAAACCTAAACCTAACCCGAACCCTAACCCTAAACCTAACGCGCACCCTAACCCTAACCGTAACCCGAACCCTACCCTTAACCCGAACCCTAACCCTAACCCTAACCCTAACCCGAAACCTAAACCTAACCCGAAACCTAACCCTAAACCTAACCCGAAACCTAACCCTAACCCTAACCCGAACCCTAACCTTAACCTGAAACCTAACCCGAACCCTAACCCGAACAGTAACCCTAACCCTAATCCTAACCCTAACCCGAACCCTAACCCTAACCCGAACCCTAACCCTAACCCTAAGCCTAACCCGAACCCTAACCATAAACCGAAACCTAACCCTAACCCTAACCCGAACCCTAACCCTAACCATAACCCTAAACCTAACTCTAACCCGAACCCTAACCCTAACCCGATCCCTAACCCTAACCCTAACCCGAACCCTAACCTTAACCCTAACCCTAACCCTAACCATAACCCTAACCCGAACCCTAACCCTAACACGAACCCTAACCCTAACCCTAACCCTAACCCTAACCCGAACTCGAACCCTAACCCTAAACCTAACCCTAACCCTAACACGAACCCTAACCCTAACCCTAACCCGAACCCTAAACCTAACCCGAGCCCTAATCCGAACCCTAACCCGAACCCTAAACCGAACCCTAATCCGAAACCTAACCCTAACCCTAACCCGAACCCTAAACCGAACCCTAACCCTAACCCTAACCAGAACCCTAACCCTGACCCTAACCCGATCCCGAACCCTAACCGGAACCCTAACCCTAAACCTAACCCGAACCCTAACCCTAACCCTAACCCTAACCCGAATCCTAACCCGAACCCTAACCCTAAACCTAACCCGAACCCTAACCCTAACCCTAACCCTAACCCTAACCCTAACCCGAACCCTAAACCTAAACCTAACCCTAACCCTAACCCTAACCCGAAACGTAACCCAAACCCTAACACGAACCCTAACCCCTAACCCTAAACCGAAGCCGAGCCCTAACCCGAATCCGAACCCAAACCTAACCGGATCCCGAACCCTAACTCTAACCCGAACCCGAAACCGAAACCTAACCCTAACCTTAACCCGAACCCTAACCCTAACCCTAACCCGAACCCTAACCCTAACCCGAACCCGAACCCTAACTCTAACCCTAACCCGAAACCTAACCCGAAGCCTAACCCTAACCCTAACCCGAACCCTAACCCTAACCCTAACCCGAACATTAACCCGAACCCTAACCCTAACCCTAACCCGAACCCGAACCCTAACCCCTTAACCGAATCCTAACCCTAACCCGAACCCTAACCCGAACCCTAAACCTAAACCTAACCCCGAACCCGAATCCTAACCCTAACCCTAACCCTAACCCGAACCCTAACCCGAACCCTACCTGAACCCCAAACCTAACCCTAACCCGAACCCGAACCCTAACCCTAACCCTAACCCGAACCCTAACCCTAACCCGAACCCTAACCCTAAACCTAACCCTAAACCGAAACCGACCCTAACCCTAACCCTAACCCTAAACCGAACCTAACCCTTACCCGAACCCTAACCCTAAACCTAACCCGAAACCTAACCCGAACACAAACCTAACCCGAAACCTAACACTAACCCGAACCCTAACCCTAACCCTAACCCAAACCCGAAACCTAAACCTAACCCGAACCCTAACCCTAAACCTAACGCGCACCCCAACCCTAACCCTAACCCGAACCCTACCCGTAACCCGAACCCTAACCCTAACGCTAACCCTAACCCAAAACCTAAACCTAACCCTAACCCTAACCCTAAACCTAACCCGAACCCTAAACCTAACCCTAACCCGAACCCTAACCTTAACCCGAAACCTAACCCGAACCCTAACCCGAACAGTAACCCGAACCCTAACCCTAACCCTAACCCGAACCCTAACCTTAACCCGAAACCTAACCCGAACCCTAACCCGAACCCTAACCCGAACCCTAACCCTAACCCTAACCCTAATCCGAACCCTAACTCTAACCCGAACCCTAACCCGAACCCTAACCCGAACCCTAACCCTAACCCTAACCCTAACCCTAACACGTAACCCTAAACCTAACCCTAACCCTAACCCTAACCCGACCCCTAACCCGACCCCTAACACGAACCCTAACCATAACCCTAACCCTAACCCGAACCCTAACCCGAACCCTAACCCTAACCCTAACCCTAACCCTAACACGTAACCCTAAACCTAACCCTAACCCTAACCCTAACCCGACCCCTAACCCGACCCCTAACACGAACCCTAACCCTAACCCTAACCCTAACCCGAACCCTAACCCTAACCCTAATATGAACCCTAACCCCTAACCCTAACCCGAAACCGAACCCTAACCCGAACCCGAAACCTAACCCGAACTCGAACTCTAAACTTAAACCTAACCCTAACCCTAACCCGAACCCTAACCCTAACCATAACCCTAAACCTAACTCTAACCCGAACCCTAACCCTAACCCTAACCCTAACCCGATCCCTAACCCTAACCCTAACCCTAAACCGAACCCTAACTTAACCCTAACCCTAACCCTAACCCTAACCCGAACCCTAACCCTAACACGAACCCTAACCCTAACCCTAACCCTAACCCTTACCCGAACTCGAACCCTAACCCTAAACCTAACCCTAACCCTAACACGAACCCTAACCCTAACCCTAACCCGAACCCTAAACCTAACCCGAGCCCTAACCCGAACCCTAACCCGAACCCTAACCCGAACCATAACCCGAACCCTAAACCGAACCCTAATCCGAAACCTAACCCTAACCCTAACCCGAACCCTAAACCGAACCCTAACCATAACCCTAACCAGAACCCTAACCCTAACCCGAACCCGAAACCTAAACCGAACCCTAACCCTAACTCTAACCCGAACCCTAACCCTGACCCTAACCCGATCCCGAACCCTAACCGGAACCCTAACCCTAAACCTAACCCGAACCCTAACCCTAACCCTAACCCTAACCCGAACCCTAACCCGAACCCTAACCCGAAACCTAACCCGAACCCTAACCCGAAACCTAACCCGAACCCTAACCCGAACCCTAACCCTAACCCTAATCCGAACCCTAACTCTAACCCGAACCCTAACCCTAACCCTAACACGATCCCTAACCCTAACCCTAACCCTAACCCTAACCCTAACCCGAAACCTAACCCGAACCCTAACCCTAAACCTAACCCGAACCCTAACCCTAACCCTAACCCTAACCCGAACCCTAACCCTAAAGCTAACCCTAACCCTAACCCTAACCCGAACCGTAACCCTAACCCTAACACGAACCCTAACCCCTAACCCTAACCCGAAGCCGAGCCCTCACCCGAATCCGAACCCAAACCTAACCGGATCCCGAACCCTAACTCTAACCCGAACCCGAACCCGAAACCTAACCCTAACCTTAAACCAAACCCTAACCCTAACCCTAACCCGAACCCTAAACCGAACCCTAAACCGAACCCTAACCCTAACCCTAACCCTAATCCGAACCCTAACTCTAACCCGAACCCTAACCCGAACCCTAACACGAACCCTAACTCTAACCCTAACCCTAACCCTAACCCGAACCCTAACCCTAACACTAACCCTAACCCTAACCCTAACCCTAACCCGAACCCTAACCCGAACCCTAACCCGAACCCTAACCCTAACCCTAACCCGAACCCTAACCCGAACACTAACCCTAACCCTAACCCTAACCCGAACACTAACCCTAACCCGAACCCTAACCCTAAACCTAACCCTAACCCTAACCCTAAACCGAATACTAACCCTAATCCTAACCCTAACCCTAACCCGAACCCTGACCCTAACCCTAACCCCTAACACTAACCCTAACCCTAACCCTAAACCGAACCCTAACCCTACCCTAACCCTAAACCTAAACCTAACCCGAACCCGAACCCTAACCCGAACCCTACCCCTAAACCTAATCCGAACCCTAACCCTAACACTAACCCTAACCCGAACCCGAACCCTAACCCTAACCCTAACCCGAACACGAACCCTAACCCTAACCCGAACCCTAAACCTAACCCGAAACCTATACCTAACCAGAACCCTAACCCTAACCCTAACCCGAACCCGAACCCAAACCCTAACCCTAACCCTAACCCGAACCCTAACCCTAAACCGAACCCTAACCCTAAACCTAACCCTAAACCTAACGCGAACCCTAACCCTAACCCTAACCAAACCCTAATCCGAACCCTAAACCTAACCCTAACCCGAACCCTAACCCTAAACCTAACCCGAAACCGAACCCTAACACCTAATACTAACCCGAACACGAACCTTAAACCTAACCCTAAACCTAACCCTAACCCTAACCCGAACCCAACTCTAACCATAACCAGAACCCTAACCGTAACCCTAACCCGAATCCGAACCCTAACCTGAACCCTAACCCTAGCCTAACGCGAACCCTAATCCTAACCCGAACCCTAACCCTAACCCTAACCCTAACCTTAACCCTAACCCGAACCCAAACCCATACTCTAAACCCTAAACCGAACCCTAACCCTAACCCGAACCCTAACCCTAACCCGAACCCTAACCCTAACCCTAACCCGAACCCTAACCCGAACCCTAACCCTAACCCTAATCCGAAACCTAACCCTAACCCTAACCCGAATCCTAACCCTAAACCTAACCCTAACCCTAACCCTAACCCGAATCCTAACCCTAACCCTAACCCTAACCCTAACCCGAACCCTGACCCTAACCCTAACCCCTAACACTAACCCTAACCCTAACCCTAAACCGAACCCTAACCCTAACCCTAACCCTAACCCTAACCCTAAACCTATCCCGAACCCGAACCCTAACCCGAACCCTACCCCTAAACCTAACCGAACCCTAACCCTAACACTAACCCTAACCCGAACCCGAACCCGAACCCTAACCCTAACCCGATCCCTAAACCTAACCCGAAACCTAAACCTAACCAGAACCCTAACACTAACCCTAACCCGAACCCGAACCCAAACCCTAAACCTAACCCTAAACCGAACCCTAACCCTAAACCGAACCCTAACCCTAACCCTAACCCTAAACCTAACGCGAACCCTAACCCTAACCCTAAACAAACCCTAAACCGAACCCTAAACCTAACCCTAACCCGAACCCTAACCCTAACCCTAACCCGAACCCTAACCCTAACACGAACCCTAAACCTAACCCTAACCCTAACCCTTACCCGAACTCGAGCCCTAACCCTAAAACTAACCCTAACCCTAACACGAACCCTAACCCTAACCCTAACCCGAACCCTAAACCTAACCCGAGCCCTAACCCGAACCCTAACCCGAACCCTAACCCGAACCATAACCCGAACCCTAAACCGAACCCTAATCCGAAACCTAACCCTAACCCTAACCCGAACCCTAAACCGAACCCTAACCCTAACCCTAACCAGAACCCTAACCCTAACCCGAACCCGAAACCTAAACCGAACCCTAACCCTAACTCTAACCCGAACCCTAACCCTGACCCTAACCCGATCCCGAACCCTAACCGGAACCCTAACCCTAAACCTAACCAGAACCCTAACCCTAAGCCTAACCCTAACCCGAACCCTAACCCGAACCCTAACCCGAAACCTAACCCGAACCCTAAACCGAAACCTAACCCGAACCCTAACCCGAACCCTAACCCTAACCCTAATCCGAACCCTAACTCTAACCCGAACCCTAACCCTAACCCTAACCCGAACCCTAACCCTAACCCTAACCCTAACCCTAACCCTAACCCGAATCCTAACCCGAACCCTAACCCTAAACCTAACCCGAACCCTAACCCTAACCCGAACCCTAACCCTAAAACTAACCCTAACCCTAACCCTAACCCGAACCGTAACCCTAACCCTAACACGAACCCTAACCCCTAACCCTAACCCGAAGCCGAGCCCTCACCCGAATCCGAACCCAAACCTAACCGGATCCCGAACCCTAACTCTAACCTGAACCCGAACACGAAACCTAACCCTAACCTTAAACCAAACCCTAACCCTAACCCTAACCCGAACCCTAACCCTATCCCGAACCCGAACCCTAACTCTAACCTTAACCCGAAACCTAACCCGATGCCTAACCCTAACCCTAACCCGAACCCTAACCCTAACCCTAACCCGAACATTAACCCGAACCCTAACCCTAACCCTAACACTAACCCGAACCCTAAACCTAACTCTAACCAGAACCCTAACCCTAACCCTAACCCGAACCCGAACGCTAACCCCTTAACCGAATCCTAACCCTAACCCGAACCCTAACCCGAACCCTAAACCTAAACCTAACCCCGAACCCGAACCCTAACCCTAACCCTAACCCTAACCCGAACCCTAACCCGAACCCTACCTGAACCCCAAACCTAACCCTAACCCGAACCCGAACCCTAAACCTAACCCTAACCCGAACCCTAACCCTAACCCGAACCCTAACCCTAAACCTAACCCTAAACCGAAACCGACCCTAACCCTAACCCGACCCCTAACCCAAACCCTAAAACGAAACCTAACCCTAACCCTAACCCTAACTCTAACCTGAACCCTAACCCTAACCCTAACCCGAACCCTAACCGTAACCCGAACCCTAACCTTAACCCTAACCTGAACCCTAACCCTTACCCGAACCCTAACCCTAACCCTAACCCGAAACCTAACCCGAACACAAACCTAACCCGAACCCTAACACTAACCCGAACCCTAACCCTAACCCTAACCCAAACCCGAAACCTAAACCTAACCCGAACCCTAACCCTAAACCTAACGCGCACCCCAACCCAAACCCTAACCCGAACCCTACCCGTAACCCGAACCCTAACCCTAATGCTAACCCTAACCCAAAACCTAAACCTAACCCGAACCCTAACCCTAAACCTAACCCGAACCCTAAACCTAACCCTAACCCGAACCCTAACCTTAACCCGAAACCTAACCCGAACCCTAACCCGAACAGTAACCCGAACCCTAAACCTAACCCTAACCCGAACCCTAACCTTAACCCGAAACCTAACCCGAACCCTAACCCGAACCCTAACCCGAACCATAACCCTAACCCTAACCCTAATCCGAACCCTAACTCTAACCCGAACCCTAACCCGAACCCTAACACGAACCCTAACTCTAACCCTAACCCTAACCCTAACCCGAACCATACCCCTAAACCTAATCCGAACCCTAACCCTAACACTAACCCTAACCCGAACCCGAACCCTAACCCTAACCCTAACCCGAACACGAACCCTAACCCTAACCCGAACCCTAAACCTAACCCGAAACCTATACCTAACCAGAACCCTAACCCTAACCCTAACCAGAACCCGAACCCAAACCCTAACCCTAACCCTAACCCGAACCCTAACCCTAAACCGAACCCTAACCCTAACCCTAACCCTAAACCTAACGCGAACCCTAACCCTAACCCTAAAACCCTAATCCGAACCCTAAACCTAACCCTAACCCGAACCCTAACCCTAACCCTAACCCGAAACCGAACCCTAACACCTAATACTAACCCGAACACGAACCCTAAACCTAACCCTAAACCTAACCCTAACCCTAACCCGAACCCGAACCCTAACCATAACCAGAACCCTAACCCTAACCCTAACCCGAATCCGAACCCTAACCCGAACCCTAACCCTAGACTAACGCGAACCCTAACCCTAACCCGAACCCTAACCCTAACCCTAACCCTAACCCTAACCCTAACCCGAACCCAAACCCATACTCTAAACCCTAAACCGAACCCTAACCCTAACCCGAACCCTAACCCTAACCCGAACCCTAACCCTAACCCTAACCCGAACCCTAACCCGAACCCTAACCCTAACCCTAATCCGAAACCTAACCCTAACCCTAACCCGAACCCTAACCCTAAAACTAACCCTAACCCTAACCCTAACCCGAATCCTAACCCTAACCCTAACCCTAACCCTAACCCCAACCCGAACCCTGACCCTAACCCTAACCCCTAACACTAACCCTAACCCTAACCCTAAACCGAACCCTAACCCTAACCCTAACCCTAACCCTAACCCTAAACCTATCCCGAACCCGAACCCTAACCCGAACCCTACCCCTAAACCTAATCCGAACCCTAACCCTAACACTAACCCTAACCCGAACCCGAACCCGAACCCTAACCCTAACCCGATCCCTAAACCTAACCCGAAACCTAAACCTAACCAGAACCCTAACACTAACCCTAACCCGAACCCGAACCCAAACCTTAAACCTAACCCTAAACCGAACCCTAACCCTAAACCGAGCCCTAACCCTAACCCTAACCCTAAACCTAACGCGAACCCTAACCCTAACCCTAACCAAACCCTAATCCGAACCCTAAACCTAACCCTAACCCGAACCCTAACCCTAACCCTAACCTGAACCCGAAACCTAAGCCCTAATACTAACCCGAAAACGAACCCTAAACCTAACCCTAACCCTAACCCTAACCCTAACCCGAACCCGAACCCTAACCATAGCGAGAACCCTAACCCTAACCCTAACCCGAATCCGAAACCTAACCCGAACCCTAAACCTAACCCTAACGCGAACCCTAACCCTAACCCGAACCCTAACCCTAACCCTAACCTAACCCGAACCCAAACCCATACCCTAACGCCTAAACCGAACCCTAAACCTAACCCGAACCCTAACCCTAACCCGAACCCTAACCCTAACCCTAACCCGAACCCTAACCCGAACCCTAACCCTAACCCTAATCCGAAACCTAAATCTAACCCGTACCCTAAACGGAACCCTAACCCGAAACCTAACTCTAATCCTAACCCTAACCCTACCTGAACCCTAACCCTAACCCTAACCCTAACCCGAACACGAACCCTAACCCGAACCCTAACCCTAACCCTAACCCTAACCCGAACCCTAACCCGAACCCTAAACCTAACCCTAACCCTAACCCGAACCCTAACCCTAAACCGAAACCTAACACTAACCCTAACCCTAACGCTAACCCTAACCCGAACCCGAACCCTAACCCTAACACCTAATCCTAACCCTAACCCTAACCCTAACCCGAACCCTGACCCTAACCCTAACCCCTAACACTAACCCTAACCCTAACCCTAAACCGAACCCTAACCCTAACTCTAACCCTAAACCTAACCCGAACCCGAACCCTAACCCGAACCCTACGCCTAAACCTAATCGGAACCCTAACCCTAAACCTAACCCTAACCCGAACCCGAACCCGAACCCTAACCCGAACCCGAAACCTAACACTAACCCGAACCCTAACCCTAACAAAACGCTAAACCTAAAAAGAAACCTAACCCTAACCCTAACCCGAACCCAAACCCGAACCCTAAACCTAACCCTAACCCGAACCCTAACCCTAACCATAAAACGAACCCTAACCCTAACCCTAACCCGAAACCTAACCCTAACCCTAAACCGAAACCTAACCCTAACCCGAAACCTAACCCTAACCCGAACCCGAACCCGAACCCTAACCCTAACCCGAACCCTAACCCTAACCCTAACCCTAAACCGAACCCTAACCCAAACCTGAACCCTAACCCGAACCCGAACCCTAACCCTAACCCGAACCCGAACCCTAACCCTAACCCCAACGCTAACCCTAACCCTAACACTAATCCTAACCCTAACCCGAAACCTAAGCCTAA
>JAVLSZ010000079.1:1137500-1142500 GCA_032313775.1 Urocyon cinereoargenteus | reverse complement strand
CCTAACCCGAACCCTAACCCTAACCCTAAGCCTAACCCGAACCCTAACCCTAACTCGAACCCTAACCCTAACCCTTACCCGAACCCTAACCCTAACCCTAACCCTAACCCTAAACCGAACCCTAACCCTAAACCTAAAACTAACCCTAACCCTAACCCTAACCCTAAACCGAAACCTAACCCTAACCCTAACCCGAACCCTAACCCTAACCCTAACCCTAACCCGAAACCTAACCCTAACCCTAAACCTAACCCTAACCCGAACGCTACCACTAACCCTAACCCTAACCCGAACCCTAACCTTAACCCTAACCCGAACCCTAACCCTAACCCGAACCCTAACCTTAACCCTAACCCTAAGCCTAACCCTAAACCTAACCCGAACCCTAACCCTAACCCTAACCCTAACCCTAACCCGACCCCTAACCGGAACCCTAACTCTAACCCTAACCCTAACCCTAACCCTAAACCTAACAGTAACCCGAACCCTAACCCTAACCCTAACCCGAAACTTAACCCTAACCCGAACCCTAACCCGAACCCTAACCCGAACCCTAACCCTAACCCGAACCCGAACCCTAACCCTAACCCGAAACCTAACCCGAACACAACCCTAACCCACCCTAACCCTAACCCTAACCCTAACCCTAACCCTAACCCTAACCCGAAACCTAAACCTAACCCGAACCCTAACCCTAAACCTAACCGAATCCTAACCCGAACCCTAAACCTAACCCTAACCCTAACCCTAACCCTAACCCTAACCCGAACCCTAACCCTAACCCTAACCCGAACCCGAACCCGAACCCTAACCGGAACCCTAACCCGAACCCTAACCCGAACCCTAACCCTTACCCGAACCCGAACCCTAACCCTAACCTTAACCCTAACACGAACCCTAACCCGAACCCTAACCCTAACCCTAACTCGAACCCTATCCCTAACCCTAACCCTAACCCGAAAACTAACCCGAACCCTAACCCTAACCCTAACCCGAACCCTAACATTAACCCTAACCCGAACTCGAACCCTAACCGGAACCCTAACCCGAACCCTAACCCGAACCCTAACCCTTACCCGAACCCGAACCCTAACCCTAACCCTTACCCGAACCCTAACCCTAACCCTAACCAAAACCCTAAACATAACCCGAACCCTAACCCGAACCCTAAACCTAACCCTAATCGAACCCTAACCCTAACCCTAACCCGAATATTAACCCGAACCCTAACCCTAACCCTAACCCTAACACTAAACCGAACCCTAACCCTAACCCTAACACTAACCCGAACCCTAACCCTAACCCGAACCCTAACCCTAACCCTAACCCGAACCCTAACCCTAACCCGAACCCGAACCCGAACCCTAACCCTAACCCGAAACCTAACCCGAACACAACTCTAACCCACCATAACCCTAACCCTAACCCTAACCCTAACCCTAACCCGATACCTAAACCTAACCCGAACCCTAACCCTAAACCTAACCCGAATCCTAACCCGAAACCTAAACCTAACCCTAACCCAAACCCTAACCCTAACCCTAACCCGAACCCTAACACTAACCCTAACCCGAACCCGAACCCTAACCGGAACCCTAACCCGAACCCTAACCCGAACCCTAACCCTTACCCGAACCCGAACCCTAACCCTAACCCTAACCCGAACCCTAACCCTAACCCTAACCCGAACACTAAACCGAACCTTAACCCTAACCCTAACCCTAACCCTAATCCTAACCCGAACCCTAACCCTTACCCGAACCCGAACCCTAACCCTAAACTTAACCCTAACACGAACCCTAACCCGAACCCTAACCCGAACCGTAACCCTAACACTAACCCGAACCCTAACCCTAACCCGAACCCTAACCCTAACCCTAACCCGAACCCTAACCCTAACCCTAACCCGAACCCGAACCCTAACCCTAACCCGAAACCTAACCCGAACACAACCCTAACCCACCCTAACCCTAACCCTAACCCTAACCCTAACCCTAACACTAACCCCTAACCCCTAACCCTAACCCTAACCCGTACCCTAACCCTATCCCTAACCCGAACCCTAAACCTAACCCTAACCCTAACCCTAACCCTAACCCTAACCCGAACCCTAACCCTAACCCTAACCCGAATCCGAACCCGAACCCTAACCGGAACCCTAACCCGAACCCTAACCCGAACCCTAACCCTTACCCGAACCCGAACCCTAACCCTAACCTTAACCCTAACACGAAACCTAACCCGAACCCTAACCCTAACCCTAACTCGAACCCTATCCCTAACCCTAACCCTAACCCGAAAACTAACCCGAACCCTAACCCTAACCCTAACCCAAACACTAACCCTAACCCGAACCTAACCCGAACCCTAAACCTAACCCTAATCGAACCCTAACCCTAACCCTAACCCGAACATTAACCCGAACCCTAACCCTAACCCTAACCCTAACACTAACCCGAACCCTAACCCTAACCCTATCCCGAACCCTAACCCTAACCCGAACCCTAACCCTAACCCTAACCCGAACCCTAACCCTAACCCGAACCCGAACCCTAACCCTAACCCGAAACCTAACCCGAACACAACCCTAACCCACCATAACCCTAACCCTAACCCTAACCCTAATCCTAACCCGAAACCTAAACCTAACCCGAACCCTAACCCTAAACCTAACCCGAATCCTAACCCTAACCCTAACCCTAACCCGAACCCTAACCCTAACCCTAACCCGAACCCGAACCCTAACCGGAACCCTAACCCGAACCCTAACCCGAAACCTAACCCTTACCCGAATCCGAACCCTAACACTAACCCTAACCCGAATCCTAATCCTAACTCGAACCCTAACCCTAACCCTTACCCGAACCCTAACCCTAACCCTAAACCTAACCCTAAACCGAACCCTAACCCTAAACCTAAACCTAACCCTAACCCTAACCCTAACCCTAAACCGAACCCTAACCCAAACCCTAACCCGAACCCTAACACTAACCCTAACCCTAACCCGAACCCTAACCCTAACCCTAACCCTAACCCGAACCCTAACCAACCCTAACATGAACCCTAAAACCTAACCCTTACCCGAAACCGAACCCTAACCCGAACACGAACCCTAACCCGAACCTGAACCCTAAACTTAAACCTAACCCTAACCCTTACCCGAACCCTATCCCTAACCCTAACTCTAACCCTAACCCTAACCCTAACCCGAACCCTAACCCTAACCCGAAACCTAACCCGAACACTAACCCTAACCCTAACCCTAACCCTAACCCTAACCTGAACCCTAACCCTAACTCGAACCCTAACCCTAACCCTAACCCTAAGCCTAAACCGAACCCTAACCCTAACCCAGCCCTAACCCTAACCCTAACCCGAACCCGAACCCTAAACTTAACCCTAACCCGAAACCTAACCCTAACCCTAACCCTAACCCTAACCCTAAGCCTAACCCCTAAACCTAACCCGATCCCTAACCCTAACCCTAACCCTAACCCTAACCCGACCCCTAACCGGAAACCTAACTCTAACCCTAACCCTAACCCTAACCCTAACCCTAACACTAACCCGAACCCTAACCCTAACCCTAACCCGAAACCTAACCCTAACCCGAACCCTAACACTAACCCTAACCCGAACCCTAACCCTAACCCGAAACCGAACCCTAACCCTAACCCGAAACCTAACCCGAACACAACCCTAACCCACCATAACCCTAACCCTAACCCTAACCCTACCCCTAACCCGAAACCTAAACCTAACCCGAACCCTAACACTAAACCTAACCCGAATCCTAACCCGAACCCTAAACCGAAACCTAACCCTAACCCTAACCCTAACCATAACCCGAACCCTAACCCTAACCCTAACCCGAACACGAACCCTAACCGGAACCCTAACCGGAACCCTAACCCGAACCCTTACCCTTACCCGAACCCGAACCCTAACCCTAACCTTAACCCTAACCCGAAACCTAACCCGAACCCTAACCCTAACCCTAACTCGAACCCTATCCCTAACCCTAACCCTAACCCGAAACCTAACCCGAAACCTAACCCTAACCCTAACCAGAACCCTAACCCGAACCCGAACCCTAACCGGAACCCTAAACCGAACCCTAACCCAAACCCTAACCCTTACCCGAATCCGAACCCTAACCCTAACCCTAACCCGAACCCTAACCCTAACTCGAACCCTAACCCTAACCCTTACCCGAAAACTAAACCTAACCCGAACCCTAAACCTAAACCTAAACCTAACCCTAACCCTAACCCTATCCCGAACCCTAACCCTAACCCTAACCCTAACCCTAAACCGAAACCTAACCCTAACCCTAACACGAACCCTAACCCTAACCCTAAACCTAACCCGAACCCTAACCCTCGCCTAACGCGAACCCTAAACCTAACCCGAACCCTAACCCTAACCCTAACCCTAACCTTAACCCTAACCCGAACCCAAACCCATACTCTAACCCCTAAACCGAACACTAACCCTAACCCGAACCCTAACCCTAACCCGAAACCTAACCCTAACCCTAACCCGAACCCTATCCCGAACCCTAACCCTAACCCTAACCCTAACCCTAAACCGAAACCTAACCCTAACCCTAACACGA
Organism: Urocyon cinereoargenteus; assembly: GCA_032313775.1. NCBI lineage: Eukaryota > Metazoa > Chordata > Mammalia > Carnivora > Canidae > Urocyon > Urocyon cinereoargenteus. The sequence goes on along the minus strand of JAVLSZ010000079.1, from coordinate 1,137,882 downwards.
ACCCTAACCCTAACCCTAACCCTAACCCGAAACCTAACCCTAACCCTAAACCTAACCCTAACCCGAACCCTACCCCTAACCCTAACCCTAACCCGAACCCTAACCTTAACCCTAACCCGAACCCTAACCCTAACCCGAACCCTAACCTTAACCCTAACCCTAAGCCTAACCCTAAACCTAACCCGAACCCTAACCCTAACCCTAACCCTAACCCTAACCCGACCCCTAACCGGAACCCTAACTCTAACCCTAACCCTAACCCTAACCCTAAACCTAACAGTAACCCGAACCCTAACCCTAACCCTAACCCGAAACTTAACCCTAACCCGAACCCTAACCCGAACCCTAACCCGAACCCTAACCCTAACCCGAACCCGAACCC
>JAVLSZ010000079.1:1075000-1132500 GCA_032313775.1 Urocyon cinereoargenteus | reverse complement strand
AACCCTAACCCGAACCTTAACCCGAACCCTAACCCTAAACCTAACCCTAACCCGAAACCGAACCCTAACCCAACCCCGACCCCTAAACCGAACCCTAACACGAACCCTAACCCTAACCCTAACTCTAACCCGAACCCTAACCCTAACCCTAACCCGAACCTAACCCCAACCCGAACCCTAACCTTAACGCTAAACCGAACCCTAACCCTAACGCAAACCCGAACCCTAACCCTAACCCGAAACCTAACCCGAACACAACCCTAACCCGAACCCTAACCCTAACCCGAAACCTTACCCTAACACTAACCCTAACCCGAAACCTAAATCTAACCCGAACCCTAACCCTAACCCGAACCCGAACCCTAACCCTAACCCTAACCCTAATCCGAACCCTAACTCTAACCCGAACCCTAACCCGAACCCTAACACGAACCCTAACTCTAACCCTAACACTAACCCTAACCCGAACCCTAACCTTAACCCTAACCCGAACCCTAACCCTAACCCGAACCCTCACCCTAACCCTAACCCTAACCCCTAACCCTAACCCTAACGCTAACCCGAACCCTAACCCTAAACCTAACCCGAAACCTAAACCTATCCCGAACCCTAAACCTAACCCTAACGCGAAACCTAACCCTAACCCTAACCTGAACCCTAACCGTAACCCGAACCTAACACGAACCCTAACTCTAAACCTAACCCTAACCCGAACCCTAACCCTAACCCTAACCCGAAACCTAACCCTAAACCGAACCCTAACCCGAACCCTAAACCGAACCCTATCCTTAACCCTAACCCTAACCTGAAACCTAACCCTAATCCGAACACTAACCCGAACCCTAATCCGAACCCTAACCCGAACCGTTACCCTAACCCTATCCCGAACCCTTACCCGAACCCTAACCCTAACCCTAACCCGAACCCTAACCCTAACCCTAACCCTAACCCGAACCCTAACACTAACCCTAACCCTAACCCGAACCCTAACCCTAACCCTAACCCGAACCCTAACCCCTAACCCTAACCCGAACCCGAGCCCTAACCCGAACCCGAACCCTAACCCTAACCGAACTCGATCCCTAACCCTAACCCGAACCCGAAACCGAACCCTAAACCGAACCTTAACCCGAACCCTAACCCTAAACCTAATTCTAACCCTAACCCGATCCCTAACCCTAAACCTAACCCTAACCCTAACCCTAACCCGAACCCTAACTCTAATAAGAACCTTAACCCGAACCCTAACCCGAACCCTAAGTCTAACCCTAACCCTTACCCTAACCCGACCCTAACCCTAAACCTAACCCTAACCCTAACCCTAACCCGAACCCTAACCCGAACCCTAACCCTAAACCTAACCCGAAACCTAACCCTAACCCTAACCCGAAACCTAACCCGAACCCTAAACCTAACCCTAACCCGAACTCTAACCCTAACCCTAACACGAACATTAACCCGAACCCTAACACTAACCCTAACCCTAACCCTAACCCGAACCCTAAACCTAACCCTAACCGGAACCCTAACGCTAACACTAACCCGAAACCGAACCCTAACCCCATAACCGAATCCTAACCCTAACCCGAAACCTAACCCGAACCCTAACCCTAACCCTAACCCCGAACCCGAACCCGAACCCTAACCCTAACCCTAACCCTAACCCGAACCCTAACCCGTACCCTACCTGAACCCCAACCCGAACCATAACCCGAACCCGAACCCTAACCCTAACCCTAACCCGAACCCGAACCCTAATCCGAACCCTACCTGAACCCCAAACCTAAGCATAACCCGAACCCGAACCCTAACCCTAACCCTAAACCGAACCCTAACCCTAACCCGACCCCTAACCCGAACCCTAACACGAACCCTAACCCTAACTCAAACCCTAACTCTAACCCGAACCCTAACCCTAAACCTAACCCGAACCCTAACCCTAAACCGAACCCTAACCTTAACCCTAACCCGAACCCAAACCCTAAACCTAACCCGAACCCTACCCCTAAGGCGAACCCGAACCCTAACCGTAACCCGAACCCTAAAACGAACCCTAACCCGAACCCTAAACCTAACCCTAACCCTAACCAAACCCGAACACTAACCCTAAGCCTAACCCGAAACCTAACACTAACCCTAACCCTAACCCTAACCCTAACCCGAACCCTAACCTTAACCCTAACCCGAACCATAACCCTAACCCGAACCCTAACCCTAACCTGAACCCGAACCCTAACCCTAACCTTAACCCTAAACCGAAACCTAAATCTAACCCGAACCTTAACCCTAACCCTAACCCTAACCCGAACCCTAACCCTAACCCGAACCATAACCCTAACCCTAACCCTAAGCCTAACCCGAAACCTAACCCTAACCCTAACCCTAACCCTAACCCAAAACCTAACCTTAACCCTAACCCGAACCCTAACCCTAACCCGAACCCTAACCCTAACCCTAACCCTAACCCGAAACCTAAATCTAACCCGAACCCTAACCCTAACCCTAACCCTAACCCGAACCCTAACCCTAACCCGAACCATAACCCTAAACCTAACCCTAAGCCTAACCCGAAACCTAACCCTAACCCTAACCCTAACCCTAACCCGAACCCTAACCTTAACCCTAACCCGAACCCTAACCCTAACCCGAACCCTCACCCTAACCCTAACCCTAACCCTAACCCCTAACACTAACCCTAACCCTAACGCTAACCCGAACCCTAACCCTAACCCTAACCCGAAACCTAAACCTAACCCGAACCCTAAACCTAAACCTAACGCGAACCCTAACCCTAACCCTAACCTGAACCGTAACCGTAACCCGAACCTAACACTAACCCTAACTCTAACCCTAACCCTAACCCGAACCCTAACCCTAACCCTAACCGGAACCCTAACCCTAACTCGAACCCTAACCCGAACCCTAACCCGAACCCTATCCCGAACCCTAACCCTAAACTGAAAACTAACCCTAATCCGAACACTAACCCGAACCCTAACCCGAACCCTAACCCGAACCGTTACGCTAACCCTAACCCGAACCCTTACCCGAACCCTAACCCTAACCCTAACCCGAACCCTAACCCTAACCCTAACCCTAACCCGAACCCTAACCCTAACCCTAACCCTAACCCGAACCCTAACCCTAACCCTAACCCGAACCCTAACCCCTAACCCTAACACGAACCCGAGCCCTAACCCGAACCCGAACCCTAACCCTAACCCGAACCCGAACCGTAAACTTAACCCGAACCCGAACCCGAATCCTAACCCGAACCTTAACCCGAACCCTAACCCTAAACCTAATTCTAACCCTAACCCGATCCCTAACCCTAAACCTAACCCTAACCCTAACCCTAACCCGAACCCTAACTCTAATAAGAACCTTAACCCGAACCCTAACCCGAACCCTAAGTCTAACCCTAACCCTAACCCTAACCCGACCCTAACCCTAAACATAACCCTAACCCTAACCCTAACCCGAACCCTAACCCGAACCCTAACCCTAAACCTAACCCGAACCCTAACCCTAACCCTAACCCGAACCCTAACCCGAACCCTAATCCTAACCATAACCCGAAACCTAAACCTAACCCTAACCCGAACATTAACCCGAACGCTAACACTAACACTAACCCTAACCCTAACCCTAACCCGAACCCTAAACCGAACCCTAACCCTAACCCGACCCCTAACCCGAACCCTAACACGAACCCTAACCCTAACTCAAACCCTAACTCTAACCCGAACCCTAACCCTAAACCTAACCCGAACCCTAACCCTAAACCGAACCCTAACCTTAACCCTAACCCGAACCCGAACCCTAAACCTAACCCGAACCCTACCCCTAAGGCGAACCCGAACCCTAACCGTAACCCGAACCCTAAAACGAACCCTAACCCGAACCCTAAACCTAACCCTAACCCTAACCAAACCCGAACACTAACCCTAAGCCTAACCCGAAACCTAACACTAACCCTAACCCTAACCCTAACCCTAACCCGAACCCTAACCTTAACCCTAACCCGAACCATAACCCTAACCCGAACCCTAACCCTAACCTGAACCCGAACCCTAACCCTAACGTTAACCCTAAACCGAAACCTAAATCTAACCCGAACCCTAACCCTAACCCTAACCCTAACCCGAACCCTAACCCTAACCCGAACCATAACCCTAACCCTAACCCTAAGCCTAACCCGAAACCTAACCCTAACCCTAACCCTAACCCTAACCCAAAACCTAACCTTAACCCTAACCCGAACCCTAACCCTAACCCGAACCCTAACCCTAACCCTAACCCTAACCCGAAACCTAAATCTAACCCGAACCCTAACCCTAACCCTAACCCTAACCCGAACCCTAACCCTAACCCGAACCATAACCCTAAACCTAACCCTAAGCCTAACCCGAAACCTAACCCTAACCCTAACCCTAACCCTAACCCGAACCCTAACCTTAACCCTAACCCGAACCCTAACCCTAACCCGAACCCTCACCCTAACCCTAACCCTAACCCTAACCCCTAACACTAACCCTAACCCTAACGCTAACCCGAACCCTAACCCTAACCCTAACCCGAAACCTAAACCTAACCCGAACCCTAAACCTAAACCTAACGCGAACCCTAACCCTAACCCTAACCTGAACCGTAACCGTAACCCGAACCTAACACTAACCCTAACTCTAACCCTAACCCTAACCCGAACCCTAACCCTAACCCTAACCGGAACCCTAACCCTAACTCGAACCCTAACCCGAACCCTAACCCGAACCCTATCCCGAACCCTAACCCTAAACTGAAAACTAACCCTAATCCGAACACTAACCCGAACCCTAACCCGAACCCTAACCCGAACCGTTACGCTAACCCTAACCCGAACCCTTACCCGAACCCTAACCCTAACCCTAACCCGAACCCTAACCCTAACCCTAACCCTAACCCGAACCCTAACCCTAACCCTAACCCTAACCCGAACCCTAACCCTAACCCTAACCCGAACCCTAACCCCTAACCCTAACACGAACCCGAGCCCTAACCCGAACCCGAACCCTAACACTAACCCTAACCCGAACTCGAACCCTAACCGGAACCCTAACCCGAACCCTAACCCTTACCCGAACCCGAACCCTAACCCTAACCCTAACCCGAACCCTAACCCTAACTCGAACCCTAACCCTAACCCTTACCCGAACCCTAACCCTAACCCTAACCAAAACCCTAAACATAACCCGAACCCTAACCCGAACCCTAAACCTAACCCTAATCGAACCCTAACCCTAACCCTAACCCGAATATTAACCCGAACCCTAACCCTAACCCTAACCCTAACACTAACCCGAACCCTAACCCTAACACTAACCCGAACCCTAACCCTAACCCGAACCCTAACCCTAACCCTAACCCTAACCCGAACCCTAACCCTAACCCGAACCCGAACCCGAACCCTAACCCTAACCCGAAACCTAACCCGAACACAACTCTAACCCACCATAACCCTAACCCTAACCCTAACCCTAACCCTAACCCGATACCTAAACCTAACCCGAACCCTAACCCTAAACCTAACCCGAATCCTAACCCGAAACCTAAACCTAACCCTAACCCAAACCCTAACCCTAACCCTAACCCGAACCCTAACACTAACCCTAACCCGAACCCGAACCCTAACCGGAACCCTAACCCGAACCCTAACCCGAAACCTAACCCTTACCCGAACCCGAACCCTAACCCTAACCCTAACCCGAACCCTAACCCTAACTCGAACCCTAACCCTAACCCTTACCCGAACCCTAACCCTAACCCTAAACCTAACCCTAAACCGAACCCTAACCCTAAACCTAAACCTAACCCTAACCCTAACCCTAACCCTAAACTGAACCCTAACCCTAACCCTAACCCGAACCCTAACCCTAACCCCGAAACGGAACCCTAACCCTAACCCTAACCCTAAAGCGAACCCTAACCCGAACCCTACCTGAACCCCAAACCTAACCCTAACCCGAACCCGAACCCTAACCCGAACCTTAACCCGAACCCTAACCCTAACCCGAACCCTAACCCTAAACCTAACCCTAACCCGAAACCGAACCCTAACCCAACCCCGACCCCTAAACCGAACCCTAACACGAACCCTAACCCTAACCCTAACTCTAACCCGAACCCTAACCCTAACCCTAACCCGAACCTAACCCCAACCCGAACCCTAACCTTAACGCTAAACCGAACCCTAACCCTAACGCAAACCCGAACCCTAACCCTAACCCGAAACCTAACCCGAACACAACCCTAACCCGAACCCTAACCCTAACCCGAAACCTTACCCTAACACTAACCCTAACCCGAAACCTAAATCTAACCCGAACCCTAACCCTAACCCTAACCCGAACCCTAACCCTAACCCTAACCCTAATCCGAACCCTAACTCTAACCCGAACCCTAACCCGAACCCTAACACGAACCCTAACTCTAACCCTAACACTAACCCTAACCCGAACCCTAACCTTAACCCTAACCCGAACCGTAACCCTAACCCGAACCCTCACCCTAACCCTAACCCTAACCCCTAACCCTAACCCTAACGCTAACCCGAACCCTAACCCTAAACCTAACCCGAAACCTAAACCTATCCCGAACCCTAAACCTAACCCTAACGCGAAACCTAACCCTAACCCTAACCTGAACCCTAACCGTAACCCGAACCTAACACGAACCCTAACTCTAAACCTAACCCTAACCCGAACCCTAACCCTAACCCTAACCCGAAACCTAACCCTAAACCGAACCCTAACCCGAACCCTAAACCGAACCCTATCCTTAACCCTAACCCTAACCTGAAACCTAACCCTAATCCGAACACTAACCCGAACCCTAATCCGAACCCTAACCCGAACCGTTACCCTAACCCTATCCCGAACCCTTACCCGAACCCTAACCCTAACCCTAACCCGAACCCTAACCCTAACCCTAACCCTAACCCGAACCCTAACACTAACCCTAACCCTAACCCGAACCCTAACCCTAACCCTAACCCGAACCCTAACCCCTAACCCTAACCCGAACCCGAGCCCTAACCCGAACCCGAACCCTAACCCTAACCGAACTCGATCCCTAACCCTAACCCGAACCCGAAACCGAACCCTAAACCGAACCTTAACCCGAACCCTAACCCTAAACCTAATTCTAACCCTAACCCGATCCCTAACCCTAAACCTAACCCTAACCCTAACCCTAACCCGAACCCTAACTCTAATAAGAACCTTAACCCGAACCCTAACCCGAACCCTAAGTCTAACCCTAACCCTTACCCTAACCCGACCCTAACCCTAAACCTAACACTAACCCTAACCCGAACCCGAACCCTAACCCGAACCCTAACCCTAAACCTAACCCGAAACCTAACCCTAACCCTAACCCGAACCCTAACCCGAACCCTAACCCTAACCCTAACCCGAACTCTAACCCTAACCCTAACACGAACATTAACCCGAACCCTAACACTAACCCTAACCCTAACCCTAACCCGAACCCTAAACCTAACCCTAACCGGAACCCTAACGCTAACACTAACCCGAAACCGAACCCTAACCCCATAACCGAATCCTAACCCTAACCCGAAACCTAACCCGAACCCTAACCCTAACTCTAACCCCGAACCCGAACCCTAACCCTAACCCTAACCCTAACCCGAACCCTAACCCGTACCCTACCTGAACCCCAACCCGAACCATAACCCGAACCCGAACCCTAACCCTAACCCTAACTCGAACCCGAACCCTAATCCGAACCCTACCTGAACCCCAAACCTAAGCATAACCCGAACCCGAACCCTAACCCTAACCCTAAACCGAACCCTAACCCTAACCCGACCCCTAACCCGAACCCTAACACGAACCCTAACCCTAACTCAAACCCTAACTCTAACCCGAACCCTAACCCTAAACCTAACCCGAACCCTAACCCTAAACCGAACCCTAACCTTAACCCTAACCCGAACCCGAACCCTAAACCTAACCCGAACCCTACCCCTAAGGCGAACCCGAACCCTAACCGTAACCCGAACCCTAAAACGAACCCTAACCCGAACCCTAAACCTAACCCTAACCCTAACCAAACCCGAACACTAACCCTAAGCCTAACCCGAAACCTAACACTAACCCTAACCCTAACCCTAACCCTAACCCGAACCCTAACCTTAACCCTAACCCGAACCATAACCCTAACCCGAACCCTAACCCTAACCTGAACCCGAACCCTAACCCTAACCTTAACCCTAAACCGAAACCTAAATCTAACCCGAACCCTAACCCTAACCCTAACCCTAACCCGAACCCTAACCCTAACCCGAACCATAACCCTAACCCTAACCCTAAGCCTAACCCGAAACCTAACCCTAACCCTAACCCTAACCCTAACCCAAAACCTAACCTTAACCCTAACCCGAACCCTAACCCTAACCCGAACCCTAACCCTAACCCTAACCCTAACCCGAAACCTAAATCTAACCCGAACCCTAACCCTAACCCTAACCCTAACCCGAACCCTAACCCTAACCCGAACCATAACCCTAAACCTAACCCTAAGCCTAACCCGAAACCTAACCCTAACTCTAACCCTAACCCTAACCCGAACCCTAACCTTAACCCTAACCCGAACCCTAACCCTAACCCGAACCCTCACCCTAACCCTAACCCTAACCCTAACCCCTAACACTAACCCTAACCCTAACGCTAACCCGAACCCTAACCCTAACCCTAACCCGAAACCTAAACCTAACCCGAACCCTAAACCTAAACCTAACGCGAACCCTAACCCTAACCCTAACCTGAACCGTAACCGTACCCCGAACCTAACACTAACCCTAACTCTAACCCTAACCCTAACCCGAACCCTAACCCTAACCCTAACCGGAACCCTAACCCTAACTCGAACCCTAACCCGAACCCTAACCCGAACCCTATCCCGAACCCTAACCCTAAACTGAAAACTAACCCTAATCCGAACACTAACCCGAACCCTAACCCGAACCCTAACCCGAACCGTTACGCTAACCCTAACCCGAACCCTTACCCGAACCCTAACCCTAACCCTAACCCGAACCCTAACCCTAACCCTAACCCTAACCCGAACCCTAACCCTAACCCTAACCCTAACCCGAACCCTAACCCTAACCCTAACCCGAACCCTAACCCCTAACCCTAACACGAACCCGAGCCCTAACCCGAACCCGAACCCTAACCCTAACCCGAACCCGAACCGTAAACTTAACCCGAACCCGAACCCAAATCCTAACCCGAACCTTAACCCGAACCCTAACCCTAAACCTAATTCTAACCCTAACCCGATCCCTAACCCTAAACCTAACCCTAACCCTAACCCTAACCCGAACCCTAACTCTAATAAGAACCTTAACCCGAACCCTAACCCGAACCCTAAGTCTAACCCTAACCCTAACCCTAACCCGACCCTAACCCTAAACATAACCCTAACCCTAACCCTAACCCGAACCCTAACCCGAACCCTAACCCTAAACCTAACCCGAACCCTAACCCTAACCCTAACCCGAACCCTAACCCGAACCCTAATCCTAACCATAACCCGAACCCTAACCCTAACCCTAACCCGAACATTAACCCGAACGCTAACACTAACACTAACCCTAACCCTAACCCTAACCCGAACCCTAAACCGAACCCTAACCCTAACCCGACCCCTAACCCGAACCCTAACACGAACCCTAACCCTAACTCAAACCCTAACTCTAACCCGAACCCTAACCCTAAACCTAACCCGAACCCTAACCCTAAACCGAACCCTAACCTTAACCCTAACCCGAACCCGAACCCTAAACCTAACCCGAACCCTACCCCTAAGGCGAACCCGAACCCTAACCGTAACCCGAACCCTAAAACGAACCCTAACCCGAACCCTAAACCTAACCCTAACCCTAACCAAACCCGAACACTAACCCTAAGCCTAACCCGAAACCTAACACTAACCCTAACCCTAACCCTAACCCTAACCCGAACCCTAACCTTAACCCTAACCCGAACCATAACCCTAACCCGAACCCTAACCCTAACCTGAACCCGAACCCTAACCCTAACCTTAACCCTAAACCGAAACCTAAATCTAACCCGAACCCTAACCCTAACCCTAACCCTAACCCGAACCCTAACCCTAACCCGAACCATAACCCTAACCCTAACCCTAAGCCTAACCCGAAACCTAACCCTAACCCTAACCCTAACCCTAACCCAAAACCTAACCTTAACCCTAACCCGAACCCTAACCCTAACCCGAACCCTAACCCTAACCCTAACCCTAACCCGAAACCTAAATCTAACCCGAACCCTAACCCTAACCCTAACCCTAACCCGAACCCTAACCCTAACCCGAACCATAACCCTAAACCTAACCCTAAGCCTAACCCGAAACCTAACCCTAACCCTAACCCTAACCCTAACCCGAACCCTAACCTTAACCCTAACCCGAACCCTAACCCTAACCCGAACCCTCACCCTAACCCTAACCCTAACCCTAACCCCTAACACTAACCCTAACCCTAACGCTAACCCGAACCCTAACCCTAACCCTAACCCGAAACCTAAACCTAACCCGAACCCTAAACCTAAACCTAACGCGAACCCTAACCCTAACCCTAACCTGAACCGTAACCGTAACCCGAACCTAACACTAACCCTAACTCTAACCCTAACCCTAACCCGAACCCTAACCCTAACCCTAACCGGAACCCTAACCCTAACTCGAACCCTAACCCGAACCCTAACCCGAACCCTATCCCGAACCCTAACCCTAAACTGAAAACTAACCCTAATCCGAACACTAACCCGAACCCTAACCCGAACCCTAACCCGAACCGTTACGCTAACCCTAACCCGAACCCTTACCCGAACCCTAACCCTAACCCTAACCCGAACCCTAACCCTAACCCTAACCCTAACCCGAACCCTAACCCTAACCCTAACCCTAACCCGAACCCTAACCCTAACCCTAACCCGAACCCTAACCCCTAACCCTAACACGAACCCGAGCCCTAACCCGAACCCGAACCCTAACCCTAACCCGAACCCGAACCGTAAACTTAACCCGAACCCGAACCCGAATCCTAACCCGAACCTTAACCCGAACCCTAACCCTAAACCTAATTCTAACCCTAACCCGATCCCTAACCCTAAACCTAACCCTAACCCTAACCCTAACCCGAACCCTAACTCTAATAAGAACCTTAACCCGAACCCTAACCCGAACCCTAAGTCTAACCCTAACCCTAACCCTAACCCGACCCTAACCCTAAACATAACCCTAACCCTAACCCTAACCCGAACCCTAACCCGAACCCTAACCCTAAACCTAACCCGAACCCTAACCCTAACCCTAACCCGAACCCTAACCCGAACCCTAATCCTAACCATAACCCGAACCCTAACCCTAACCCTAACCCGAACATTAACCCGAACGCTAATACTAACACTAACCCTAACCCTAACCCTAACCCGAACCCTAACCTTAACCCTAACCCGAACCATAACCCTAACCCGAACCCTAACCCTAACCTGAACCCGAACCCTAACCCTGACCCTAACCCTAACCCGAAACCTAAATCTAACCCGAACCCTAACCCTAACCCTAACCCTAACCCGAACCCTAACCCTAACCCGAACCATAACCCTAACCCTAACCCTAAGCCTAACCCGAAACCTAACCCTAACCCTAACCCTAACCCTAACCCAAAAGCTAACCTTAACCCTAACCCGAACCCTAACCCTAACCCGAACCCTAACCCAACCCTAACCCTAACCCGAAACCTAAATCTAACCCGAACCCTAACCCTAACCCTAACCCTAACCCGAACCCTAACCCTAACCCGAACCATAACCCTAACCCTAACCCTAAGACTAACCCGAAACCTAACCCTAACCCTAACCCTAACCCGAACCCTAACCTTAACCCTAACCCGAACCCTAACCCTAACCCGAACCCTCACCCTAACCCTAACCCTAACCCCTAACACTAACCCTAACCCTAACGCTAACCCGAACCCTAACCCTAACCCTAACCCGAAACCTAAACCTAACCCGAACCCTACACCTAAACCTAACGCGAACCCTAACCCTAACCCTAACCTGAACCGTAACCGTAACCCGAAGCTAACACTAACCCTAACTCTAACCCTAACCCTAACCCGAACCCTAACCCTAACCCTAACCGGAACCCTAAACCTAACTCGAACCCTAACCCGAACCCTAACCCGAACCCTATCCCTAACCCTAACCCTAAACTGAAACCTAACCCTAATCCGAACACTAACCCGAACCCTAACCCGAACCCTAACCCGAACCGTTACCCTAACCCTAACGCGAACCCTTACCCGAACCCTAACCCTAACCCTAACCCGAACCCTAACCCTAACCCTAACCCTAAACCGAACCCTAACCCTAACCCTAACCCTAACCCGAACCCTAACCCTAACCCTAACCCGAACCCTAACCCCTAACCCTAACACGAACCCGAGCCCTAACCCGAACCCGAACCCTAACCCTAACCCGAACCCGAACCGTAACCTTAACCCGAACCCGAACCCGAACCCTAACCCGAACCTTAACCCGAACCCTAACCCTAAACCTAACCCGAAACCTAACCCTAACCCTAACCCGAACCCTAACCCGAACCCTAATCCTAACCATAACCCGAACCCTAACCCTAACCCTAACCCGAACATTAACCCGAACGCTAACACTAACCCTAACCCTAACCCTAACCCGAACCCTAAACCTAACCCTAACCGGAACCCTAACGCTACCACTAACCTTAACCCGAACCTTAACCCGAACCCTAACCCTAAACCTAATTCTAAACCTAACCCGATCCCTAACCCTAAACCTAACCCTAACCCTAACCCGAACCCTAACTCTAATCCGAACCTTAACCCGAACCCTAACCCGAACCCTAAGTCTAACCCTAACCCTAACCCTAACCCGAACCTAACCCTAAACATAACCCTAACCCTAAACCTAACCCGAACCCTAACCCGAACCCTAACCCTAAACCTAACCCGAACCCTAACCCTAACCGTAACCCGAACCCTAACCCGAACCCTAATCCTAACCATAACCCGAACCCTAACCCTAACCCTAACCCGAACATTAACCCGAACGCTAACACTAACCCTAACCCTAACCCTAACCCGAACCCTAAACCTAACCCTAACCGGAACCCTAACGCTACCACTAAACCTAACCCGAACCCTAACCCGAACCCTAACCCTAAGCCTAACCCCGAACCCTAACCCTAACCCTAACCCTAACCCTAACCCGAACCCTAACCCGAACCCTACCTGAACCCCAACCCTAACCATAACCCGAACCCGAACCCTAACCCTAACCCTAACCCGTACCCGAACCCTAATCCGAACCCTACCTGAACCCCAACCCTAAGCATAACCCGAAACCGAACCCTAACCCTAACCCTAAACCGAACCCTAACCCTAACCCGACCCCTAACCCAAACCCTACCACGAACCCTAACCCTAACTCTAACCCTAACACTAACCCGAAACCTAACCCTAAACCTAACCCGAACCCTAACCCTAAACCGAACCCTAACCTTAACCCTAACCCGAACCCGAACCCTAAACCTAACCCGAACCCTAACCCTAAGGCGAACCCGAACCCTAACCGTAACCCGAACCCTAAACCGAACCCTAACCCGAACCCTAAACCTAACCCTAACCCTAACCAAACCCGAACCCTAACCCTAACCCTAACCCTAAGCCTAACCCGAAACCTAACCCTAACCCTAACCCTAACCCTAACCCTAACCCGAACCCTAACCTTAACCCTAACCCGAACCCTAACCCTAACCCGAACCTTAACCCTAAACCGAACCCGAAACCTAACCCTAACCCTAACCCGAACCCGAACCCTAACCCGAACCCTAAACCTAACCCTAACCCAAATCCAAAACCTAACCTAAACACGAAACCTAACCCGAACCCGAACCCTAACCCTAACCCGAACCCGAACCCTAACCTGAACCCTAACCCTAACCCGAACCCGAACCCTAACCCTAAACCTAACCCGAACCCTAACCCTAACCCAAACCCTGACCATAACCGGAACCCTAACCCTAACTCGAACCCTAACCCGAACCCTATCCCTAACCCTAACCCTAACCTAAAACCTAACCCTAATCCGAACACTAACCCGAACCCTAACCCGAACCCTAACCCGAACCGTTACCCTAACCCTAACCCGAACCCTTACCCGAACCCTAACCCTAAACATAACCCGAACCCTAACCCTAACCCTAACCCGAACACTAACACTAACCCTAACCCTAACCCTAACCCGAACCCTAACCCTAACCCTAACCCGAACCCTAACCCCTAACCCTAACCCGAAACCGAGCCCTAACCCGAACCCGAACCCTAACCGTAACCCGAACCAGAACCGTAACCTTAACCCGAATCCGAACCCGAACCCTAACCCGAACCTTAACGCGAACCCTAACCCTAAACCTAATTCTAACCATAACCCGATCCCTAACCCTAAACCTAACCCTAACCCTAACCCTAACCCGAACCCTAACTCTAATCCGAACCTTAACCCGAACACTAACCCGAACCCTAAGTCTAACCCTAACCCTAACCCTAACCCGACCCTAACCCTAAACATAACCCTAACCCTAACCCTAACCCGAACCCTAACCCGAACCCTAACCCTAAACCTAACCCGAACCCTAACCCTAACCATAACCCGAACCCTAACCCGAACCCTAATCCTAACCCTAACCCGAACCCTAACCCTAACCCTAACCCGAACATTAACCCGAACCCTAACACTAACTCTAACCCTAACCGTAACCCGAACCCTAAACCTAACCCTAACCGGAACCCTAACGCTAACACTAACCCGAACCCGAACCCTAACCCCATAACCGAATCCTAACCCTAACCCGAACCCTAACCCGAACCCTAACCCTAAGCCTAACCCCGAACCAGAACCCTAACCCTAACCCTAACCCTAACCCGAACCCTAACCCGAACCCTACCTGAACCCCAACCCTAACCATAACCCGAACCCGAACCCTAAACCTAACCCTAACCCGAACCCGAACCCTAATCCGAACCCTACCTGAACCCCAACCCTAAGCATAACCCGAACCCGAACCCTAACCCTAAACCTAAACCGAACCTGAACCCTAACCCCTAACCCTTACCCGAACCCTAACCCTAACCCTAACCCGAACCCTAACCCTAACCCTAACCCTAACCCGAACCCTAACCCTAACCCTAACCCTAACCCGAACCCTAAACCTAACCCTAACCGGAACCCTAACCCCTAACCCTAACCCGAACCCGAGCCCTAACCCGAACCCGAACCCTAACCCTAACCGAACCGGAACCCTAACCCTAACCCGAAACCGAACCCGAACCCTAACCCGAAATTTAACCCGAACCCTAACCCTAAACCTAATTCTAACCCTAACCCGATCCCTAACCCAAACCTAACCCTAACCCTAACCCTAACCCGAACCCTAACTCTAATCCGAACCTTAACCCGAACCCTAACCCGAACCCTAAGTCTAACCCTCACCCTTACCCTAACCCGACCCTAACCCTAAACCTAACCCTAACCCTAACCCTAAACCGAACCCTAAACCGAACTCTAACCCTAAACCTAACCCGAACCCTAACCCTAATCCTAACCCGAACCCTAACAAGAACCCTAACCCTAACCCTAACCCGAACCCTAACCCTAACCCTAACACGAACATTAACCCGAACCCTAACACTAACCCTAACCCTAACCCTAACCCGAACCCTAAACCTAACCCTAACCGGAACCCTAACGCTAACACTAACCCGAACCCGAACCCTAACCCCATAACCGAATCCTAACCCTAACCCGAACCCTAACCCTAACCCTAACCCCGAACCCGAACCCTAACCCTAACCCTAACCCTAACCCGAACCCTAACCCGAACCCTACCTGAACCCCAACCCTAACCATAACCCAAACCCGAACCCTAAACCTAATCCTTACCCGAACCCGAACCCTAATCCGAACCCTACCTGAACCCCAAACCTAAGCATAACCCGAACCCGAACCCTAACCCTAACCCTAAACCGAACCCTAACCCTAACCCGACCCCTAACCCGAACCCTAACACAAACCCTAAGCCTAACTCTAACCCTAACTCTAACCCGAACCCTAACCTAAACCTAACCCGAACCCTAACCCTAAACCGAACCCTAACCTTAACCCTAACCCGAACCCGAACCCTAAACCTAACCCGAACCCTAACCCTAAGGCGAACCCGAACCCTAACCGTAACCCGAACCCTAAACCGAACCCTAAACCTAACCATAACCCTAACCAAACCCGAACACTAACCCTAACCCTAACCCTAAGCCTAACCCGAAACCTAAACCTAACCCTAACCCTAACCCTAACCCGAACCCTAACCTTAACCCTAACCCGAACCCTAACCCTAACCCGAACCCTAACCCTAACCTGAACCCGAACCCTAACCCTAACCCTAACCCTAACCCGAAACCTAAATCTAACCCGAACCCTAAACCTAACCCTAACCCTAACCCGAACCCTAACCCTAACCCGAACCATAACGCTAACCCTAACCCTAAGCCTAAACCGAAACCTAAACCTAACCCTAACCCTAACCCTAACCCGAACCCTAACCTTAACCCTAAACCAAACCCTAAACCTAACCCGAACCCTAACCCTAACCCTAACCCTAACCCGAAACCTAAATCTAACCCGAACCCTAACCCTAACCCTAACCCTAACCCGAACCCTAACCCTAACCCGAACCATAACCCTAACCCTAACCCTAAGCCTAACCCGAAACCTAACCCTAACCCTAACCCTAACCCTAACCCGAACCCTAAACTTAACCCTAACCCGAACCCTAACCCTAACCCGAACCCTCACCCTAACCCTAACCCTAAGCCTAACCCGAAACCTAACCCTAACCCTAACCCTAACCCTAACCCGAAACCTAACCTTAACCCTAACCCGAACCCTAACCCTCACCCGAACCCTCACCCTAACCCTAACCCTAACCCTAACCCTAACCCCTAACCCTAACCCTAACCCTAACGCTAACCCGAACCCTAACCCTAACCCTAACCCGAAACCTAAACCTAACCCGAACCCTAAACCTAAACCTAACGCGAACCCTAACCCTAACCCTAACCTGAACCCTAACCGTAACCCGAACCTAACACGAACCCTAACTCTAACCCTAACCCTAACCCGAACCCTAACCCTAACCCTAACCGGAACCCTAACCCTAACTCGAACCCTAACCCGAACCCTAACCCGAACCCTATCCCTAACCCTAACCCTAACCTGAAACCTAACCCTAATCGGAACACTAACCCGAACCCTAACCCGAACCCTAACCCGAACCGTTACCCTAACCCTAACCCGAAACCTTACCCGAACCCTAACCCTAACCCGAACCCTAACCCGAACCCTAACCCTAACCCAAACCCTAACCCTAACCCTAACCCTAACCCGAACCCTAACCCTAACCCTAACCCGAACCCTAACCCCTAACCCTAACCGGAACCCGAGGCCTAACCCGAAACCGAACCCTAACGCTAACCCGAACCCGAACCGTAACCTTAACCCGAACCCGAACCCGAACCCTAACCCGAACCTTAACCCGAACCCTAACCCTAACCTAATTCTAACCCTAACCCGATCCCTAACCCTAAACCTAACACTAACCCGAACCCTAAATCTAATCCGAACCTTAACCCGAACCCTAACCCGAACCCTAAGTCTAACCCTAACCCTAACCCTAACCCGACCCTAACCCTAAACCTAACCCTAACCCTAACCCTAACCTGAACCCTAACCCGAACCCTAACCCTAAACCTAAACCGAACCCTAACCCTAACCCTAACCCGAACCCTAACCCAAACCCTAACCTAACCCTAACCCGAACCCTAACCCTAACCCTAACCCGAACATTAACCCGAACCCTAACACTAACCCTAACCCTAACCCGAACCCTAAACCTAACCCTAACCGGAACCCTAACGCTAACACTAACCCGAACCCGAACCCTAACCCCATAACCAAATCCTAACCCTAACCCGAACCCTAACCCGAACCGTAACCCTAACCCTAACCCCGAACCCGAACCCTAACCCTAACCCTAACCCTAACCCGAACCCTAACCCGAACGCTACCTGAACCCCAACCCTAACCATAACCCGAACCCGAACCCTAAACCTAACCCTAACCCTAACCCGAACCCTAACCCGAACCCTACCTGAACCCCAACCCTAACCATAACCCGAACCCGAACCCTAACCCTAACCCTAACCCTAACCCGAACCCTAACCCGAACCCTACCTGAACCCCAACCCTAACCATAACCCAAACCCGAACCCTAAACCTAATCCTTACCCGAACCCGAACCCTAATCCGAACCCTACCTGAACCCCAAACCTAAGCATAACCCGAACCCGAACCCTAACCCTAACCCTAAACCGAACCCTAACCCTAACCCGACCCCTAACCCGAACCCTAACACAAACCCTAAGCCTAACTCTAACCCTAACTCTAACCCGAACACTAACCCTAAACCTAACCCGAACCCTAACCCTAAACCGAACCCTAACCTTAACCCTAACCCGAACCCGAACCCTAAACCTAACCCGAACCCTAACCCTAAGGCGAACCCGAACCCTAACCGTAACCCGAACCCTAAACCGAACCCTAAACCTAACCATAACCCTAACCAAACCCGAACACTAACCCTAACCCTAACCCTAAGCCTAACCCGAAACCTAAACCTAACCCTAACCCTAACCCTAACCCTAACCCGAACCCTAACCTTAACCCTAACCCGAACCCTAACCCTAACCCGAACCCTAACCCTAACCTGAACCCGAACCCTAACCCTAACCCTAACCCTAACCCGAAACCTAAATCTAACCCGAACCCTAACCCTAACCCTAACCCTAACCCGAACCCTAACCCTAACCCGAACCATAACGCTAACCCTAACCCTAAGCCTAAACCGAAACCTAAACCTAACCCTAACCCTAACCCTAACCCGAACCCTAACCCTAACCCTAACCCGAAACCTAAACCTAACCCGAACCCTAAACCTAAACCTAACGCGAACCCTAACCCTAACCCTAACCTGAACCCTAACCGTAACCCGAACCTAACACGAACCCTAACTCTAACCCTAACCCTAACCCGAACCCTAACCCTAACCCTAACCGGAACCCTAACCCTAACTCGAACCCTAACCCGAACCCTAACCCGAACCCTATCCCTAACCCTAACCCTAACCTGAAACCTAACCCTAATCGGAACACTAACCCGAACCCTAACCCGAACCCTAACCCGAACCGTTACCCTAACCCTAACCCGAAACCTTACCCGAACCCTAACCCTAACCCGAACCCTAACCCGAACCCTAACCCTAACCCAAACCCTAACCCTAACCCTAACCCTAACCCGAACCCTAACCCTAACCCTAACCCGAACCCTAACCCCTAACCCTAACCGGAACCCGAGGCCTAACCCGAAACCGAACCCTAACGCTAACCCGAACCCGAACCCGAAGCCTAACCCGAACCTTAACCCGAACCCTAACCCTAACCTAATTCTAACCCTAACCCGATCCCTAACCCTAAACCTAACACTAACCCGAACCCTAAATCTAATCCGAACCTTAACCCGAACCCTAACCCGAACCCTAAGTCTAACCCTAACCCTAACCCTAACCCGACCCTAACCCTAAACCTAACCCTAACCCTAACCCTAACCTGAACCCTAACCCGAACCCTAACCCTAAACCTAAACCGAACCCTAACCCTAACCCTAACCCGAACCCTAACCCAAACCCTAACCTAACCCTAACCCGAACCCTAACCCTAACCCTAACCCGAACATTAACCCGAACCCTAACACTAACCCTAACCCTAACCCGAACCCTAAACCTAACCCTAACCGGAACCCTAACGCTAACACTAACCCGAACCCGAACCCTAACCCCATAACCAAATCCTAACCCTAACCCGAACCCTAACCCGAACCGTAACCCTAACCCTAACCCCGAACCCGAACCCTAACCCTAACCCTAACCCTAACCCGAACCCTAACCCGAACCCTACCTGAACCCCAACCCTAACCATAACCCGAACCCGAACCCTAAACCTAACCCTAACCCGAACCCGAACCCTAATCCGAACCCTACCTGAACCCCAACCCTAAGCATAACCCGAACCCGAACCCTAAACCTAACCCTAAACCGAACCCTAACCCTAACCCGACCCCTAACCCAAACCCTAACACGAACCCTAACCCTAACTCTAACCCTAACTCTAACCCGAAACCTAACCCTAAACCTAACCCGAACCCTAACCCTAAACCGAACCCTAACCTTAACCCTAACCCGAACCCGAACCCTAAACCTAACCCGAACCCTAACCCTAAGGCGAACCCGAACCCTAACCGTAACCCGAACCCTAAACCGAACCCTAACCCGAACCCTAACCCGAACGCGAACCCTAACCCGAACCCTAACCCTAACCCTAAGCCAAACCCTAACCCTAAACCTAACCCGAACCCTAACCCTAACCCTAACCCTAACCCTAACCCAAACCCTAACCCTAACCCTAACCCGAACCCTAACCCTAAACCTCACCCGAACCCTAACCCTAACCATAACCCTAAACCTAACCCTAAACCGAACCCTAACCCTAACCCTAACCCTAACCCGATCCCTAACCCGAACCCTGAACTTAACCCTAAACCTAACCCTAACCCTAACCCTAACCCTAACCCGAACCCTAACCCTAACCCGAACCCGAACCCTAACCCTAACCCGAACCCTATCCCTAACCGGAACCCTAACCCTAACCCTAACACTAACCCGAATCCGAACCCTAACCCTAAACCTAACCCGAACCCTAACCCTAACCCGAACCCTAAACCTAACCCGAACCCGAAACCGAACCCTAACCCTAACCCGAACCGAAAACCTAACACTAACCCAATCCGAACCCTAACCTAAACACGAACCCTAACCCGAACCCGAACCCTAACCCTAACCCGAACCCGAACCCTAACCCGAATCCTAACCCTAACCCTAACCCGAACCCTAACCCTAACCCTAACCCGAACCCTAACCCTAGCCCTAACCCTAACCCAAACCCTTACCCTAACCCTAACCTGAACCCTAACCCTAACCCTCACCCGAACCCTAACCCTAACCATAACCCTAAACCTAACCCTAACCCGAACCCTAACCCTAACCCTAACCCTAACCCGATCCCTAACCCTAACCCTAACCCTAACCCGAACCCTAACCTTAACCCTAAACCTAACCCTAACCCTAACTCTAACCCGAAACCTAACCCTAAACCTAACCCGAACCAAACCCTAAACCGAACCCTAACCTTAACCCTAACCCGAACCCGAACCCTAAACCTAACCCGAACCCTAACCCTAAGGCGAACCCGAACCCTAACCGTAACCCGAACCCTAAACCGAACCCTAACCCGAACCCTAACCCTAACACGAACCCTAAACCTAACCCTAACCCTAAACCTAACCCTAACCCGAACCCGAAACCTAACCTTAAACCTAACCCTAACCCTAACACGAACCCTAACCCTAACCCTAACCCGAACCCTAACCCGAACCCTAACCCTAACCCTAAACATAACCCTAAACCTAACCCTAACCCGAACCCTAACCCTAACCCTAACCCTAACCCGATCCCTAACCCTAACCCTAACCCTAACCCGAACCCTAACCTTAACCCTAAACCTAACCCTAACCCTAACTCTAACCCGAAACCTAACCCTAAACCTAACCCGAACCAAACCCTAAACCGAACCCTAACCTTAACCCTAACCCGAACCCGAACCCTAAACCTAACCCGAACCCTAACCCTAAGGCGAACCCGAACCCTAACCGTAACCCGAACCCTAAACCGAACCCTAACCCGAACCCTAACCCTAACACGAACCCTAAACCTAACCCTAACCCTAAACCTAACCCTAACCCGAACCCGAAACCTAACCTTAAACCTAACCCTAACCCTAACACGAACCCTAACCCTAACCCTAACCCGAACCCTAACCCGAACCCTAACCCTAACCCGAACCCTAACCCTAGCCCTAACCCTAACCCGAACCCTAACCCTAACCCTAACCCGAACCCTAACCCCTAACCCTAACCCGAACCCGAGGCCTAACCGGAAACCGAACCCTAACGCTAACCCTAACCCGAACCGTAACCTTAACCCGAACCCGAAACCGAACCCTAACCCGAACCTTAACCCGAACCCTAACCGTAAACCTAATTCTAACCCTAACCCGATCCCTAACCCTAAACCTAACACTAACCCGAAACCTAACTCTAATCCGAACCTTAACCCGAACCCTAACCCGAACCCTAAGTCTAACCCTAACCCTAACCCTAACCCGACCCTAACCCTAAACCTAACCCTAACCCTAACCCTAACCTGAACCCTAACCCGAACCCTAACCCTAAACCTAACCCGAACCCTAACCCTAAACCTAACCCGAACCCTAACCCAAACCCTAATCCTAAACCTAACCCGAACCCTAACCCTAACCCTAACCCGAACATTAACCCGAACCCTAACACTAACCCTAACCCTAACCCGAACCCTAAAACTAACCCTAACCGGAACCCTAACGCTAACACTAACCCGAACCCGAACCCTAACCCCATAACCGAATCCTAACCCTAACCCGAACCCTAACCCGAACCGTAACCCTAACCCTAACCCCGAACCCGAACCCTAAACCTAACCCTAACCCTAACCCGAACCCTAACCCGAACCCTACCTGAATCCCAACCTTAACCATAACCCGAAACCGAACCCTAACCCTAACCCTAACCCGAACCCTAATCCGAACCCTACCTGAACCCCAACCCTAAGCATAACCCGAACCCGAACCCTAACCCTAACTCTAAACCGAACCCTAACCCTAACCCGACACCTAACCCAAACCCTAACACGAACCCTAACCCTAACTCTAACCCTAACTCTAACCCGAAACCTAACCCTAAACCTAACCCGAACCCTAACCCTAACCGAACCCTAACCTTAACCCTAACCCGAACCCGAACCCTAAACCTAACCCGAACCCTAACCCTAAGGCGAACCCGAACCCTAACCGTAACCCGAACCCTAAACCGAACCCTAACCCGAACCCTAACCCGAACGCGAACCCTAACCCGAACCCTAACCCTAACCCTAAGCCGAACCCTAACCCTAAACCTAACCCGAACCCTAACCCTAACCCTAACCCTAACCCAAACCCTAACCCTAACCCTAACCCGAACCCTAACCCTAAACCTCACGCGAACCCTAAACCTAACCATAACCCTAAACCTAACCCTAACCCGAACCCTAACCCTAACCCTAACCCTAACCCGATCCCTAACCTGAACCCTGAACTTAACCCTAAACCTAACCCTAACCCTAACCCTAACCCTAACCCGAACCCTAACCCTAACCCGAACCCGAACCCTAACCCTAACCCGAACCCTATCCCTAACCGGAACCCTAACCCTAACCCTAACACTAACCCGAATCCGAACCCTAACCCTAAACCTAACCCGAACCCTAACCCTAACCCGAACCCTAAACCTAACCCGAACCCGAAACCGAACCCTAACCCTAACCCGAACCGTAAACCTAACACTAACCCAATCCGAACCCTAACCTAAACACGAACCCTAACCCGAACCCGAACCCTAACCCTAACCCGAACCCGAACCCTAACCCGAATCCTAACCCTAACCCTAACCCGAACCCTAACCCTAACCCTAACCCGAACCCTAACCCTAACCCTAACCCTAACCCAAACCCTAACCCTAACCCTAACCTGAACCCTAACCCTAACCCTCACCCGAACCCTAACCCTAACCATAACCCTAAACCTAACCCTAACCCGAAACCTAACCCTAACCCTAACCCTAACCCTAACCCGATCCCTAACCCTAACCCTATCCCTAACCAGAACCCTAACCTTAACCCTAAACCTAACCCTAACCCTAACCCTAACTCTAACCCGAAACCTAACCCTAAACCTAACCCGAACCCTAACCCTAAACCGAACCCTAACCTTAACCCTAACCCGAACCCGAACCCTAAACCTAACCCGAACCCTAACCCTAAGGCGAACCCGAACCCTAACCGTAACCCGAACCCTAACCGAACCCTAACCCGAACCCTAACCCTAACACGAACCCTAAACCTAACCCTAACCCTAACCCTAACCCTAACCCGAACCCGAAACCTAACCTTAAACCTAACCCTAACCCTAACACGAACCCTAACCCTAACCCTAACCCGAACCCTAAACCTAACCCGAACCCTAACCCGAACCCTAACCCGAACCCTAACCCGAACCATAACCCGAACCCTAAACCGAACCCTAACCCGAAACCTAACCCTAACCCTAACACGAACCCTAAACCGAACCCTAACCCTAACCCTAAACGGAACCCTAACCCTAACCCGAACCCGAACCTTAACCCGAACCCTAACCCTAACCCTAACCCGAACCCTAACCCGAACCCTATCCCTAACCCTAAACCTAACCTGAAACCTAACCCTAATCCGAACACTAACCCGAACCCTAACCCGAACCCTAACCCGAACCGTTACCCTAACCCTAACCCGAACCCTTACCCGAACCCTAACCCTAACCCTAACCCAAACCCTAACCCGAACCCTAACCCTAACCCGAACCCTAACCCTAACCCTAACCCTAACCCGAACCCTAACCCTAACCCTAAACCGAACCCTAACCCCTAACCCTAACCCGAACCCGAGGCCTAACCCGAAACCGAACCCTAACGCTAACCCGAACCCGAACCGTAACCTTAACCCGAACCCGAACCCGAACCCTAACCCGAACCTGAACCCGAACCCTAACCCTAAACCTAATTCTAACCCTAACCCGATCCCTAACCCTAAACCTAACACTAAACCGAACCCTAACTCTAATCCGAACCTTAACCCGAACCCTAACCCGAACCCTAAGTCTAACCCTAACCCTAACCCTAACCCGACCCTAACCCTAAACCTAACCCTAACCCTAACCCTAACCTGAACCCTAACCCGAACCCTAACCCTAAACCTAACCCGAACCCTAACCCTAACCCTAACCCGAACCCTAACCCAAACCCTAATCCTAACCCTAACCCAAACCCTAACCCTAACCCTAACCCGAACATTAACCCGAAACCTAACACTAACCCTAACCCTAACCCGAACCCTAAACCTAACCCTAACCGGAACCCTAACGCTAACACTAACCCGAACCCGAACCCTAACCCCATAACCGAATCCTAACCCTAACCCGAACCCTTACCCGAACCCTAACCCTAACCCTAACCCGAACCCGAACCCTAAACCTAACCCTAACCCTAACCCGAACCCTAACCCGAACCCTACCTGAACCCCAACCCTAACCATAACCCGAACCCGAACCCTAAACCTAACCCTAACCCGAACCCGAACCCTAATCCGAACCCTACCTGAACCCCAACCCTAAGCATAACCCGAACCCGAACCCTAACCCTAACCCTAAACCGAACCCTAACCCTAACCCGACCCCTAACCCAAACCCTAACACGAACCCTAACCCTAACTCTAACCCTAACTCTAACCCGAAACCTAACCCTAAACCTAACCCGAACCCTAACCCTAAACCGAACCCTAACCTTAACCCTAACCCGAACCCGAACCCTAAACCTAACCCAAACCCTAACCCTAAGGCGAACCCGAACCCTAACCGTAACGCGAACCCTAAACCGAACCCTAACCTGAACCCTAACCCGAACGCGAACCCTAACCCGAACCATAACCCTAACCCTAAGCCGAACCCTAACCCTAAACCTAACCCGAACCCTAACCCTAACCCTAACCCTAACCCAAACCCTAACCCTAATCCTAACCCGAACCCTAACCCTAACCCTCACCCGAACCCTAACCCTAACCATAACCCTAAACCTAACCCTAACCCGAACCCTAACCCTAACCCTAACCCTAACCCGATCCCTAACCCGAACCCTAAACTTAACCCTAAACCTAACCCTAACCCTAACCCTAACCCTAACCCGAACCCTAACCCTAACCCGAACCCGAACCCTAACCCTAACCCGAACCCTATCCCTAACCGGAACCCTAACCCTAACCCTAACACTAACCCGAATCCGAACCCTAACCCTAAACCTAACCCGAACCCTAACACTAACCCGAACCCTAAACCTAACCCGAACCCGAAACCGAACCCTAACCCTAACCCGAACCGTAAACCTAACACTAACACAAATCCGAACCCTAACCTAAACACGAACCCTAACCCGAACCCGAACCCTAACCCTAACCCGAACCCGAACCCTAACCCGAATCCTAACCCTAACCCTAACCCGAACCCTAACCCTAACCCTAACCCGAACCCTAACCCTAACCCTAACCCTAACCCAAACCCTAACCCTAACCCTAACCCGAACCCTAACCCTAACCCTCACCCGAACCCTAACCCTAACCATAACCCTAAACCTAACCCTAACCCGAACCCTAACCCTAACCCTAAACCTAACCCGATCCCTAACCCTAACCCTAACCCTAACCCGAACCCTAACCTTAACCCTAAACCTAACCCTAACCCTAACCCTAACCCTAACCATAACCCGAACCCTAACCCTAACACGAACCCTAAACCTAACCCCTAACCCTAACACGAACCCGAACCCTAACCCTAACCCTAACCCTAACACTAACCCGAACCCTAACCCTAACCCTATCCCGAACCCTAACCCTAACCCGAACCCTAACCTTAACCCTAACCCGAACCCTAACCCTAACCCGAACCCGAACCCTAACCCTAACCCGAAACCTAACCCGAACACAACCCTAACCCACCATAACCCTAACCCTAACCCTAACCCTAACCCTAACCCGAAACCTAAACCTAACCCGAACCCTAACCCTAAACCTAACCCGAATCCTAACCCTAACCCTAACCCTAACCCGAAACCTAACCCTAACCCTAACCCTAATCCTAACCCTAACCCGAACCCTAACCCTAACCCTAACCCGAACCCGAACCCTAACCGGAACCCTAACCCGAACCCTAACCCGAACCCTAACCCTTACCCGAATCCGAACCCTAACCCTAACCCTAACCCGAACCCTAACCCTAACTCGAACCCTAACCCTAACCCTTACCCGAACCCTAACCCTAACCCTAAACCTAACCCTAAACCGAACCCTAACCCTAAACCTAAACCTAACCCTAACCCTAACACTAACCCTAAACCGAACCCTAACCCAAACCCTAACCCGAACCCTAACACTAACCCTAACCCTAACCCGAACCCTAACCCTAACCCTAACCCTAACCCGAACCCTAACCAACCCTAACATGAACCCTAAAACCTAACCCTTACCCGAAACCGAACTCTAACCCGAACACGAACCCTAACCCGAACCCGAACCCTAAACTTAAACCTAACCCTAACCCTTACCCGAACCCTATCCCTAACCCTAACTCTAACCCTAACCCTAACCCTAACCCGAACCCTAACCCTAACCCGAAACCTAACCCGAACACTAACCCTAACCCTAACCCTAACCCTAACCCTAACCTGAACCCTAACCCTAACTCGAACCCTAACCCTAACCCTAACCCTAAGCCTAAACCGAACCCTAACCCTAACCCTAACCCTAACCCTAACCCTAACCCGAACCCTAACCTTAACCCTAACCCGAAACCTAACCCTAACCCTAACCCTAAACCTAACCCTAAGCCTAACCCCTAAACCTAACCCGATCCCTAACCCTAACCCTAACCCTAACCCTAACCCTAACCCGAAACCTAAACCTAACCCGAACCCTAACCCTAAACCTAACCCGAATCCACCCTAACCCTAACCCTAACCCGAAACCTAACCCTAACCCTAACCCTAATTCTAACCCTAACCCGAACCCTAACCCTAACCCTAACCCGAACCCGAACCCTAACCGGAACCCTAACCCGAACCCTAACCCGAACCCTAACCCTTACCCGAATCCGAACCCTAACCCTAACCCTAACCCGAACCCTAACCCTAACTCGAACCCTAACCCTAACCCTTACCCGAACCCTAACCCTAACCCTAACCCTAACCCGAACCCTAACCCGAACCCTAACCCTAACCCGAACCCGAACCCTAACC
Organism: Urocyon cinereoargenteus; assembly: GCA_032313775.1. NCBI lineage: Eukaryota > Metazoa > Chordata > Mammalia > Carnivora > Canidae > Urocyon > Urocyon cinereoargenteus. The sequence goes on along the minus strand of JAVLSZ010000079.1, from coordinate 1,104,208 downwards.
CTAACCCGAAACCTAACCCGAACACAACCCTAACCCACCCTAACCCTAACCCTAACCCTAACCCTAACCCTAACCCGAAACCTAAACCTAACCCGAACCCTAACCCTAAACCTAACCGAATCCTAACCCGAACCCTAAACCTAACCCTAACCCTAACCCTAACCCTAACCCTAACCCTAACCCGAACCCTAACCCTAACCCTAACCCGAACCCGAACCCTAACCGGAACCCTAACCCGAACCCTAACCCGAACCCTAACCCTTACCCGAACCCGAACCCTAACCCTAACCTTAACCCTAACCCGAACCCTAACCCGAACCCTAACCCTAACCCTAACTCGAACCCTATCCCTTACCCTAACCCTAACCCGAAAACTAACCCGAACCCTAACCCTAACCCTAATCGAACCCTAACCCTAACCCTAACCCGAACATTAACCCGAACCCTAACCCTAACCCTAACCCTAACACTAACACTAACCCGAACCCTAACCCTAACCCTATCCCGAACCCTAACCGTAACCCGAACCCTAACCCTAACCCTAACCCGAACCCTAACCCTACCCGAACCCGAACCCTAACCGGAACCCTAACCCGAACCCTAACCCGAACCCTAACCCTTACCCGAATCCGAACCCTAACCCTAACCCTAACCCGAACCCTAACCCTAACTCGAACCCTAACCCTAACCCTTACCCGAACCCTAACCCTAACCCTAAACCTAACCCTAAACCGAACCCTAACCCTAAACCTAAACCTAACCCTAACCCTAACCCTAACCCTAAACCGAACCCTAACCCAAACCCTAACCCGAACCCTAACACTAACCCTAACCCTAACCCGAACCCTAACCCTAACCCTAACCCTAACCCTAACCCGAACCCTAACCAACCCTAACATGAACCCTAACCCCTAACCCTTACCCGAAACCGAACCCTAACCCGAACCCGAACCCTAACCCGAACCCGAACCCTAAACTTAAACCTAACCCTAACCCTAACCCGAACCCTATCCCTAACCCTAACTCTAACCCTAACCCTAACCCTAACCCGAACCCTAACCCTAACCCGAAACCTAACCCGAACACTAACCCTAACCCTAACCCTAACCCTAACCCTAACCTGAACCCTAACCCTAACCCGAACCCTAACCCTAACCCTAACCCTAAGCCTAAACCGAACCCTAACCCTAACCCTAACCCTAACCCTAACCCGAACCCTAACCTTAACCCTAACCCGAAACCTAACCCTAACCCTAACCCTAACCCTAACCCTAAGCCTAACCCCTAAACCTAACCCGATCCCTAACCCTAACCCTAACCCTAACCCTAACCCGACCCCTAACCGGAAACCTAACTCTAACCCTAACCCTAACCCTAACCCTAACCCTAACACTAACCCGAACCATAACCCAAACCCTAACCCGAAACCTAACCCTAACCTGAACCCTAACACTAACCCTAACCCGAACCCTAACCCTAACCCGAACCCGAACCCTAACCCTAACCTGAAACCTAACCCGAACACAACCCTAACCCACCATAACCCTAACCCTAAACCTAACCCTACCCCTAACCCGAAACCTAAACCTAACCCGAACCCTAACACTAAACCTAACCCGAATCCTAACCCGAACCCTAAACCTAAACATAACCCTAACCCTAACCCTAACCATAACCCGAACCCTAACCCTAACCCTAACCCGAACCCGAACCCTAACCGGAACCCTAACCGGAACCCTAACCCGAACCCTTACCCTTACCCGAATCCGAACCCTAACCCTAACCTTAACCCTAACCCGAAACCTAACCCGAACCCTAACCCTAACCCTAACTCGAACCCTATCCCTAACCCTAACCCTAAACCGAAACCTAACCCGAAACCTAACCCTAACGCTAACCAGAACCCTAACCCGAACCCGAACCCTAACCGGAACCCTAACCCGAACCCTAACCCGAACCCTAACCCTTACCCGAATCCGAACCCTAACCCTAACCCTAACCCGAACCCTAACCCTAACTCGAACCCTAACCCTAACCCTTACCCGAAACCTAAACCTAACCCGAACCCTAACCCTAAACCTAAACCTAACCCTAACCCTAACCCTAACCCTAACCCTAAACCGAACCCTAACCCTAACCCTAACCCGAACCCTAACCCAAACCCTAACCCCGAAATGGAAGCCTAACCCTAACCCTAACCCTAAACCGAACCCTAACCCGAACCCTACCTGAACCCCAAACCTAACCCTAACCCGAACCCGAACCCTAACCCGAACCTTAACCCGAACCCTATCCCTAACCCGAACCCTAACCCTAAACCTAACCCTAACCCGAAACCGAACCCTAACCCAACCCCGACCCCTAAACCGAACCCTAACACGAACCCAACCCTAACCCTAACTCTAACCCGAACCCTAACCCTAACCCTAACCCGAACCTAACCCCAACCCGAACCCTAACCTTAACCCTAACCCGAACCCTAACCCTAACGCAAACCCGAACCCTAACCCTAACCCGAACCCTAACCCGAACCCTAAACCTAACCCTAACCCTAACCCTAACCTGACCCTAACCCTAACCGGAACCCTAACCCTAACCCTAACCCTAAGCCTAAACCGAACCCTAACCCTAACACTAACCCTAACCCTAACCCGAACCCTAACCTTAACCCTAACCCGAACCCTAACCCGAACCCTAACCCTAACCCTAACCCTAAGCCTAACCCCTAAACCTAACCCGATCCCTAACCCTAACCTTAACCCTAACCCTAACCCGACCCCTAAACGGAAACCTAACTCTAACCCTAACCCTAACCCTAACCCTAACCCTAACACTAACCCGAACCCTAACCCTAACCCTAACCCGAACCCTAACCCTAACCCGAACCCTAACCCTAACCCTAACACGAACCCTAACCCTAACCCGAACCCGAACCCTAACCCTAACCCGAAACCTAACCCGAACACAACCCTAACCCACCATAACCCTAACCCTAACCCTAACCCTAACCCTAACCCGAAACCTAAACCTAACCCAAACCCTAACACTAAACCTAACCCGAATCCTAACCCGAACCCTAAACCTAAAACTAACCCTAACCCTAACCCTAACCCTAACCCGAACCCTAACCCTAACCCTAACCCTAACCCGAACCCTAACCAGAACCCTAACCCGAACCCTAACCCGAACCCTTACCCTTACCCTAACCCGAACCCTAACCCTAACCTTAACCCTAACCCGAAACCTAACCCGAACCCTAACCCTAACCCTAACTCGAACCCTATCCCTAACCCTAACCCTAACCCGAAACCTAACCCGAACCCTAAACCTAACCCTAACCAGAACCCTAAACCTAACCCGAACCCTAACCCGAACCCTAAACCTAACCCTAATCGAACCCTAACACTAACCCTAACCCGAATATTAACCCGAACCCTAACCCTAACCCTAACCCTAACCCTAACCCTAACCCGAACCGTAACCCTAACACTAACCCGAACCCTAACCCTAACCCGAACCCTAACCCTAACCCTAACCCGAACCCTAACCCTAACCCGAACCCGAACCCTAACCCTAACCCGAAACCTAACCCGAACACAACTCTAACCCACCATAACCCTAACCCTAACCCTAACCCTAACCCTAACCCGATACCTAAACCTAACCCGAACCCTAACCCTAAACCTAACCCGAATCCTAACCCGAAACCTAAACCTAACCCTAACCCTAACCCTAACCCTAACCCTAACCCGAACCCTAACCCTAACCCGAACCCGAACCCTAACCGGAACCCTAACCCGAACCCTAACCCGAACCCTAACCCTTACCCGAACCCGAACCCTAACCCTAACCCTAACCCGAACCCTAACCCTAACTCGAACCTTAACCCTAACCCTTACCCGAACCCTAACCCTAACCCTAAACCTAACCCTAAACCGAACCCTAACCCTAAACCTAAACCTAACCCTAACCCTAACCCTAACCCTAAACCGAACCCTAACCCTAACCCTAACCCGAACCCTAACCCTAACCCTAACCCCGAAACGGAACCCTAACCCTAACCCTAACCCTAAAGCGAACCCTAACCCGAACCCTACCTGAACCCCAAACCTAACCCTAACCCGAACCCGAACCCTAACCCGAACCTTAACCCGAACCCTAACCCTAACCCGAACCCTAACCCTAAACCTAACCCTAACCCGAAACCGAACCCTAACCCAACCCCGACCCCTAAACCGAACCCTAACACGAACCCTAACCCTAACCCTAACTCTAACCCGAACCCTAACCCTAACCCTAACCCGAACCTAACCCCAACCCGAACCCTAACCTTAACGCTAAACCGAACCCTAACCCTAACGCAAACCCGAACCCTAACCCTAACCCGAAACCTAACCCGAACACAACCCTAACCCGAACCCTAACCCTAACCCGAAACCTTACCCTAACACTAACCCTAACCCGAAACCTAAATCTAACCCGAACCCTAACCCTAACCCTAACCCGAACCCTAACCCTAACCCTAACCCTAATCCGAACCCTAACTCTAACCCGAACCCTAACCCGAACCCTAACACGAACCCTAACTCTAACCCTAACACTAACCCTAACCCGAACCCTAACCTTAACCCTAACCCGAACCCTAACCCTAACCCGAACCCTCACCCTAACCCTAACCCTAACCCCTAACCCTAACCCTAACGCTAACCCGAACCCTAACCCTAAACCTAACCCGAAACCTAAACCTAACCCGAACCCTAAACCTAAACCTAACGCGAAACCTAACCCTAACCCTAACCTGAAACCTAACCGTAACCCGAACCTAACACGAACCCTAACTCTAAACCTAACCCTAACCCGAACCCTAACCCTAACCCTAACCCGAAACCTAACCCTAACCCGAACCCTAACCCGAACCCTAAACCGAACCCTATCCTTAACCCTAACCCTAACCTGAAACCTAACCCTAATCCGAACACTAACCCGAACCCTAATCCGAACCCTAACCCGAACCGTTACCCTAACCCTATCCCGAACCCTTACCCGAACCCTAACCCTAACCCTAACCCGAACCCTAACCCTAAACCTAACCCTAACCCGAACCCTAACCCTAACCCTAACCCTAACCCGAACCCTAACCCTAACCCTAACCCGAACCCTAACCCCTAACCCTAACCCGAACCCGAGCCCTAACCCGAACCCGAACCCTAACCCTAACCGAACTCGAACCCTAACCCTAACCCGAACCCGAACCCGAACCCTAAACCGAACCTTAACCCGAACCCTAACCCTAAACCTAATTCTAACCCTAACCCGATCCCTAACCCTAAACCTAACCCTAACCCTAACCCTAACCCGAACCCTAACTCTAATAAGAACCTTAACCCGAACCCTAACCCGAACCCTAAGTCTAACCCTAACCCTTACCCTAACCCGACCCTAACCCTAAACCCTACCCTAACCCTAACCCTAACCCGAACCCTAACCCGAACCCTAACCGTAAACCTAACCCGAACCCTAACCCTAACCCTAACCCGAACCCTAACCCGAACCCTAACCCTAACCCTAACCCGAACTCTAACCCTAACCCTAACACGAACATTAACCCGAACCCTAACACTAACCCTAACCCTAACCCTAACCGAACCCTAAACCTAACCCTAACCGGAACCCTAACGCTAACACTAACCCGAAACCGAACCCTAACCCCATAACCGAATCCTAACCCTAACCCGAAACCTAACCCGAACCCTAACCCTAACCCTAACCCCGAACCCGAACCCTAAACCTAACCCTAACCCTAACCCGAACCCTAACCCGTACCCTACCTGAACCCCAACCCGAACCATAACCCGAACCCGAACCCTAACCCTAACCCTAACCCGAACCCGAACCCTAATCCGAACCCTACCTGAACCCCAAACCTAAGCATAACCCGAACCCGAACCCTAACCCTAACCCTAAACCGAACCCTAACCCTAACCCGACCCCTAACCCGAACCCTAACACGAACCCTAACCCTAACTCTAACCCTAACTCTAACCCGAACCCTAACCCTAAACCTAACCCGAACCCTAACCCTAAACCGAACCCTAACCTTAACCCTAACCCGAACCCGAACCCTAAACCTAACCCGAACCCTACCCCTAAGGCGAACCCGAACCCTAACCGTAACCCGAACCCTAAAACGAACCCTAACCCGAACCCTAAACCTAACCCTAACCCTAACCAAACCCGAACACTAACCCTAAGCCTAACCCGAAACCTAACACTAACCCTAACCCTAACCCTAACCCTAACCCGAACCCTAACCTTAACCCTAACCCGAACCATAACCCTAACCCGAACCCTAACCCTAACCTGAACCCGAACCCTAACCCTAACCTTAACCCTAACCCGAAACCTAAATCTAACCCGAACCCTAACCCTAACCCTAACCCTAACCCGAACCCTAACCCTAACCCGAACCATAACCCTAACCCTAACCCTAAGCCTAACCCGAAACCTAACCCTAACCCTAACCCTAACCCTAACCCAAAACCTAACCTTAACCCTAACCCGAACCCTAACCCTAACCCGAACCCTAACCCTAACCCTAACCCTAACCCGAAACCTAAATCTAACCCGAACCCTAACCCTAACCCTAACCCTAACCCGAACCCTAACCCTAACCCGAACCATAACCCTAACCTGAACCCTAACCCTAACCGGAACCCGAACCCTAACCCTAACCTTAACCCTAACCCGAAACCTAAATCTAACCCGAACCCTAACCCTAACCCTAACCCTAACCCGAACCTAACCCCAACCCGAACCCTAACCTTAACCCTAACCCGAACCCTAACCCTAACGCAAACCCGAACCCTAACCCTAACCCGAACCCTAACCCGAACCCTAACCCTAACCCTAACCCTAACCCTAACCTGAACCCTAACCCTAACCGGAACCCTAACCCTAACCCTAACCCTAAGCCTAAACCGAACCCTAACCCTAACACTAACCCTAACCCTAACCCGAACCCTAACCTTAACCCTAACCCGAACCCTAACCCGAACCCTAACCCTAACCCTAACCCTAAGCCTAACCCCTAAACCTAACACGATCCCTAACCCTAACCTTAACCCTAACCCTAACCCGACCCCTAAACGGAAACCTAACTCTAACCCTAACCCTAACCCTAACCCTAACCCTAACCCTAACACTAACCCGAACCCTAACCCTAACCCTAACCCGAACCCTAACCCTAACCCGAACCCTAACCCTAACCCTAACACGAACCCTAACCCTAACCCGAACCCGAACCCTAACCCTAACCCGAAACCTAACCCGAACACAACCCTAACCCACCATAACCCTAACCCTAACCCTAACCCTAACCCTAACCCGAAACCTAAACCTAACCCAAACCCTAACACTAAACCTAACTCGAATCCTAACCCGAACCCTAAACCTAAACCTAACCCTAACCCTAACCCTAACCCTAACCCGAACCCTAACCCTAACCCTAACCCTAACCCGAACCCTAACCAGAACCCTAACCCGAACCCTAACCCGAACCCTTACCCTTACCCTAACCCGAACCCTAACCCTAACCTTAACCCTAACCCGAAACCTAACCCGAACCCTAACCCTAACCCTACCTCGAACCCTATCCCTAACCCTAACCCTAACCCGAAACCTAACCCGAACCCTAAACCTAACCCTAACCAGAACCCTAAACCTAACCCGAACCCTAACCCGAACCCTAAACCTAACCCTAATCGAACCCTAACACTAACCCTAACCCGAATATTAACCCGAACCCTAACCCTAACCCTAACCCTAACCCTAACCCTAACCCGAACCGTAACCCTAACACTAACCCGAACCCTAACCCTAACCCGAACCCTAACCCTAACCCTAACCCGAACCCTAACCCTAACCCGAACCCGAACCCTAACCCTAACCCGAAACCTAACCCGAACACAACCCTAACCCACCATAATCCTAACCCTAACCCTAACCCTAACCCTAACCCTAACCCGAAACCTAAACCTAACCCGAACCCTAACCCTAAACCTAAACCGAATCCTAACCCGAAACCTAAACCTAACCCTTACCCTAACCCTAACCCTAACCCTAACCCGAACCCTAACACTAACCCTAACCCGAACTCGAACCCTAACCGGAACCCTAACCCGAACCCTAACCCGAACCCTAACCCTTACCCGAACCCGAACCCTAACCCTAACCCTAACCCGAACCCTAACCCTAACTCGAACCCTAACCCTAACCCTTACCCGAACCCTAACCCTAACCCTAACCAGAACCCTAAACCTAACCCGAACCCTAACCCGAACCCTAAACCTAACCCTAATCGAACCCTAACCCTAACCCTAACCCGAATATTAACCCGAACCCTAACCCTAACCCTAACCCTAACACTAACCCGAACCCTAACCCTAACACTAACCCGAACCCTAACCCTAACCTGAACCCTAACCCTAACCCTAACCCGAACCCTAACCCTAACCCGAACCCGAACCCTAACCCTAACCCGAAACCTAACCCGAACACAACTCTAACCCACCATAACCCTAACCCTAACCCTAACCCTAACCCTAACCCGATACCTAAACCTAACCCGAACCCTAACCCTTAACCTAACCCGAATCCTAACCCGAAACCTAAACCTAACCCTAACCCTAACCCTAACCCTAACCCTAACCCGAACCCTAACACTAACCCTAACCCGAACCCGAACCCTAACCGGAACCCTAACCCGAACCCTAACCCGAACCCTAACCCTTACCCGAACCCGAACCCTAACCCTAACCCTAACCCGAACCCTAACCCTAACTCGAACCCTAACCCTAACCCTTACCCGAACCCTAACCCTAACCCTAAACCTAACCCTAAACCGAACCCTAACCCTAAACCTAAACCTAACCCTAACCCTAACCCTAACCCTAAACCGAACCCTAACCCTAACCCTAACCCGAACCCTAACCCTAACCCTAACCCCGAAACGGAACCCTAACCCTAACCCTAACCCTAAAGCGAACCCTAACCCGAACCCTACCTGAACCCCAAACCTAACCCTAACCCGAACCCGAACCCTAACCCGAACCTTAACCCGAACCCTAACCCTAACCCGAACTCTAACCCTAAACCTAACCCTAACCCGAAACCGAACCCTAACCCAACCCCGACCCCTAAACCGAACCCTAACACGAACCCTAACCCTAACCCTAACTCTAACCCGAACCCTAACCCTAACCCTAACCCGAACCTAACCCCAACCCGAACCCTAACCTTAACGCTAAACCGAACCCTAACCCTAACGCAAACCCGAACCCTAACCCTAACCCGAAACCTAACCCGAACACAACCCTAACCCGAACCCTAACCCTAACCCGAAACCTTACCCTAACACTAACCCTAACCCGAAACCTAAATCTAACCCGAACCCTAACCCTAACCCTAACCCGAACCCTAACCCTAACCCTAACCCTAATCCGAACCCTAACTCTAACCCGAACCCTAACCCGAACCCTAACACGAACCCTAACTCTAACCCTAACACTAACCCTAACCCGAACCCTAACCTTAACCCTAACCCGAACCCTAACCCTAACCCGAACCCTCACCCTAACCCTAACCCTAACCCCTAACCCTAACCCTAACGCTAACCCGAACCCTAACCCTAAACCTAACCCGAAACCTAAACCTAACCCGAACCCTAAACCTAAACCTAACGCGAAACCTAACCCTAACCCTAACCTGAACCCTAACCGTAACCCGAACCTAACACGAACCCTAACTCTAAACCGAACCCTAACCCGAACCCTAACCCTAACCCTAACCCGAAACCTAACCCTAACCCGAACCCTAACCCGAACCCTAAACCGAACCCTATCCTTAACCCTAAACCTAACCTGAAACCTAACCCTAATCCGAACACTAACCCGAACCCTAATCCGAACCCTAACCCGAACCGTTACCCTAACCCTATCCCGAACCCTTACCCGAACCCTAACCCTAACCCTAACCCGAACCCTAACCCTAACCCTAACCCTAACCCGAACCCTAACCCTAACCCTAACCCTAACCCGAACCCTAACCCTAACCCTAACCCGAACCCTAACCCCTAACCCTAACCCTAACCCGAACCGTAACCCTAACACTAACCCGAACCCTAACCCTAACCCGAACCCTAACCCTAACCCTAACCCGAACCCTAACCCTAACCCGAACCCGAACCCTAACCCTAACCCGAAACCTAACCCGAACACAACCCTAACCCACCATAATCCTAACCCTAACCCTAACCCTAACCCTAACCCTAACCCGAAACCTAAACCTAACCCGAACCCTAACCCTAAACCTAAACCGAATCCTAACCCGAAACCTAAACCTAACCCTTACCCTAACCCTAACCCTAACCCGAACCCTAACACTAACCCTAACCCGAACTCGAACCCTAACCGGAACCCTAACCCGAACCCTAACCCGAACCCTAACCCTTACCCGAACCCGAACCCTAACCCTAACCCTAACCCGAACCCTAACCCTAACTCGAACCCTAACCCTAACCCTTACCCGAACCCTAACCCTAACCCTAACCAGAACCCTAAACCTAACCCGAACCCTAACCCGAACCCTAAACCTAACCCTAATCGAACCCTAACCCTAACCCTAACCCGAATATTAACCCGAACCCTAACCCTAACCCTAACCCTAACACTAACCCGAACCCTAACCCTAACACTAACCCGAACCCTAACCCTAACCCGAACCCTAACCCTAACCCTAACCCGAACCCTAACCCTAACCCGAACCCGAACCCTAACCCTAACCCGAAACCTAACCCGAACACAACTCTAACCCACCATAACCCTAACCCTAACCCTAACCCTAACCCTAACCCGATACCTAAACCTAACCCGAACCCTAACCCTAAACCTAACCCGAATCCTAACCCGAAACCTAAACCTAACCCTAACCCTAACCCTAACCCTAACCCTAACCCGAACCCTAACACTAACCCTAACCCGAACCCGAACCCTAACCGGAACCCTAACCCGAACCCTAACCCGAACCCTAACCCTTACCCGAACCCGAACCCTAACCCTAACCCTAACCCGAACCCTAACCCTAACTCGAACCCTAACCCTAACCCTTACCCGAACCCTAACCCTAACCCTAAACCTAACCCTAAACCGAACCCTAACCCTAAACCTAAACCTAACCCTAACCCTAACCCTAACCCTAAACCGAACCCTAACCCTAACCCTAACCCGAACCCTAACCCTAACCCTAACCCCGAAACGGAACCCAAACCCTAACCCTAACCCTAAAGCGAACCCTAACCCGAACCCTACCTGAACCCCAAACCTAACCCTAACCCGAACCCGAACCCTAACCCGAACCTTAACCCGAACCCTAACCCTAACACGAACCCTAACCCTAAACCTAACCCTAACCCGAAACCGAACCCTAACCCAACCCCGACCCCTAAACCGAACCCTAACACGAACCCTAACCCTAAACCTAACTCTAACCCGAACCCTAACCCTAACCCTAACCCGAACCTAACCCCAACCCGAACCCTAACCTTAACGCTAAACCGAACCCTAACCCTAACGCAAACCCGAACCCTAACCCTAACCCGAAACCTAACCCGAACACAACCCTAACCCGAACCCTAACCCTAACCCGAAACCTTACCCTAACACTAACCCTAACCCGAAACCTAAATCTAACCCGAACCCTAACCCTAACCCTAACCCGAACCCTAACCCTAACCCTAACCCTAATCCGAACCCTAACTCTAACCCGAACCCTAACCCGAACCCTAACACGAACCCTAACTCTAACCCTAACACTAACCCTAACCCGAACCCTAACCTTAACCCTAACCCGAACCCTAACCCTAACCCGAACCCTCACCCTAACCCTAACCCTAACCCCTAACCCTAACCCTAACGCTAACCCGAACCCTAACCCTAAACCTAACCCGAAACCTAAACCTAACCCGAACCCTAAACCTAAACCTAACGCGAAACCTAACCCTAACCCTAACCTGAACCCTAACCGTAACCCGAACCTAACACGAACCCTAACTCTAAACCTAACCCTAACCCGAACCCTAACCCTAACCCTAACCCGAAACCTAACCCTAACCCGAACCCTAACCCGAACCCTAAACCGAACCCTATCCTTAACCCTAACCCTAACCTGAAACCTAACCCTAATCCGAACACTAACCCGAACCCTAATCCGAACCCTAACCCGAACCGTTACCCTAACCCTATCCCGAACCCTTACCCGAACCCTAACCCTAACCCTAACCCGAACCCTAACCCTAACCCTAACCCTAACCCGAACCCTAACCCTAACCCTAACCCTAACCCGAACCCTAACCCTAACCCTAACCCGAACCCTAACCCCTAACCCTAACCCGAACCCGAGCCCTAACCCGAACCCGAACCCTAACCCTAACCGAACTCGAACCCTAACCCTAACCCGAACCCGAACCCGAACCCTAAACCGAACCTTAACCCGAACCCTAACCCTAAACCTAATTCTAACCCTAACCCGATCCCTAACCCTAAACCTAACCCTAACCCTAACCCTAACCCGAACCCTAACTCTAATAAGAACCTTAACCCGAACCCTAACCCGAACCCTAAGTCTAACCCTAACCCTTACCCTAACCCGAACCTAACCCTAAACCCTACCCTAACCCTAACCCTAACCCGAACCCTAACCCGAACCCTAACCGTAAACCTAACCCGAACCCTAACCCTAACCCTAACCCGAACCCTAACCCGAACCCTAACCCTAACCCTACCCGAACTCTAACCCTAACCCTAACACGAACATTAACCCGAACCCTAACACTAACCCTAACCCTAACCCTAACCCGAACCCTAAACCTAACCCTAACCGGAACCCTAACGCTAACACTAACCCGAAACCGAACCCTAACCCCATAACCGAATCCTAACCCTAACCCGAAACCTAACCCGAACCCTAACCCTAACCCTAACCCCGAACCCGAACCCTAAACCTAACCCTAACCCTAACCCGAACCCTAACCCGTACCCTACCTGAACCCCAACCCGAACCATAACCCGAACCCGAACCCTAACCCTAACCCTAACCCGAACCCGAACCCTAATCCGAACCCTACCTGAACCCCAAACCTAAGCATAACCCGAACCCGAACCCTAACCCTAACCCTAAACCGAACCCTAACCCTAACCCGACCCCTAACCCGAACCCTAACACGAACCCTAACCCTAACTCTAACCCTAACTCTAACCCGAACCCTAACCCTAAACCTAACCCGAACCCTAACCCTAAACCGAACCCTAACCTTAACCCTAACCCGAACCCGAACCCTAAACCTAACCCGAACCCTACCCCTAAGGCGAACCCGAACCCTAACCGTAACCCGAACCCTAAAACGAACCCTAACCCGAACCCTAAACCTAACCCTAACCCTAACCAAACCCGAACACTAACCCTAAGCCTAACCCGAAACCTAACACTAACCCTAACCCTAACCCTAACCCTAACCCGAACCCTAACCTTAACCCTAACCCGAACCATAACCCTAACCCGAACCCTAACCCTAACCTGAACCCGAACCCTAACCCTAACCTTAACCCTAACCCGAAACCTAAATCTAACCCGAACCCTAACCCTAACCCTAACCCTAACCCGAACCCTAACCCTAAACCGAACCATAACCCTAACCCTAACCCTAAGCCTAACCCGAAACCTAACCCTAACCCTAACCCTAACCCAAAACCTAACCTTAACCCTAACCCGAACCCTAACCCTAACCCGAACCCTAACCCTAACCCTAACCCTAACCCGAAACCTAAATCTAACCCGAACCCTAACCCTAACCCTAACATTAACCCGAACCCTAACCCTAACCCGAACCATAACCCTAACCCTAACCCTAAGCCTAACCCGAAACCTAAACCTAACCCTAACCCTAACCCTAACCCGAACCCTAACCTTAACCCTAACACGAACCCTAACCCTAACCCGAAACCTCACCCTAACCCTAACCCTAACCCTAACCCCTAACACTAACCCTAACCCTAACGCTAACCCGAACCCTAACCCTAACCCTAACCCGAAACCTAAACCTAACCCGAACCCTAAACCTAAACCTAACGCGAACCCTAACCCTAACCCTAACCTGAACCGTAACCGTAACCCGAACCTAACACTAACCCTAACTCTAACCCTAACCCTAACCCGAACCCTAACCCTAACCCTAACCGGAACCCTAACCCTAACTCGAACCCTAACCCGAACCCTAACCCGAACCCTATCCCTAACCCTAACCCTAAACTGAAACCTAACCCTAATCCGAACACTAACCCGAACCCTAACCCGAACCCTAACCCGAACCGTTACGCTAACCCTAACCCGAACCCTTACCCGAACCCTAACCCTAACCCTAACCCGAACCCTAACCCTAACCCTAACCCTAACCCGAACCCTAACCCTAACCCTAACCCTAACCCGAACCCTAACCCTAACCCTAACCCGAACCCTAACCCCTAACGCTAACACGAACCCGAGCCCTAACCCGAACCCGAACCCTAACCCTAACCCGAACCCGAACCGTAACCTTAACCCGAACCCGAACCCGAACCCTAACCCGAACCTTAACCCGAACCCTAAACCTAAACCTAATTCTAACCCTAACCCGATCCCTAACCCTAAACCTAACCCTAAACCTAACCCTAACCCGAACCCTAACTCTAATCCGAACCTTAACCCGAACCCTAACCCGAACCCTAAGTCTAACCCTAACCCTAACCCTAACCCGACCCTAACCCTAAACATAACCCTAACCCTAACCCTAACCCGAACCCTAACCCGAACCCTAACCCTAAACCTAACCCGAACCCTAACCCTAACCCTAACCCGAACCCTAACCCGAACCCTAATCCTAACCATAACCCGAACCCTAACCCTAACCCTAACCCGAACATTAACCCGACGCTAACACTAACACTAACCCTAACCCTAACCCTAACCCGAACCCTAACCTTAACCCTAACCCGAACCATAACCCTAACCCGAACCCTAACCCTAACCTGAACCCGAACCCTAACCCTGACCCTAACCCTAACCCGAAACCTAAATCTAACCCGAACCCTAACACTAACCCTAACCCTAACCCGAACCCTAACCCTAACCCGAACCATAACCCTAACCCTAACCCTAAGCCTAACCCGAAACCTAACCCTAACCCTAACCCTAACCCTAACCCAAAAGCTAACCTTAACCCTAACCCGAACCCTAACCCTAACCCTAACCCTAACCCGAAACCTAAATCTAACCCGAACCCTAACCCTAACCCTAACCCTAACCCTAACCCGAACCCTAACCCTAACCCGAACCATAACCCTAACCCTTACCCTAAGCCTAACCCGAAACCTAACCCTAACCCTAACCCTAACCCTAACCCGAACCCTAACCTTAACCCTAACCCGAACCCTAACCCTAACCCGAACCCTCACCCTAACCCTAACCCTAACCCTAACCCCTAACACTAACCCTAACCCTAACGCTAACCCGAACCCTAACCCTAACCCTAACCCGAAACCTAAACCTAACCCGAACCCTAAACCTAAACCTAACGCGAACCCTAACCCTAACCCTAACCTGAACCGTAACCGTAACCCGAACCTAACACTAACCCTAACTCTAACCCTAACCCTAACCCGAACCCTAACCCTAACCCTAACCGGAACCCTAAACCTAACTCGAACCCTAACCCGAACCCTAACCCGAACCCTATCCCTAACCCTAACCCTAAACTGAAACCTAACCCTAATCCGAACACTAACCCGAACCCTAACCCGAACCCTAACCCGAACCGTTACCCTAACCCTAACCCGAACCCTTACCCGAACCCTAACCCTAACCCTAACCCGAACCCTAACCCTAACCCTAACCCTAAACCGAACCCTAACCCTAACCCTAACCCAAACCCTAACCCTAACCCTAACCCGAACCCTAACCCCTAACCCTAACACGAACCCGAGCCCTAACCCGAACCCGAACCCTAACCCTAACCCGAACCCGAACCGTAACCTTAACCCGAACCCGAACCCGAACCCTAACCCGAACCTTAACCCGAACCCTAACCCTAAACCTAACCCGAACCCTAACCCTAACCCTAAACCGAACCCTAACCCGAACCCTAATCCTAAACATAACCCGAACCCTAACCCTAACCCTAACCCGAACATTAACCCGAACGCTAACACTAACCCTAACCCTAACCCTAACCCGAACCCTAAACCTAACCCTAACCGGAACCCTAACGCTACCACTAACCCTAACCCGAACCTTAACCCGAACCCTAACCCTAAACCTAATTCTAACCCTAACCCGATCCCTAACCCTAAACCTAACCCTAACCCTAACCCGAACCCTAACTCTAATCCGAACCTTAACCCGAACCCTAACCCGAACCCTAAGTCTAACCCTAACCCTAAACCTAACCCGACCCTAACCCTAAACATAACCCTAACCCTAAACCTAACCCGAACCCTAACCCGAACCCTAACCCTAAACCTAACCCGAACCCTAACCCTAACCCTAACCCGAACCCTAACCCGAAACCTAATCCTAACCATAACCCGAACCCTAACCCTAACCCTAACCCGAACATTAACCCGAACGCTAACACTAACCCTAACCCTAACCCTAACCCGAACCCTAAACCTAACCCTAACCGGAACCCTAACGCTACCACTAACCCTAACCCGAACCCTAACCCGAACCCTAACCCTAAGCCTAACCCCGAACCCTAACCCTAACCCTAACCCTAACCCTAACCCGAACCCTAACCCGAACCCTACCTGAACCCCAACCCTAACCATAACCCGAACCCGAACCCTAACCCTAACCCTAACCCGTACCCGAACCCTAATCCGAACCCTACCTGAACCCCAACCCTAAGCATAACCCGAAACCGAACCCTAACCCTAACCCTAAACCGAACCCTAACCCTAACCCGACCCCTAACCCAAACCCTACCACGAACCCTAACCCTAACTCTAACCCTAACACTAACCCGAAACCTAACCCTAAACCTAACCCGAACCCTAACCCTAAACCGAACCCTAACCTTAACCCTAACCCGAACCCGAACCCTAAACCTAACCCGAACCCTAACCCTAAGGCGAACCCGAACCCTAACCGTAACCCGAACCCTAAACCGAACCCTAACCCGAACCCTAAACCTAACCCTAACCCTAACCAAACCCGAACCCTAACCCTAACCCTAACCCTAAGCCTAACCCGAAACCTAACCCTAACCCTAACCCTAACCCTAACCCTAACCCGAACCCTAACCTTAACCCTAACCCGAACCCTAACCCTAACCCGAACCTTAACCCTAAACTGAACCCGAAACCTAACCCTAACCCTAACCCGAACCCGAACCCTAACCCGAACCCTAAACCTAACCCTAACCCAAATCCGAAACCTAACCTAAACACGAACCCTAACCCGAACCCGAACCCTAACCCTAACCCGAACCCGAACCCTAACCCGAACCCTAACCCTAACCCGAACCCGAACCCTAACCCTAACCCTAACCCGAACCCTAACCCTAACCCTAACCCTAACCCAAACCCTGACCATAACCGGAACCCTAACCCTAACTCGAACCCTAACCCGAACCCTAACCCGAACCCTATTCCTAACCCTAACCCTAACCTAAAACCTAACCCTAATCCGAACACTAACCCGAACCCTAACCCGAACCCTAACCCGAACCGTTACCCTAACCCTAACCCGAACCCTTACCCGAACCCTAACCCTAAACATAACCCGAACCCTAACCCTAACCCTAACTCGAACACTAACACTAACCCTAACCCGTACCCGAACCCTAATCCGAACCCTACCTGAACCCCAACCCTAAGCATAACCCGAACCCGAACCCTAACCCTAACCCTAAACCGAACCTGAACCCTAACCCCTAACCCTTACCCGAACCCTAACCCTAACCCTAACCCGAACACTAACCCTAACCCTAACCCTAACCCGAACCCTAACCCTAACCCTAACCCTAACCCGAACCCTAAACCTAACCCTAACCGGAACCCTAACCCCTAACCCTAACCCGAACCCGAGCCCTAACCCGAACCCGAACCCTAACCCTAACCGAACCGGAACCCTAACCCTAACCCGAAACCGAACCCGAACCCTAACCCGAAATTTAAACCGAACCCTAACCCTAAACCTAATTCTAACCCTAACCCGATCCCTAACCCAAACCTAACCCTAACCCTAACCCTAACCCGAACCCTAACTCTAATCCGAACCTTAACCCGAACCCTAACCCCAACCCTAAGTCTAACCCTCACCCTTACCCTAACCCGACCCTAACCCTAAACCTAACCCTAACCCTAACCCTAACCCGAACCCTAAACCGAACTCTAACCCTAAACCTAACCCGAACCCTAACCCTAATCCTAACCCGAACCCTAACAAGAACTCTAACCCTAACCCTAACCCGAACCCTAACCCTAACCCTAACACGAACATTAACCCGAACCCTAACACTAACCCTAACCCTAACCCTAACCCGAACCCTAAACCTAACCCTAACTGGAACCCTAACGCTAACACTAACCCGAACCCGAACCCTAACCCCATAACCGAATCCTAACCCTAACCCGAACCCTAACCCTAACCCTAACCCCGAACCCGAACCCTAACCCTAACCCTAACCCTAACCCGAACCCTAACCCGAACCCTACCTGAACCCCAACCCTAACCATAACCCAAACCCGAACCCTAAACCTAATCCTTACCCGAACCCGAACCCTAATCCGAACCCTACCTGAACCCCAAACCTAAGCATAACCCGAACCCGAACCCTAACCCTAACCCTAAACCGAACCCTAAACCTAACCCGACCCCTAACCCGAACCCTAACACAAACCCTAAGCCTAACTCTAACCCTAACTCTAACCCGAACCCTAACCCTAAACCTAACCCGAACCCTAACCCTAAACCGAACCCTAACCTTAACCCTAACCCGAACCCGAACCCTAAACCTAACCCGAACACTAACCCTAAGGCGAACCCGAACCCTAACCGTAAACCGAACCCTAAACCGAACCCTAAACCTAACCATAACCCTAACCAAACCCGAACACTAACCCTAACCCTAACCCTAAGCCTAACCCGAAACCTAACCCTAACCCTAACCCTAACCCTAACCCTAACCCGAACCCTAACCTTAACCCTAACCCGAACCCTAACCCTAACCCGAACCCTAACCCTAACCTGAACCCGAACCCTAACCCTAACCCTAACCCTAACCCGAAACCTAAATCTAACCCGAACCCTAACCCTAACCCTAAACCTAACCCGAACCCTAACCCTAACCCGAACCATAACGCTAACCCTAACCCTAAGCCTAAACCGAAACCTAAACCTAACCCTAACCCTAACCCGAACCCTAACCTTAACCCTAAACCGAACCCTAAACCTAACCCGAACCCTAACCCTAAACCTAACCCTAACCCGAAACCTAAATCTAACCCGAACCCTAACCTAACCCTAACCCTAACCCGAACCCTAACCCTAACCCGAACCATAACCCTAACCCTAACCCTAAGCCTAACCCGAAACCTAACCCTAACCCTAACCCTAACCCTAACCCGAACCCTAACCTTAACCCTAACCCGAACCCTAACCCTAACCCGAACCCTCACCCTAACCCTAACCCTAAGCCTAACCCGAAACCTAACCCTAACCCTAACCCTAACCCTAACACGAAACCTAACCTTAACCCTAACCCGAACCCTAACCCTAACCCGAACCCTCACCCTAACCCTAACCCTAACCCTAACCCCTAACCCTAACCCTAACCCTAACGCTAACCCGAACCCTAACCCTAACCCTAACCCGAAACCTAAACCTAACCCGAACCCTAAACCTAAACCTAACGCGAACCCTAACCCTAACCCTAACCTGAACCCTAACCGTAACCCGAACCTAACACGAACCCTAACTCTAACCCTAACCCTAACCCGAACCCTAACCCTAACCCTAACCGGAACCCTAACCCTAACTCGAACCCTAACCCGAAACCTAACCCGAACCCTATCCCTAACCCTAACCCTAACCTGAAACCTAACCCTAATCGGAACACTAACCCGAAACCTAACCCGAACCCTAACCCGAACCGTTACCCTAACCCTAACCCGAAACCTTACCCGAACCCTAACCCTAACCCGAACCCTAACCCGAACCCTAACCCTAACCCAAACCCTAACCCTAACCCTAACCCTAACCCTAACCCTAACCCTAACCCGAACCCTAACCCCTAACCCTAACCCGAACCCGAGGCCTAACCCGAAACCGAACCCTAACGCTAACCCGAACCCGAACCGTAACCTTAACCCGAACCCGAACCCGAACCCTAACCCGAACCTTAACCCGAACCCTAACCCTAACCTAATTCTAACCCTAACCCGATCCCTAACCCTAAACCTAACACTAACCCGAACCCTAACTCTAATCCGAACCTTAACCCGAACCCTAACCCGAACCCTAAGTCTAACCCTAACCCTAACCCTAACCCGAACCTAACCCTAAACCTAACCCTAACCCTAACCCTAACCTGAACCCTAACCCGAACCCTAACCCTAAACCTAAACCGAACCCTAACCCTAACCCTAACCCTAACCCGAACCCTAACCCAAACCCTAACCTAACCCTAACCCGAACCCTAACCCTAACCCTAACCCGAACATTAACCCGAACCCTAACACTAACCCTAACCCTAACCCGAACCCTAAACCTAACCCTAACCGGAACCCTAACGCTAACACTAACACGAACCCGAACCCTAACCCCATAACCAAATCCTAACCCTAACCCGAACCCTAACCCGAACCCTAACCCTAACCCTAACCCCGAACCCGAACCCTAACCCTAACCCTAACCCTAACCCGAACCCTAACCCGAACCCTACCTGAACCCCAAGGCTAACCATAACCCGAACCCGAACCCTAACCCTAACCCTAACCCGAACCCGAACCCTAATCCGAACCCTACCTGAACCCCAACCCTAAGCATAACCCGAACCCGAACCCTAACCCTAACCCTAAACCGAACCCTAACCCTAACCCGACCCCTAACCCAAACCCTAACACGAACCCTAACCCTAACTCTAACCCTAACTCTAACCCGAAACCTAACCCTAAACCTAACCCGAACCCTAACCCTAAACCGAACCCTAACCTTAACCCTAACCCGAACCCGAACCCTAAACCTAACCCGAACCCTAACCCTAAGGCGAACCCGAACCCTAACCGTAACCCGAACCCTAAACCGAACCCCAACCCGAATCCTAACCCGAACGCGAACCCTAACCCGAACCCTAACCCTAACCCTAAGCCAAACCCTAACCCTAAACCTAACCCGAACCCTAACCCTAACCCTAACCCTAACCCAAACCCTAACCCTAACCCTAACCCGAACCCTAACCCTAAACCTCACGCGAACCCTAACCCTAACCATAACCCTAAACCTAACCCTAACCCGAACCCTAACCCTAACCCTAACCCTAACCCGATCCCTAACCCGAACCCTGAACTTAACCCTAAACCTAACCCTAACCCTAACCCTAACCCTAACCCGAACCCTAACCCTAACCCGAACCCGAACCCTAACCCTAAACCGAACCCGATCCCTAACCGGAACCCTAACCCTAACCCTAACACTAACCCGAATCCGAACCCTAACCCTAAACCTAACCCGAACCCTAACCCTAACCCGAACCCTAAACCTAACCCGAACCCGAAACCGAACCCTAACCCTAACCCGAACCGTAAACCTAACACTAACCCAATCCGAACCCTAACCTAAACACGAACCCTAACCCGAACCCGAACCCTAACCCTAACCCGAACCCTAACCCGAATCCTAACCCTAACCCTAACCCGAACCCTAACCCTAACCCTAACCCGAACCCTAACCCTAACCCTAACCCTAACCCAAACCCTAACCCTAACCCTAACCTGAACCCTAACCCTAACCCTCACCCGAACCCTAACCCTAACCATAACCCTAAACCTAACCCTAACCCGAACCCTAAACCTAACCCTAACCCTAACCCGATCCCTAACCCTAACCCTAACCCTAACCAGAACCCTAACCTTAACCCTAAACCTAACCCTAACCCTAACCCTAACTCTAACCCGAAACCTAACCCTAAACCTAACCCGAACCCTAACCCTAAACCGAACCCTAACCTTAACCCTAACCCGAACCCGAACCCTAAACCTAACCCGAACCCTAACCCTAAGGCGAACCCGAACCCTAACCGTAACCCGAACCCTAAACCGAACCCTAACCCGAACCCTAACCCTAACACGAACCCTAAACCTAACCCTAACCCTAACCCTAACCCTAACCCGAACCCGAAACCTAACCTTAAACCTAACCCTAACCCTAACACGAACCCTAACCCTAACCCTAACCCGAACCCTAAACCTAACCCGAACCATAACCCGAACCCTAACCCGAACCCTAACCCGAACCATAACCCGAACCCTAAACCGAACCCTAACCCGAAACCTAACCCTAACCCTAACACGAACCCTAAACCGAACCCTAACCCTAACCTTAAAGGGAACCCTAACCCTAACCCGAACCCGAACCTTAACCCGAACCCTAACCCTAACCCTAACCCTAACCCGAACCCTAACCCGAACCCTATCCCTAACCCTATCCCTAACCTGAAACCTAACCCTAATCCGAACACTAACCCGAACCCTAACCCGAACCCTAACCCGAACCGTTACCCTAACCCTAACCCGAACCCTTACCCGAACCCTAACCCTAACCCTAACCCAAACCCTAACCCGAACCCTAACCCTAACCCGAACCCTAACCCTAACCCTAACCCTAACCCGAACCCTAACCCTAACCCTAACCCGAACCCTAACCCCTAACCCTAACCCGAACCCGAGGCCTAACCCGAAACCGAACCCTAACGCTAACCCGAACCCGAACCGTAACCTTAACCCGAACCCGAACCCGAACCCTAACCCGAACCTGAACCCGAACCCTAACCCTAAACCTAATTCTAACCCTAACCCGATCCCTAACCCTATCCCTAACACTAAACTGAACCCTAACTCTAATCCGAACCTTAACCCGAACCCTAACCCGAACCCTAAGTCTAACCCTAACCCTAACCCTAACCCGACCCTAACCCTAAACCTAACCCTAACCCTAACCCTAACCTGAACCCTAACCCGAACCCTAACCCTAAACCTAAACCGAACCCTAACCCTAACCCTAACCCGAACCCTAACCCAAACCCTAATCCTAACCCTAACCCAAACCCTAACCCTAACCCTAACCCGAACATTAACCCGAAACCTAACACTAACCCTAACCCTAACCCGAACCCTAAACCTAACCCTAACCGGAACCCTAACGCTAACACTAACCCGAACCCGAACCCTAACCCCATAACCGAATCCTAACCCTAACCCGAACCCTAACCCGAACCCTAACCCTAACCCTAACCCCGAACCCGAACCCTAAACCTAACCCTAACCCTAACCCGAACCCTAACCCGAACCCTACCTGAACCCCAACCCTAACCATAACCCGAACCCGAACCCTAAACCTAACCCTAACCCGAACCCGAACCCTAATCCGAACCCTACCTGAACCCCAACCCTAAGCATAACCCGAACCCGAAACCTAACCCTAACCCTAAACCTAACCCTAACCCTAACCCGACCCCTAACCCAAACCCTAACACGAACCCTAACCCTAACTCTAACCCTAACTCTAACCCGAAACCTAACCCTAAACCTAACCCGAACCCTAACCCTAAACCGAACCCTAACCTTAACCCTAACCCGAACCCGAACCCTAAACCTAACCCAAACCCTAACCCTAAGGCGAACCCGAACCCTAACCGTAACGCGAACCCTAAACCGAACCCTAACCTGAACCCTAACCCGAACGCGAACCCTAACCCGAACCCTAACCCTAACCCTAACCCTAACCCAAACCCTAACCCTAACCCTAACCCGAACCCTAACCCTAACCCTCACCCGAACCCTAACCCTAACCATAACCCTAAACCTAACCCTAACCCGATCCCTAACCCGAACCCTAAACTTAACCCTAAACCTAACCCTAACCCTAACCCTAACCCTAACCCGAACCCTAACCCTAACCCGAACCCGAACCCTAACCCTAACCCGAACCCTATCCCTAACCGGAACCCTAACCCTAACCCTAACACTAACCCGAATCCGAACCCTAACCCTAAACCTAACCCGAACCCTAACCCTAACCCGAACCCTAAACCTAACCCGAACCCGAAACCGAACCCTAACCCTAACCCGAACCGTAAAGCTAACACTAACCCAAATCCGAACCCTAACCTAAACACGAACCCTAACCCGAACCCGAACCCTAACCCTAACCCGAACCCGAACCCTAACCCGAATCCTAACCCTAACCCTAACCCGAACCCTAACCCTAACCCTAACCCGAACCCTAACCCTAACCCTAACCCTAACCCTAACCCAAACCCTAACCCTAACCCTAACCCGAACCCTAACCCTAACCCTCACCCGAACCCTAACCCTAACCATAACCCTAAACCTAACCCTAACCCGAACCCTAACCCTAACCCTAAAACCTAACCCGATCCCTAACCCTAACCCTAACCCTAACCCGAACCCTAACCTTAACCCTAAACCTAACCCTAACCCTAACCCTAACCCTAACCATAACCCGAACCCTAACCCTAACACGAACCCTAAACCTAACCCTAACCCTAACCCTAACCCTAACCCGAACCCGAAACCTAACCTTAAACCTAACCCTAACCCTAACACGAACCCTAACCCTAAACCGAACCCGAAACCTAAACCTAACCCAAACCCTAACCCGAACCCTAATCCGAACCCTAACACGAACCATAACCCGAACCCTAAACCGAACCCTAACCCGAAACCTAACCCTAACCCTAACCCGAACCCTAAACCGAACCCTAACCCTAACCCTAAACAAACCCTAACCCTAACCCGAACCCGAACCTTAACCCGAACCCTAACCCTAACCCTAACCCTAACCCGAACCCTAACCCTGACCCTAACCCGAACCCGAACCCTAACCGGAACCCTAACCCTAAACCTAACCCGAACCCTAACCCTAACCCTAACCCGAACCCTAACCCGAACCCTAACCCGAAACCTAACCCGAACCCTAACCCGAACCCTAACCCTAACCCTAATCCGAACCCTAACTCTAACCCGAACCCTAACACTAACCCTAACCCGAACCCTAACCCTAACCCTAACCCTACCCCGAACCCTAACCCGAACCCTAACCCTAAACCTAACCCGAACCCTAACCCTAACCCTAACCCTAACCCTAACCCTAAACCGAACCCTAACCCTAAACCTAACCCTAACCCTAACCCTAACCCGAACCGTAACCCTAACCCTAACCCGAACCCTAACCCCTAAACCTAACCCTAAGCCAAGCCCTAACCCGAACCCGAACTCAAACCTAACCCGAACACGAACCCTAACCCGAACCCGAACCCGAACCCGAAACCTAACCCTAACCCTAACCCGAACACTAACACTAAACCTAACCTTAACCCTAACCCGAACCCTAACCCTAAACCGAACCCTAACCCTAACCCCAACCCGAAACCTAACCCGAACCCTAACCCTAACCCGAACCCGAACCCTAACCCTAACCCTAACCCGAACCATAACCCGAACCCTAAACCTAACCCGAACCCGAACCCTAACCCTAACCCTAACCCAAACATTAACCCGAACCCTAACCCTAACCCTAACACTAACCCGAACCCTAAACCTAACCCTAACCAGAACCCTAACCCTAACCATAACCCGAACCTGAACACTAACCCCTTAACCGAATCCTAACCCTAACCCGAACCCTAACCGGAACCCTAACCCTAACCCTAACCCCGAACCCGAACCCTAACCCTAACCCTAACCCTAACCCGAACCCTAACCCGAACCCTACCTGAACCCCAAACCTAACCCTAACCCAAACCCGAACCCTAACCCTAACCCTAACCCGAACCCTAACCATAACCCGAACCCTAACCCTAAACCTAACCCAAACCCGAAACCGAACCCTAACCCTAACCTGCCTCTAACCCGAACCCTAAAACGAACCCTAAACCTAACCCTAACCCTAACTCTAACCCGAACCCTAACGCTAACCCTAACCCGAACCCTAACCCTAACCCGAACCCTAACCTTAACCCTAAACCGAACCCTAACCCTTACCCGAACCCTAACCCTAACCCTAACCCGAAACCTAACCCGAACACAAACCTAACCCGAACACTAACACTAACCCGAACCCTATCCCTAACCCTTACCCATACCCGAAACCTAAAACTAACCCGAACCCTAACCCTAAACCTAACGCTCACCCTAACCCTAACACTAACCCGAACCCTACCCGTAACCCGAACCCTAACCCTAACCATAACCCAAAACCTAACCCTAACCCTAACCCTAAACCTAACCTGATCCCTAACCCTAACCCTAACCCTAACCCGAACACTAACCTTAACCCTAACCCTAACCCTAACCCGAACTCTAACCCTAACACGAACCCTAACCCTAACCCTAACCCTAACCCGAACCCGAACCCTAACCCTAAACCTAACCCTAACCCTAACACGAACCCTAACCCTAACCCTAACCCGAACCCTAAACCTAACGCGAACCCTAACCCGAACCCTACCCCGAACCCTAAGCCAAAACATAACCCGAACCCTAAACCGAACCCTACCCCGAAACCTAACACTAAACCTAACCCGAACCCTAAACCGAACCCTAACCCTAACCCTAACGAGAACCCTGACCCTAAACCGAACCGAACCCTAACCCGAACCCTAACCCTAACCCTAAACCTAACCCGAACCCTAACCCTAACTCGAACCCGAATTCGAACCCTAACCCTAACCCCGAACCTGAACCCTAACCCTAACCCTAAACCTAACCCTAACCCGAAGCCGAGCCCTAACCCGAACCCGAAGTCAAACCTAACCTGAAACCGAACCCTAACCCTAACCCGAACCCGAACCCGAAACCTAACCCTAACCCTAACCCGAACCCTAACCCTAAACCTAACACTAACCCTAACCCGAACCCTAACCCTAACCCTAACCCGAAACCTAACCCTAACCCGAACCCGAACCCTAACACTAACACTAACCCGAATCCTAACCCGAACCCTAACCCTAACCCTAACCCGAACCCTAACCCTAACACTAACCCGAACATTAACCCGAACCCTAACCCTAACCTAACACTAACCCGAACCCTAAACCTAACCCTAACCAGAACCCTAACCCTAACCCTAACCCGACCCCGAACCCTAACCCCTTAACCGAATCCTAACACTAACCCGAACCCTAAACCGTACCCTAAACCAAACCCTAACCCCGAACCCGAAACCTAACCCTAACCCTAACCCTAAACCGAACCCGAACGCGAACCCTACCTGAACCCCAAACCTAACCCTAACCCGAACCCGAACCCTAACCCTAACCCTAACTCGAAACCTAACCCTAACCCGAACCCTAACCCTAAACCTAACCCTAACCCGAAACCGAACCCCAACCCTAACCCGACCCCTAACCCGAACCCTAAAACGAACCCTAACCCTAACGCTAACCCTAACTCTAACACGAACCCTAACCCTAAACCTAACCCGAACCCTAACCCTAACCCGAACCCTAACCTTAACCCTAACCCGAACCCTAACCCTTACCCGAACCCTAAACCTAACACTAACCCGAAACCTAACCTGAACACAAACCTAACCCGAACCCTAACACTAACCCGAAACCTAACCCTAACCCTTACCCATACCCGAAACCTAAACCTAACCCGAACCCTAACCCTAAACCTAACGCGCAACCTAACCCTAACCCTCACTCGAACCCTACCCGTAACCCGAACCCTAACCCTAACCCTAACCCTCACCCGAAACCTAAACCTAACCCGAACACTAACCCTAATCCTAACCCGAACCCTAAGCCTAACCCTAACCCGAACCCTAACCCTAACCCTAACCCGAACCCTAACCCGAACTCTAACCCCTAACACTAACCCTAACCCTAAACCTAAACCGAAACCTAACCCTAACCCTAACCCTAACACTAACCCGAACCCTGACCCTAAACCTAACCCCTAACACTAACCCTAACCCTAACCCTAAACCGAAACCTAACCCTAACTCTACCCTAACCCTAAACCTAACCCGAACCCGAACCCTAACCCGAACCCTACCCCTAAACATAATCCGAACCCTAACCCTAACACTAACCCTAAACCGAACCCAAACCCTAACCCTAACCCTAACCCGAACCCGAAACCTAACCCTAACCCGAACCCTAAACCTAACCCGAAACCTAAACCTAACCAGAACCCTAACCCTAACCCTAATCCGAACCCGAACCCAAACCCTAACCCTAACCCTAACCCGAACCCTAACCCTAAACCGAACCCTAACCCTAACCCTAACCCTAAACCTAACGCGAACCCTAACCTTAACCCTAACCAAACCCTAATTCGAACCCTAAACCTAACCCTAACCCGAACCCTAACCCTAACCCTAACCCGAACCTTAACCCCTAATACTAACCCGAACACGAACCCTAAACCTAACCCTAACCCTAACCCTAACCCTAACCCGAACCCGAACCCTAACCATAACCAGAACCCTAACCCTAACCCTAACCCGAATCCGAACCCTAACCCGAACACTAACCCTAACCCTAACGCGAACCCTAACCCTAACCCGAACCCTAACCCTAACCTGAACCCTAACCCGAACCCTAACCCTAACCCTAACCCTAACCCGAACCCTAACCCGAACCCTAACCCTAACCCTAATCCAAACCCTAACTCTAACCCGTACCCTAACCCGAACCCTAACCCGAAACCTAACTCTAACCCTAACCCTAACCCTACCCGAACCCTAACCCTAACCCTAACCCTAACCCTAACCCGAACCCGAACCCTAACCCGAACCCTAACCCTAACCCTAACCCGAACCGTAACCCGAACCCTAAACCTAACCCTAACCCTAACCCGAACCCTAACCCTAAAC
>JAVLSZ010000079.1:1065000-1070000 GCA_032313775.1 Urocyon cinereoargenteus | reverse complement strand
CGAACCCTAACCCCTAAACCTAACCCTAAGCCGAGCCCTAACCCGAACCCGAACTCAAACCTAACCCGAACACGAACCCTAACCCGAACCCGAACCCGAACCCGAAACCTAACCCTAACCCTAACCCGAACACTAACACTAAACCTAACCTTAACCCTAACCCGAACCCTAACCCTAAACCGAACCCTAACCCTAACCCCAACCCGAAACCTAACCCGAACCCTAACCCTAACCCGAACCCGAACCCTAACCCTAACCCTAACCCGAACCCTAACCCGAACCCTAAACCTAACCCGAACCCGAACCCTAACCCTAACCCTAACCCAAACATTAACCCGAACCCTAACCCTAACCCTAACACTAACCCGAACCCTAAACCTAACCCTAACCAGAACCCTAACCCTAACCATAACCCGAACCTGAACACTAACCCCTTAACCGAATCCTAAACCTAACCCGAACCCTAACCGGAACCCTAACCCTAACCCTAACCCCGAACCCGAACCCTAACCCTAACCCTAACCCTAACCCGAACCCTAACCCGAACCCTACCTGAACCCCAAACCTAACCCTAACCCAAACCCGAACCCTAACCCTAACCCTAACCCGAACCCTAACCATAACCCGAACCCTAACCCTAAACCTAACCCAAACCCGAAACCGAACCCTAACCCTAACCTGCCTCTAACCCGAACCCTAAAACGAACCCTAAACCTAACCCTAACCCTAACTCTAACCCGAACCCTAACGCTAACCCTAACCCGAACCCTAACCCTAACCCGAACCCTAACCTTAACCCTAAACCGAAACCTAACCCTTACCCGAACCCTAACCCTAACCCTAACCCGAAACCTAACCCGAACACAAACCTAACCCGAACACTAACACTAACCCGAACCCTATCCCTAACCCTTACCCATACCCGAAACCTAAAACTAACCCGAACCCTAACCCTAAACCTAACGCTCACCCTAACCCTAACACTAACCCGAACCCTACCCGTAACCCGAACCCTAACCCTAACCATAACCCAAAACCTAACCCTAACCCTAACCCTAAACCTAACCTGATCCCTAACCCTAACCCTAACCCTAACCCGAACACTAACCTTAACCCTAACCCTAACCCTAACCCGAACTCTAACCCTAACACGAACCCTAACCCTAACCCTAACCCTAACCCGAACCCGAACCCTAACCCTAAACCTAACCCTAACCCTAACACGAACCCTAACCCTAACCCTAACCCGAACCCTAAACCTAACGCGAACCCTAACCCGAACCCTACCCCGAACCCTAAGCCAAAACATAACCCGAACCCTAAACCGAACCCTACCCCGAAACCTAACACTAAACCTAACCCGAACCCTAAACCGAACCCTAACCCTAACCCTAACGAGAACCCTGACCCTAAACCGAACCGAACCCTAACCCGAACCCTAACCCTAACCCTAAACCTAACCCGAACCCTAACCCTAACTCGAACCCGAATTCGAACCCTAACCCTAACCCCGAACCTGAACCCTAACCCTAACACCCTAAACCTAACCCTAACCCGAAGCCGAGCCCTAACCCGAACCCGAAGTCAAACCTAACCTGAAACCGAACCCTAACCCTAACCCGAACCCGAACCCGAAACCTAACCCTAACCCTAACCCGAACCCTAACCCTAAACCTAACACTAACCCTAACCCGAACCCTAACCCTAACCCTAACCCGAAACCTAACCCTAACCCGAACCCGAACCCTAACACTAACACTAACCCGAATCCTAACCCGAACCCTAACCCTAACCCTAACCCGAACCCTAACCCTAACACTAACCCGAACATTAACCCGAACCCTAACCCTAACCTAACACTAACCCGAACCCTAAACCTAACCCTAACCAGAACCCTAACCCTAACCCTAACCCGACCCCGAACCCTAACCCCTTAACCGACTCCTAACACTAACCCGAACCCTAAACCGTACCCTAAACCAAACCCTAACCCCGAACCCGAAACCTAACCCTAACCCTAACCCTAAACCGAACCCGAACGCGAACCCTACCTGAACCCCAAACCTAACCCTAACCCGAACCCGAACCCTAACCCTAACCCTAACTCGAAACCTAACCCTAACCCGAACCCTAACCCTAAACCTAACCCTAACCCGAAACCGAACCCCAACCCTAACCCGACCCCTAACCCGAACCCTAAAACGAACCCTAACCCTAACGCTAACCCTAACTCTAACACGAACCCTAACCCTAAACCTAACCCGAACCCTAACCCTAACCCGAACCCTAACCTTAACCCTAACCCGAACCCTAACCCTTACCCGAACCCTAAACCTAACACTAACCCGAACCTAACCTGAACACAAACCTAACCCGAACCCTAACACTAACCCGAAACCTAACCCTAACCCTTACCCATACCCGAAACCTAAACCTAACCCGAACCCTAACCCTAAACCTAACGCGCAACCTAACCCTAACCCTCACTCGAACCCTACCCGTAACCCGAACCCTAACCCTAACCCTAACCCTCACCCGAAACCTAAACCTAACCCGAACACTAACCCTAATCCTAACCCGAACCCTAAGCCTAACCCTAACCCGAACCCTAACCCTAACCCTAACCCGAACCCTAACCCGAACTCTAACCCCTAACACTAACCCTAACCCTAAACCTAAACCGAAACCTAACCCTAACCCTAACCCTAACACTAACCCGAACCCTGACCCTAAACCTAACCCCTAACACTAACCCTAACCCTAACCCTAAACCGAAACCTAACCCTAACTCTACCCTAACCCTAAACCTAACCCGAACCCGAACCCTAACCCGAACCCTACCCCTAAACATAATCCGAACCCTAACCCTAACACTAACCCTAAACCGAACCCAAACCCTAACCCTAACCCTAACCCGAACCCGAAACCTAACCCTAACCCGAACCCTAAACCTAACCCGAAACCTAAACCTAACCAGAACCCTAACCCTAACCCTAATCCGAACCCGAACCCAAACCCTAACCCTAACCCTAACCCGAACCCTAACCCTAAACCGAACCCTAACCCTAACCCTAACACTAAACCTAACGCGAACCCTAACCTTAACCCTAACCAAACCCTAATTCGAACCCTAAACCTAACCCTAACCCGAACCCTAACCCTAACCCTAACCCGAACCTTAACCCCTAATACTAACCCGAACACGAACCCTAAACCTAACCCTAACCCTAACCCTAACCCTAACCCGAACCCGAACCCTAACCATAACCAGAACCCTAACCCTAACCCTAACCCGAATCCGAACCCTAACCCGAACACTAACCCTAACCCTAACGCGAACCCTAACCCTAACCCGAACCCTAACCCTAACCTGAACCCTAACCCGAACCCTAACCCTAACCCTAACCCTAACCCTAACCCGAACCCTAACCCGAACCCTAACCCTAACCCTAATCCAAACCCTAACTCTAACCCGTACCCTAACCCGAACCCTAACCCGAAACCTAACTCTAACCCTAACCCTAACCCTACCCGAACCCTAACCCTAACCCTAACCCTAACCCTAACCCGAACCCGAACCCTAACCCGAACCCTAACCCTAACCCTAACCCGAACCGTAACCCGAACCCTAAACCTAACCCTAACCCTAACCCGAACCCTAACCCTAAACCGAAACCTAACACTAACCCTAACCCTAACCCTAACCCTAACCTGAACCCGAACCCTAACCCTAACCACTAACCCTAACCCTAACCCTAACCCTAACCCGAACCCTGACCCTAACCCTAACCCCTAACACTAACCCTAACCCTAACCCTAAACCGAACCCTAACCCTAACCCTAACCCTAACGCTAAACCTAACCCGAACCCGAACCCTAACACGAACTTTACGCCTAACCCTAATCCGAACCCTAACCCTAACCCTAACCCTAACCCGAACCCGAACCCAAACCCTAACCCGAACCCGAACCCTAACACTAACCCGAACCCTAACCCTAACCGAACCCTAAACCTAAAAAGAACCCTAACCCAAACCCTAACCCGAACCCAAACCGAACCCTAAACCTAACCCTAACCCGAACCCTAACCCTAACCCTAAAACGAACCCTAACCCTAAACCTAACCCGAAACCTAACCCTAACCCTAACCCGAAACCGAACCCTAACCCGAACCCTAACCCTAACCCAAACCCGAACCCCAACCCTAAACCTAACCCGAACCCTAACCCTAACCCTAAACCTAACCCGAACCCTAACCCAAACCCGAACCCTAACCCGAACCCGAACCCAAACCCTAACCCCAACCCTAACCCTAACCCTAACCCTAATCCTAAACCGAACCCTAACCCTAACCCGAATCCTAACCCTAACCCTAACCCGAATCCTAACCCTAACTCTAACCCGAACCCTAACGCGAACCCTAACCCTAACCCTAACCCGAACCCTAACCCTAACCCTAACCCTAACCCGAACCGTAACCCGAACCCTAAACCTAACCCTAACCCTAACCCGAACCCTAACTCTAAACCGAAACCTAACACTAACCCTAACCCTAACCCTAACCCTAAACCGAACCCGAACCCTAACCCTAACCCTAACCCGAACCCTAACCCTAACCCTAACTCTAACCCTAACCCGAACCCTAAACCTAACACTAAACCTAATGCTAACTCCTAACCCTAACCCTAACCCTAACCGTAATCCTAACCATAAACCTAACCCTAACCCTAACCCTAACGCTAACCCTAACCCGAACCCTAAACCTAACCCTAAGCCTAACACTAACCCTAACCCTAACCCGAACTCTAACCCTAACCCGAACACTAACCCTAACCCCTAACCCTAACCCGAACCCTAACCCTAACTCGAACCCTAACCCTAACCCTTACCCGAACCCTAACCCTAACCCTAAACCTAACCCTAAACCGAACCCTAACCCTAAACCTAAACCTAACACTAACCCTAACCCTAACCCTAAACCGAACTCTAACCCTAACCCT
>JAVLSZ010000079.1:1052500-1060000 GCA_032313775.1 Urocyon cinereoargenteus | reverse complement strand
CCCAAACCGAACCCTAAACCTAACCCTAACCCGAACCCTAACCCTAACCCTAAAACGAACCCTAACCCTAAACCTAACCCGAAACCTAACCCTAACCCTAACCCGAAACCGAACCCTAACCCGAACCCTAACCATAACCCAAACCCGAACCCCAACCCTAAACCTAACCCGAACCCTAACCCTAACCCTAAACCTAACCCGAACCCTAACCCAAACCCGAACCCTAACCCGAACCCGAACCCAAACCCTAACCCCAACCCTAACCCTAACCCTAACCCTAACCCTAATCCTAAACCGAACCCTAACCCTAACCCGAATCCTAACCCTAACCCTAACCCGAATCCTAACCCTAACTCTAACCCGAACCCTAACGCGAACCCTAACCCTAACCCTAACCCGAACCCTAACCCTAACCCTAACCCTAACCCGAACCGTAACCCGAACCCTAAACCTAACCCTAACCCGAACCCTAACTCTAAACCGAAACCTAACACTAACCCTAACCCTAACCCTAACCCTAAACCGAACCCGAACCCTAACCCTAACCCTAACCCGAACCCTAACCCTAACCCTAACTCTAACCCTAACCCGAACCCTAAACCTAACACTAAACCTAATGCTAACTCCTAACCCTAACCCTAACCCTAACCGTAATCCTAACCATAAACCTAACCCTAAACCTAACCCTAACGCTAACCCTAACCCGAACCCTAAACCTAACCCTAAGCCTAACACTAACCCTAACCCTAACCCGAACTCTAACCCTAACCCGAACACTAACCCTAACCCCTAACCCTAACCCGAACCCTAACCCTAACTCGAACCCTAACCCTAACCCTTACCCGAACCCTAACCCTAACCCTAAACCTAACCCTAAACCGAACCCTAACCCTAAACCTAAACCTAACACTAACCCTAACCCTAACCCTAAACCGAACTCTAACCCTAACCCTATCCCGAACCCTAACCCTAACCCTAACCCTAACCCGAACCCTAACCCTAACCCTAACCCTAAACCTACCTCGAAACCTAACCCTAACCCTAACCTGAACCCTAACCCCTAACCCGAACCCGAACCCGAACCCTAACCCGAACCCGAACACTAACCCGAATCCGAAACCTAACCCTAACCCGTACCCGAACCAGAACCCTAACACTAACCCTAACCCGAACCCTAACCCTAACACTAACCCTAACCCGATCCCTAACCCTAACACGAACCCTAACCCGAACCCTAACCCAAACCCTAACCCTAACCCGAACCCTAACCCTAACCCTAACTCGAACCCGAACCCTAACCCGAACCCTAACCCTAACCCTAACCCTAACACTAACCCGTAACCCTAAACCTAACCCTAACCCTAACTCTAACCCGACCCCTATCCCGACCCCTAACACGAACACTAACCCTAACCCTAACCCTAACCCGAACCCTAACCCTAACCCTAACATGAACCCTAACCCCTAACCCTAACCCGAAACCGAACCCTAACCCGAACCCGAACCCTAACCCGAACCCGAACCCTAAACTTAAACCTAACCCTAACCCTAACCCGAACCCTAACCCTAACCCTAACTCTAACCCTAACCCTAACCCTAACCCGAAACCTAACCCTAATCCGAACCCTAACCCGAACCCTAACCCTAACCCTAACCCTAACCCGAACCCTAACCCTAACCCGAACCCTAACCCTAACCCTAAGCCTAACCCCTAACCCTAACCCTAACCCTAACCCTAACCCTAAACCGAACCCTGACCCTAACCCTAACCCCTAACACTAACCCTAACCCTAACCCTAAACCGAACCCTAACCCTAATCCTAACCCTAACCCTAACCCTAAACCTAACCCGAACCCGAACCCTAACCCGAACCCTACCCCTAACCCTAATCCGAACCCTAACCGTAACCCTAACCCTAACCCTAACCCGAACCCGAAGCCGAACCCTAACCCGAACCCGAACCCTAACACTAACCCGAACCCTAACCCTAACCGAACCCTAAACCTAAAAAGAACCCTAACCGTAACCCTAACCCGAACCCAAACCCGAACCCTAACCCTAACCCTAACCCGAATCCTAACCCTAACCCTAAAACGAACCCTAACCCTAACCCTAACCCGAAACCTAACCCTAACCCGAACCCTAAACCTAAACCGAACCCGAACCCGAACCCTAACCCTAACCCGAACCCTAACCCTAACCCTAAACCTAACCCGAACCCTAACCCAAACCCGAAACCTAAACCGAACCCGAACCCTAACCCTAACCCTAATCCGAAACCTAACCCTAACCATAACCCTAACCCTAACCCGAACCCTAACCCGAACCCTAACCCTAACCCTAACCCTAACCCTAACCCTAACCCGTAACCCTAAACCTAACCCTAACCCTAACTCTAACCCGACCCCTAACCCGACCCCTAACACGAACCCTAACCCTAACCCTAACCCTAACCCGAAACCTAACCCTAACCCAAACATGCACCCTAACCCCTAACCCTAACCCGAAACCGAACCCTAACCCGAACCCGAACCCTAACCCTAACCCTAACCCTAAGCCTAAACCGAACCCTAACCCTAACCCTAACCCTAACCCTAACCCGAACCCTAACCTTAACCCTAACCCGAACCCTAACCGTAACCCGAACCCTAACCCTAAACCTAACCCTAAGCGTAACCCCTAAACCTAACCCGAACACTAACCATAACCCTAACCCTAACCCGACCCCTAACCGGAACCCTAACCCTAACCCTAACCCTAACCCTAACACTAACCCGAAACCTAACCCTAACCCTAACCCGAACCCTAACCCTAACCAGAACCCTAACCCTAACCCGAACCCTAACCCGAACCCGAACCCTAACCCTAACCCGAAACCTAACCAGAACACAACCCTAACCCACCATAACCCTAACCCTAATCCTAACCCTAACCCGAAACCTAACCCTAACCGGAACCCTAACCCTAACCCTAACCCTAACCCTAACCCTAACCCGAACCCTAACCCTAAACTTAACCCTAACCCGAACCCTAACCCGAACCCTAACCCTAACTCGAACCCTAACCCTAAAGCTAACCCTAACCCTAACCCTAACCCGAAACCTAACCCGAACCCTAACCCTAACCCTAACCCGAACCCTAACCCTAACCCGAACCCTAACCCGAACCCTAAACCTAACCCTAATCGAACCCTAACCCTAACCCTAACCCGAACATTAACCCGAACCCTAACCCTAACCCTAACCCTAACACTAAACCGAACCCTAAACCTAACCGTAACCGGAACCCTAACCCTAACCCGAACCCGAACCCGAACCCTAACCCCTTAACCGAATCCTCAACCTAACCCGGACCCTAACCCGAACCCTAACCCTAACCCTAACCCCGAAATGGAACCCTAACCCTAACCCTAACCCTAAACCGAACCCTAACCCGAACCCTACCTGAACCCCAAACCTAAGCCTAAACCGAACCCGAACCCTAATCCGAACCTTAAACTGAACCCTAAACCTAACCCGAACCCTAACCCTAAACCTAACCCTAACCCGAAACCGAACCCTAACCCAACCCCGACCCCTAAACCGAATCCTAACACGAACCCTAACCCTAACCCTAACTCTAACCCGAACCCTAACCCTAACCCTAACCCGAACCTAACCCCAACCCGAACCCTAACCTTAACCCTAACCCGAAACCTAACCCTAACCCTAACCCTAACCCGAAACCTAAATCTAACCCGAACCCTAACCCTAACCCTAACCCGAAACCTGACCCTAACCCTAACCCGAACCGTAACCTGAACCCTAAACCTAACCCTAACCCGAACCCTAACCCTAACCCTAACCCGAACATTAACCCGAACCCTAACCCTAAGCCTAACACTAACCCGAACCCTAAACCTAACCCTAAACAGAAACCTAACCCTAACCCTAACCAGAACCCGAACCCTAACCCCTTAACCGAATCCTAACCCTAACCCGAACCCTACCCCGAACCCTAACCCTAACCCTAACCCCGAACCCGAACCCTAACCCTAACCCTAACCCTAACCCGAACCCTAACCCGAACCCTACCTGAACCCCAAACCTAACCCTAACCCGAACCCGAACCCTAAACCTAACATTAACCCGAACCCTAACCCTAACCCGAACCCTAACCCTAAACCTTACCCTAACCCGAAACCGAAACCTAACCCTAACCCGACCCCTAACCCGAACCCTAAAACGAACCCTAAAACGAACCCTAACCCTAACCCTAACCCTAACTCTAAACCGAACCCTAACCCTAACCCTAACCCGAACCCTAACCCTAACCCTAACCCGAAACCTAACCCGAACACAAACCTAACCTGAACCCTAACACTAACCCGAACCCTAAAACTAACCCTAACCCAAAACCGAAACCTAAACCTAACCCGAACCCTAACCCTAAACCTAACGCGCACCCTAACCCTAACACTAACCCGAACCCTACCCGTAACCCGATCGCTAACCCTAACCCTAACCCTAACCCGAAACCTAAACCTAACCCGAACCCTAACCCTAAACCTAACCCGAACCCTAACCCTAACCCTAACCCGAAACCTAACCTTAACCTGAAACCTAACCCGAACCCTAACCCGAACAGTAACCCTAATCCTAACCCTAACCCTAACCCTAACCCGAACCCTAACCCTAACCCGAACCCTAACCCTAACCCTAAGCCTAACCCGAACCCTAACCATAAACCGAAACCTAACCCTAACCCTAACCCGAACCCTAACCCTAACCATAACCCTAAACCTAACTCTAAACCGAACCCTAACCCTAACCCTAACCCTAACCCTAACCCGAAACCTAACCTTAACCCTAACCCTAACCCTAACCCTAACCCTAACCCGAACACTAACCCTAACACGAACCCTAACCCTAACCCGAACCCGAACCCGAACCCTAACCCTAAACCTAACCCTAACCCTAACACGAACCCTAACCCTAACCCTAACACGAACCCTAAACCTAACCCGAACCCTAACCCGAACCCTAACCCGAACCCTAAACCGAAACATAACCCGAACCCTAAACCGAACCCTAATCCGAAACCTAACCCTAACCCTAACCCGAACCCTAAACCGAACCCTAACACTAACCCTAACCAGAACCCTAACCCTAACCCGAACCCGAACCCTAACCCGAACCCTAACCCTAACCCTAACCCTAACCCGAACCCTAAACCTGACCCTAACCCGAACCCGAACCCTAACCGGAACCCTAACCCTAAACCTAAATCGAACACTAACAATAACCCTAACCCTAACCCGAACCCTAAACCGAACCCTAACCCGAAACCTAACCCGATCCCTAACCCTAACCCTAACCCTAACCCTAACCATAACCCTAACCCTAACCGTAACCCTAACCCGAACCCTAACCCTAACCCTAACCCGAACCCTAACCCGAACTCTAACCCTAAACCTAACCCGAACCCTAACACTAAACCTAACCCTAACCCTAACCCGAACCCTAACCCTAAACCTAACCCTAACCCTAACCCTAACCCGAACCGTAACCCTAACCCTAACACGAACCCTAACCCCTAACCCGAAGCCGAGCCCTAACCCGAATCCGAACCCAAACCTAACCGGAACCCGAACCCTAACTCTAACCCGAACCCGAACCCGAAACCTAACCCTAACCCTAACCCGAAACCTAACCCTAACCCTAACCCGACCCTAACCCTAAACCGAACCCGAACCCTAACCAGAACCCTAACTCTAACCCGAACCCTAACCCTAACCCTAACACTAACCCGAACCATAAACCTAACCCTAACCAGAACCCTAACCCTAACCATAACCCGAACCCGAACACTAACCCCTTAACCGAATCCTAACCCTAACCCGAACCCTAACCCGAACCCTAACCCTAACCCTAAACCGAAACCGAACCCTAACCCTAACACGACCCCTAACCCGAACCCTAAAACGAACCCTAACCCTAACCCTAACCCGAACCGTAACCCTAACCCTAACCCTAACCCTAACCCTAACCCGAACCCTAACCCGAACCCGAACCCTAACCCTAACACGAACCCTAACCCGAACCCTAACCCGAACCCTAACACGAACTCTAACCCTAACCCTAACCCTAACCCTAACCCTAACCCTAACCCTAACCCGAACCCTGACCCTAACCCTAACCCCTAACACTAACCCTAACCCTAACCCTAAACCGAACCCTAACCCTAACCCAACCCCTAACCCTAAACCTAACCCGAACACGAACCCTAACCCGAACCCTACCCCTAAAACTAATCCGAACCCTAACCCTAACACTAACCCTAACCCGAACCCGAACCCTAACCCTAACCCTAACCCGAACCCGAACCCTAACCCTAACCCGAACCCTAAACCTAACCCGAAACCTAAACCTAACCAGAGCCCTAACCCTAACCCTAACCCGAACCCGAACCCAAACCCTAACCCTAACCCTAACCCGAACCCTAACCCTAAACCGAACCCTAACCCTAACCCTAACCCTAAACCTAACGCGAACCCTAACCCTAACCCTAACCAAACCCTAATCCGAACCCTAAACCTAACCCTAACCCGAACCCTAACCCTAACCCTAACCCGAAACCGAACCCTAACCCCTAATACTAACCCGAACACGAACCCTAAACCTAACCGTAAACCTAACCCTAACCCTAACCCGAACCCGAACCCTAACCATAACCAGAACCCTAACCCTAACCCTAACCCGAATCCGAACCATAACCCGAACCCTAACCCTAACCCTAACGCGAACCCTAACCCTAACCCGAACCCTAACCCGAACCCAAACCCATACCCTAACCCCTAAACCGAACCCTAACCCTAACACGAACCCTAACCCTAAACAGAACCCTAACCCTAACCCTAACCCGAACCCTAACCCGAACCCTAACCCTAACCCTAATCCGAACCCTATCCCTAACCCTAACCCTAACCCGAACCCTAACCCTAAACCTAACCCTAACCCTAACCCTAACCCGAATCCTAAACCTAACCCTAACCCTAACCCTAACCCGAACCCTGACCCTAACCCTAACCCCTAACACTAACCCTAACCCTAACCCTAAACCGAACCCTAACCCTAACCCTAACCCTAACCCTAAACCTATCCCGAACCCGAACCCTAACCCGAACCCTAACCCGAACCCTAACCCTAAACCTAATCCGAACCCTAACCCTAACCCGAACCCGAACCCTAACCCGAACCCGAACCCTAACCCTAACCCGATCCCTAAACCTAACCCGAAACCTAAACCTAACCAGAACCCTAACCCTAACCCTAACCCGAACCCGAACCCAAACCCTAAACCTAACCCTAACCCGAACCCTAACCCTAAACCGAACCCTAACCCTAACCCTAAACCTAAACCTAACGCGAACCCTAACCCTAACCCTAACCAAACCCTAATCCGAACCCTAAACCTAAACCGAACCCGAACCCTAACCCTAACCCTAACCCGAACCCGAA
>JAVLSZ010000079.1:1045000-1047500 GCA_032313775.1 Urocyon cinereoargenteus | reverse complement strand
TAACCCGAACCCTAACCCTAACCCTAACCCTAACCCGAACCCTAACCCTAACCCTAACCCGAACCCTAACCCCTAACCCTAACCCAAACCCGAGCCCTAACCCGAACCCGAACCCTAACCCTAACCCGAACTCGAACCCTAACCCTAACCCAAACCCGAACCCGAACCCTAACCCGAACCTTAACCCGAACCCTAAACCTAAACCTAATTGTAACCCTAAACCTAGACCTTACCCTAACCCTAACCCTAACCCGAACACTAACTCTAATCCGAACCTTAACCCGAACCCAAACCCGAACCCTAAGTCTAACCCTAACCCTAACCCTAACCCTAAGTCTAACCCTAACCCTAAACCTAACCCTAACCCTAACCCTAAACCGAACCCTAACCGGAACCCTAACCCTAAACCTAACCCGAACCCTAACCATAACCCTAAACCCGAACCCTAACCCGAACCCTAACCCTAACCCTAACCCGAACCCTAACCCTAACCCTAACCCGAACATTAACCCGAACCCTAACACTAACCCTAACCCTAACCCTAACCCGAACCCTAAACCTAACCTTAACCGGAACCCTAACGCTAACACTAACCCGAACCCGAACCCTAACCCCATAACCGAATCCTAACCCTAACCCGAACCCTAACCCGAACCCTACCTGAACCCCAACCCTAAGCATAACCCGAACCCGAACCCTAACCCTAACCCTAAACCGAACCCTAACCCTAACCCGACCCCTAACCCGAACCCTAACACGAACAATAACCCTAACTCTAACCCTAACTCTAACCCGAACCCTAACCCTAAACCTAACCCGAACCCTAACCCTAAACCAAACCCTAACCTTAACCCTAACCCGAACCCGAACCCTAAACCTAACCCGAACCCTAACCCTAAGGCGAATCCGAACCCTAACCGTAACCCGAACCCTAAACCGAACCCTAACCCGAACCCTAAACCTAACCCTAACCCTAACCAAACACGAACCCTAACCATAACCCTAACCCTAAGCCTAACCCGAAACCTAACCCTAACCCTAACCCTAACCCTAACCCGAACCCTAACCTTAAACCTAACCCGAACCCTAACCCTAACCCGAAACCTAACCCTAACCCGAACCCGAACCCTAACCCTAACCCTAACCCGAACCCGAACCCTAACCCTAACCCGAACCCTAAACCTAACCCGAACCCTAAACCTAACCAGAACCCTAACCCTAACCCTAACCCGAACCCGAACCCGTACCCTAACCCTAACCCAAACCCTAACCCTAACCATAAACCGAACCCTAACCCTAACACTAACACGAAACCTAACCCTAACCCGAACCGAACCCTAACCCTAACCCGAACACTAACCCTAACCCAAACACGAACCCGAACACTAACCCTAAACCGAACCCTAACCCTAACCCTAACCCGAACCCTAACCCAAACCCGAACCCTAAACCGGACCCGAACCCTAACCCTAAACCAAACCCGAACCCTAACCCTAACCCCAAACCTAACCCTAACCCTAACCCGAACCCTAAACCTAACCCTAACCCGAAACCTAACACTAACCCGAACCCTAACCCTAACCCTAACCCGAATCCTAACCCTAACCCTAACCCTAACCCGAACCCTAACCCGAACCCTAACCCTAACCCTACCCCGAACCCAAACCCTAACCCTAACCCTAAACCGAACCCTAACCCTACCCCTAACCCAAACCCTAACCCGAACCCTAACCC
Organism: Urocyon cinereoargenteus; assembly: GCA_032313775.1. Classification (NCBI taxonomy): domain Eukaryota; kingdom Metazoa; phylum Chordata; class Mammalia; order Carnivora; family Canidae; genus Urocyon; species Urocyon cinereoargenteus. The sequence goes on along the minus strand of JAVLSZ010000079.1, from coordinate 1,045,766 downwards.
TAACTCTAACTCGAACCCTAACCCTAACCCGAACCCTAACCCTAACCCGAACCCTAACCCTAACCCGAACCCTAACCCTAACCCTAACACTAACCCGAATCCGAAACCTAACCCTAAACCTAACTCGAACCCTAACCCTAACCCGAACCCCAAATCTAACCCGAACCCGAACCCGAACCCTAACCCTAACCCGAACCCTAAACCTAAACCTAACCCTAATCCGAACCCTAACCTAAACACGAACCCTAACCCGAACCCGAACCCTAACCCTAACCCGAACCCGAACCCTAACCCGAACCCGAACCCTAACCCTAACCCGAACCCTATCCCTAACCCTAAACCGAACCATAACCCTAACCCTAACCCTAACCCGAATCCTAACCCTAACCCTAACCCGAACCCTAACCCGAACCCTAACCCTAACCCTAACCCAAACCCTAACCCTAACCCTAACCCGAACCCTAACCCTAACACTTACCCGAACCCTAACCCTAACCATAACCCTAAATCTAACCCTAACCCGAACCCTAACCCTAAACCTAACCCTAAACTGATCCCTAACCCTAACCCTAACCCTAACCCGAACCCTAACCTTAACCCTAAACCTAACCCTAACCCTAACCCTAACCCTAACCCTAACCCGAACCCTAACCCTAACACGAACCCTAAACCTAACCCTAACCCTAACCCTAACCCTAACCCGAACCCGAACCCTAACCTTAAACCTAACCCTAAACCTAACACGAACCCTAACCCTAAACCTAAC
>JAVLSZ010000079.1:910000-1032500 GCA_032313775.1 Urocyon cinereoargenteus | reverse complement strand
CCTAACGCGAACCCTAACCCTAACCCTAACCTGAACCCTAACCGTAACCCGAACCTACCACGAACCCTAACTCTAACCCTAACCCTAACCCGAACCCTAACCCTAACACTAACCCAAACCCTAACCCTAACCCGAACCCTAACCCGAACCCTAACCTGAACCCTATCCCTAACCCTAACCCTAACCTGAAACCTAACCCTAATCCGACACTAACCCGAACCCTAACCCGAACCCTAACCCGAACCGTTACCCTAACCCTAACCCGAACCCTAACCCGAACCCTAACCCTAACCCTAACCCGAACTCTAACCCCTAACCCTAAACCGAACCCGATCCCTAACCCGAACCCGAACCCTAACCCTAACCTGAACTCGAACCCTAACCCTAACCCGAACCCGAACCCGAACCCGAACCCTAACCCGAACCTTTACCCGAACCCTAACCCTAAACCTAATTCTAACCCTAACCCGATCCCTAACCCTAAACCTAACCATAACCCTAACCCTAACCCGAACCCTAACTCTAATCCGAACCTTAACCCGAACCCTAACCCGAACCCTGAGTCTAACCCTAACCCTAACCCTAACCCGACCCTAACCCTAAACCTAACCCTAACCCTAAACCTAACCCTAACCCGAACCCTAAACCTAACCCTAACCCGAACCCGAACCCTAACCCCTAATACTAACCCGAACACGAACCCTAACCCTAACCCGAACACAAACCCATACCCTAACCCCTAAACCGAACCCTAACCCTAACCCGAACCCTAACCATAACCAGAACCCTAAACCTAACCCTAACCCGAATCCGAAACCTAACCCGAACCCTAACCCTAACCCTAACGCGAACCCTAACCCTAACCCGAACCCTAAACCTAACCCTAAGCCAAACCCGAACCCTAACACTAACTCTAACCCTAACCCTAACCCTAACCCTAACCTGATCCCTAACCCTAAACATAACCCTAACCCTAACCCTAACCCGAACCCTAACCCTAATCCTAACCCTAACCCTAACCCTAACCCTAACCCGAACCTGAACCCTAACCCTAACCCCTAACCCGAAACCTAACCCTAACCCGAACGCTAACCCTAACCTGAAACCTAACCCTAACCCTAACCCGAACACTAACCCTAAACCGAACCCTAACCCTAACCCTAATCCGAACCCTATCCCTAACCCTAACCGCCCTAACCCTCACCCTAACCCTATTCCGAACCCTAACCCTAACCCTAACCCTAACCCTAACCCGTACCCGAACCCTAACCCTAACCCGAACACTAACCCTAACCCTAACCCTAACCCGAACCCTAACCCTAACCCTAACCCTAAACCGAACCCAACCCGAACCCGAACCCTAACCCTGACCCTAACCCTAAAATGAACCCTAACCCGAACCCTAACCCTAACCCTAACCCTAACTCGACCCCTAACGCTAACCCTTAACCCTAACCCGAACCCTAACCCGAACCCGAACCCTAACCCTAACCCGAACCCTAACCCGAACCCTAACCCGAACCCTAACCCTAACCCCTAACCCTAACCCTAACCCGAAACCTAACCCTAACCGAACCCGAACCCTAACCCGAACCCGAACCCTAACCCTAACCCTAACCCTAACCCGTCCCCAACCCGAACCCTAACTCAAACCCTAACCCGAACCCTAACCCGAATCCGAACATAAACCCTAACCCTAAATCGAACCCAAACACTAATACTAACCCGAACCTTAACCCTAAACCGAACCCTAACCCTATCCCGAACCCTAACCCGAACCCTAACCCTAACCCGAACCCGAACCCTAATACTAACCCTAACCCGAACCCTAACCCTAACCCGAACCCTAACCCTAACCCTAACCCGAACTCTAAACCTAACCCTAACCCGAACCCTAACCATAACCCGAACCCTAAGCCTAACCCGAACCCGAACCCGAAACCTAAACCTAACCCTAACCCGAACCCTAACACTAACGCTAAACCTAAACCGAACCCTAACCCACACCCGAACCCTATCCCGAACCCGAACGCTAACCCTAACCCGATCCCGAACCCTAAAACTAACACTAACCCGAACCCTAACCCTAACCCGAACCCTAACCCGTACCCTAAACCTAACCCTACACCGAACCCTAAACCTAACACTAACCCGAACCCTAACCCGAAACTTAACCCTAACCCTAACCCTAACCCTAACCCGAAATCTAACCCGAATCCTAACCCTAACCCCTAACCCTAACCCTAACCCGAAACCTAACCCTAACCCGAACTCGAACCCTAACCCTAAACCGAACCCTAACCCTAACCCTAACCCTAACCCGAAACCTAACCCGAACCCGAACCCTAACCCGAACCCGAACCCTAACCCTAACCCTAACCCAAACCCGTCCCCAACCCGAACCCTAACTCAAACCCTAACCCTAACCCGAACCCTAACCCGAATCCGAACATAAACCCTAACCCTAACCGAACCCGAAAACTAACACTAACCCGAACCTTAACCCTAAACCGAACCCTAACCCTAACCCTAAACCGAACCCTAACCCTAACCCTAACCCTAACCCTAAACGGAACCCTAACCCTAACCCTAACCCGAACCCTAACCCTAAACCTAACCCTAAACCTAACCCTAACCCGAACCCTAACCCTAACCTAAACCTAACCCTAACCCTGACCCGAACCCTAACCCTAAGCCGAACCCTAACACTAAGCCTAACCCTAACCCTAACCCTAACCCCTAACCCTAACCCTAACCATAACCGTAACCCTAACCCTAAAACCTAACCCTAACACTAACCCTAACCCTAACCCGAACCCTAACCCTAATCCGAACCCTAAACCTAACCCGAACCCGAAACCTAACCCTAACCCGATACCTAACCCGAACCCAACCCTAACCCTAACCCTAACCTTAACCCGAACCCTGACCCTAACACTGACCCGAAACCTAAACCTAAACCGAACCCTAACCCTAAACCTAACCCGAACCCTAACCAGAACCCTAACCCTAACCCGAACCCTAAACCTAACCCGAAACCTAACCCTAACCCTAACCCGAACCCTAACCCGAAAACTAACCCTAACCCTAACCCTAACCCTAACCCGAACCCTAACCCTAACCCGAACCCTAACCCGAACCCTAACCCTAACCCTAAACAGAAACCTAACCCCTAAACCTAACCCGAACCCGAGCCCTAAACCTAACCCTAACCCAAACCTTAACCCGAACCCTAACCCTAACCCTATCCCCTAAACCTAACCCGAACCCGAGCCCTAAACCTAACCCTAACCCGAACCTTAACCCGAACCCTAACCCTAACCCTAACCCTAACCCTAAACCTAACCCTAACCCGAACCCGAACCCGAACCCTAACCCTAACCCTAACCCTAACACTAAGCCTAACCCTAACCCTAACCCTAACCCCAAACCCGAACCCTAACCCTAACATTAACCCGAACCCTAACCCTAACCTTAACCCTAACACGAACCCTAACCCTAACCCTAACCCTAACACTAAGCCTAACCCTAACCCTAACCCTAACCCCTAACCCTAACCCTAACCATAACCGTAACCCTAACCCTAAAACCTAACCCTAACACTAACCCTAACCCTAACCCGAAACCTAAACCTAACCCTAACCCGAACCTTAACCCGAAACCTAACCCTAACCTAAACCCTAACCCGAACCCTAACCCGAACCCTAACCCTAACCCTAACCCGAACCCTAACCCTAACCCTAACCCGAACCCTAACCCTAACCCTAATCCTAACCCGAACCCTAAACCTAACCCTAACCTGAACCCTAACCCCTAACCCTAACCCGAAACCTAAACCGAACCCGATCCCTAACCCTAACCCGAACCCGAACCTTAACCCTAACCCTAACCCGAACCCGAACCCTAACCCTAACCCTACCCGAACCCTAACCCTAACACTAACCCTAACCCTAACCCGAACCCTAACCCTAACCCTAACTCTAACCCGAACCCTAACCCTAACCCGAAACCTAATCCTAACCCGAACCCTAACCCTAACCCTAAACCTAACCCTAACCTGAACCCTAACCCTAACCCGAAACCTAATCCTAACCCGAACCCTAACCCTAACCCTAACTCTAACCCTAACCTTAACCCTAACACGAACACTAACCCTAAAGCGAAACCAAACCCTAACCCGAACCTGAACCCTAAACCAAAACCTAACCCTAACCCTAACCCGAACACTAACCCTAACCCGAACCCGAACCCTAACCCTAACCCGAACCCTTACCCGAACCCTAACCCGAACCCTAACCCTAACCCTAACCCGAACCCTAACCCGTACCCTAAACCTAACCATACACCGAACCCTAAACCTAACACTAACCCGAACCCTAACCCGAAACTTAACCCTAACCCTAACCCTAACCCTAACCAGAAACCTAACCCTAACCCGAACCCGAACCCTAGCCCTAACCCTAACCCGAACCCGAACCCTAACCCGAACCCTAACCCTAACCCTAAGCCGAACCCGAACCCTAACACTAACTCTAACCCTAACCCTAACCCTAACACGATCCCTAACCCTAAACATAACCCTAACCCTAACCCTAACCCGAACCCTAACCCTAATCCTAACCCTAACCCTAACCCTAACCCTAACCCTAACCCTAACCCGAACCTGAACCCTAACCCTAACCCCTAACCCGAACCCTAACCCTAACCCGAACGCTAACCCTAACCTGAAACCTAACCATAACCCTAACCCTAACCCGAACACTAACCCTAAACCGAACCCTAACCCTAACCCTAATCCGAACCCTAACCCTAACCCTAACCGCCCTAACCCTCACCCTAACCCTATTCCGAACCCTAACCCTAACCCTAACCCTAACCTTAATCCGTACCCGAACCCTAACCCTAACCCGAACACTAACCCTAACCCTAACCATAACCCGAACCCTAACCCTAACCCTAAACCGAACCCCACCCGAACCCGAACCCTAACCCTCACCCTAACCCTAAAATGAACCCTAACCCGAACCCTAACCCTAACCCTAACCCTAACTCGACCCCTAACGCTAACCCTTAACCCTAACCCGAACCCTAACCCTAACCCGAACCCTAACCCGAACCCTAACCCTAACCAGAACCCGAACCCTATTCCTAACCCTAAACCGAACCCTAACCCTAACCCGAACCCTAACCCTAACCCTAACCCTAACCCGAACTCTAAACCTAACCCTAACCCGAACCCTAACCCTAACCCGAACCCTAAACCTAACCCGAACCCGAACCCGAACCCTAACCCTAACCCTAACCCGAACCCTAACCCTAACGCTAAACCTAAACCGAACCCTAACCCTAACCCTAACCCTAACCTGAACCCTAACCCTAACACTAACCCTAACCCGAACCCTAACCCGAACCCGAACCCTAACCCTAACCCGAACCCGAACAATAACACTAACCCTAACCCGAACCCTAACCCTAACCCGAACCCTAACCCTAACCCTAACCCTAACACTAACCCCTAACCCTAACCCGAACCTAACCCTAACTCGAACCCTAACCCTAACACTAACCCGAACCCTAACCCTAAACCTAACTCTGACCCGAACCCTAACCCTAACCCGAACCCTAATCCTAACCCGAACCCTAACCCGAACCCTAACTCTAAACGTAACGCTAACCCTAACCCGAACCCTAACCCTAAAACGAACCCGAACCCTAACCCGAACCCTAAACCTAACCCTAAACCTTACCCTAACCCTAACCTGAACCCTAACCTCTAACCCTAACCCTAACCCGAACCCTAACCCGAACCCTAACCCGAACCCTAACCCTAACCCTCACCCGAACCCTAACCCGAACCCTAAACCTAACCCTACCCCGAACCCTAAACCAAACCCTAAACCGAACCCTAACCCGAAACTTAACCCTAACCCTAACCCTAACCCTAACCCGAATCCTAACCCTAACCCGAACCGAACCCTAGGCCTCACCCTACCAGAAACCGAACCCTAAACCGAACCCTAACCCTAACCCTAACCCGAACCCGAAACCTAACACTAACTCTAACCCTAACCCTAACCCTAACCCGAACCCGAACCCTAACCCTAACCCTACCCGAAACCTAACCCTAACCCTAAACCTAACCCTAACCCGAAACCTAAAACTAACCCTAACACTAACCTGAACCCTAACCCTAAACCGAACCCTAATCCTAATCGAACCCTAACACGAAACCGAACCCTAACCCTAACCCTAAAACTAACCCTAAACCGAACCCTAACCCTAACCCTAACCTGAACCCTAACCCCTAACCCTAACCTGAACCCGAACCCTAACCCTAACCCGAACCCGAACACGAACCCTAACCCTAACCCTAACCCGAACCCTAACCATAACCCTCACCCTAACCCTAACACGAACCCTAACCCTAACCCTAACTCTAACCCTAACCCTAACCCTAACCCGAACACTAACCCTAACCCGAAACCTAACCCGTAACCTCAGCCGAACACTAACCCTAACCCTAACCCTAACCCGAACCCGAACCCTAACCCTTATCCGAAACCTAACCCTAACCCTCACCCTAACCCTAACCTGAACCCTAACCCTAACCCTAACTCTAACCCTAAACCTAACCCTAACCCGAACTCTAACCCTAACCCGAACCCTAACCCGTACCCTAAGCCGAACACAAATCCTAACCCTAACCCGAACCCTAACCCTAACACTAACCCTAACCCTAAACCCGAACCCTAACCCTAACACTAACCCTAACCGTAACCCTAACCCAAACCCGAACCCGAACCATAACCCGAACCCTAACCCTAACCCTAACTCTAATCCTAAACCTAACCCTAACCCGAACCCTAACCGTAACCCGAACCCTAATCCGAACCCTAACCCGAACCCTAACCTGAACCCGATCCCTAACCCTAACCCAAAACCGAACCCTAACCCTAACCCGAACCCGAACACGAACCCTAACACTAACCCTAACCCCAACCCTAACACTAACACTAACCCTAACCCTAACTGGAACCCTAACCCTAACCCTAACTTTAATCCTAAACCTAACCCTAAACCGAACCCTAACCGTAACCCGAACCCTAACCAGAACCCTAACCCGAACACTATCCCTAACCCTAAACATAACCCTAACCCGAACCCTAACCCTAACCCGAACCCTAACCCTAACCCTAACCCTAACCCTACCCCAAACCCTAACCCGAACCCTAACCCGAACCCTAACCCTAACCCTAACCCGAACCCTAATCCGAACCCTAAACCTAACACTACCCCGAACCCTAAACCAAACCCTAAACCGAACCCTAACCCGAACCTTAACCCTAACCCTAACCCTAACCCTAACCCGAATCCTAACCCTAACCCTAACCCGAACCCGAACCCTAGCCCTAACCCAACCCGAACCCGAACCCTAACCCGAACCCTAACCCTAACCCTAACCCGAACCCTAACCCTAACGCTAAACCTAAACCGAACCCTAACCCACACCCGAACCCTATCCCGAACCCGAACGCTAACCCTAACCCGATCCCGAACCCTAAAACTAACCCTAACCCGAACCCTAACCCTAACCCGAACCCTAACACGTACCCTAAACCTAACCCTACACCGAACCCTAAATCTAACACTAACCCGAACCCTAACCCGAAACTTAACCCTAACCCTAACCCTGACCCTAACCAGAACCCTAACCCTAACCCGAACCCGAACCCTAGCCCTAACCCGAACCCGAACCCTAACCCGAACCCGAACCCGAACCCTAACCCTAAACCGAACCCTAACCCTAACCCTAACCCTAACCCGAAACCTAACCCGAACCCGAACCCTAACCCGAACCCGAACCCTAACCCTAACCCTAACCCAAACCCGTCACCAACCCGAACCCTAACTCAAACCCTAACCCTAACCCGAACCCTAACCCGAATCCGAACATAAACCCTAACCCTAACCGAACCCGAACACTAACACTAACCCGAACCTTAACCCTAAACCGAACCCTAACCCTAACCCTAAACCGAACCCTAACCCTAACCCTAACCCAAACCCTAAACGGAACCCTAACCCTAACCCTAACCCGAACCCTAACCCTAAACCTAACCCTAAACCTAACCCTAAACCGAACCCTAACCCCAACCTAAACCTAACCCTAACCCTGACCCGAACCCTAACCCTAAGCCGAACCCTAACACTAAGCCTAACCCTAACCCTAACCCTAACCCCTAACCCTAACCCTAACCATAACCGTAACCCTAACCCTAAAACCTAACCCTAACACTAACCCTAACCCTAACCCGAACCCTAACCCTAATCCGAACCCTAAACCTAACCCGAACCCGAACCCTAACCCTAACCAGATACCTAACCCGAACCCAACCCTAACCCTAACCCTAACCTTACCCGAACCCTGACCCTAACACTGACCCGAAACCTAAACCTAAACCGAACCCTAACCCTAAACCTAACCCGAACCCTAACCAGAACCCTAACCCTAACCCGAAAACTAAACCTAACCCGAAACCTAACCCTAACCCTAACCCGAACCCTAACCCGAAAACTAACCCTAACCCTAACCCTAACCCTAACCCTAACCCGAACCCTAACCCTAACCCGAACCCGAACCCTAACCCGAACCCTAACCCTAAACCTAAACAGAAACCTAACCCCTAAACCTAACCCGAACCCGAGCCCTAAACCTAACCCTAACCCAAACCTTAACCCGAACCCTAACCCTAACCCTAACCCCTAAACCTAACCCGAACCCGAGCCCTAAACCTAACCCTAACCCGAACCTTAACCCGAACACTAACCCTAACCCTAACCCTAACCCTAAACCTAACCCTAACCCGAACCCGAACCCGAACCCTAACCCTAACCCTAACCCTAACACTAAGCCTAACCCTAACCCTAACCCTAACCCCAAACCCGAACCCTAACCCTAACATTAACCCGAACCCTAACCCTAAACTTAACCCTAACCCGAACCCTAACCCTAACCCTAACCCTAACACTAAGCCTAACCCTAACCCTAACCCTAACCCCTAACCCTAACCCTAACCATAACCGTAACCCTAACCCTAAAACCTAACCCTAACACTACCCTAACCCTAACCCGAAACCTAAACCAAACCCTAACCCGAACCTTAACCCGAACCCTAACCCTAACCTTAACCCTAACCCGAACCCTAACCCGAACCCTAACCCTAACCCTAACCCGAACCCTAACCCTAACCCTAACCCGAACCCTAACCCTAACCCTAATCTTAACCCGAACCCTAAACCTAACCCTAACCTGAACCCTAACCCCTAACCCTAACCCGAAACCTAAACCGAACCCGATCCCTAACCCTAACCCGAACCCTAACCTTAACCCTAACAATAACCCGAACCCGAACCCTAACCCTAACCCTACCCGAACCCTAACCCTAACACTAACCCTAACCCTAACCCGAACCCTAACCCTAACCCTAACTCTAACCCGAACCCTAACCCTAACCCGAAACCTAATCCTAACCTGAACCCTAACCCTAACCCTCACTCTAACCCTAACCCTAACCCTAACCCGAACCCTAACCCTAAAGCGAACCCGAACCCTAACACGAACCCTAACCCTAACCCTAAACCTAACCCTAACCCGAACCCTAACCCTAACCCGAACCTAATCCTAACCCGAACCCTAACCCTAACCCTAACCCGAACCCTAACCCTAACCCTAATCTTAACCCGAACCCTAAACCTAACCCTAACCTGAACCCTAACCCCTAACCCTAACCCGAAACCTAAACCGAACCCGATCGCTAATCCTAACCCGAACCCTAAACTTAACCCTAACACTAACCCGAACCCGAACCCTAACCCTAACCCTAACCGAACCCTAACCCTAACACTAACCCTAACCCTAACCCGAACCCTAAACCTAACCCTAACTCTAACCCGAACCCTAACCCTAACCCGAAACCTAATCCTAACCTGAACCCTAACCCTAACCCTCACTCTAACCCTAACCCTAACCCTAACCCGAACCCTAACCCTAAAGCGAACCCGAACCCTAACACGAACCCTAACCCTAACCCTAAACCTAACCCTAACCCGAACCCTAACCCTAACCCGAACCTAATCCTAACCCGAACCCTAACCCTAACCCTAACTCTAACCCTAACCTTAACCCTAACCCGAACACTAACCCTAAAGCGAAACCAAACCCTAACCCGAACCTGAAACCTAAACCAAAACCTAACCCTAACCCTAACCCGAACACTAACCCTAAACCGAACCCGAACCCTAACCCTAACCCGAACCCTAACCCGAACCCTAACCCGAACCCTAACCCTAACCCTAACCCGAACCCTAACCCGTACCCTAAACCTAACCCTACACCGAACCCTAAACCTAACACTAACCCGAACCCTAACCCGAAACTTAACCCTAACCCTAACCCTAACCCTAACCAGAACCCTAACCCTAACCCGAACCCGAACCCTAGCCCTAACCCTAACCCGAACCCGAACCCTAACCCTAACCCTAACCCGAACCCGAACCCTAGCCCTAACCCTAACCCTAACCCTAACCCTAACCCGAACACTAACCCTAAACCGAGCCCTAACCCTAACCCTAATCCGAACCCTAACCCTAACCCTAACCGCCCTAACCCTCACCCTAACCCTATTCCGAACCCTAACCCTAACCCTAACCCTAATCCGTACCCGAACCCTAACCCTAACCCGAACACTAACCCTAACCCTAACCATAACCCGAACCCTAACCCTAACCCTAAACCGAACCCCACCGGAACCCGAACCCTAACCCTCACCCTAACCCTAAAATGAACCCTAACCCGAACCCTAACCCTAAACCTAAACCTAACTCGACCCCTAACGCTAACCCTTAACCCTAACCCGAACCCTAACCCTAACCCGAACCCTAACCCGAACCCTAACCCTAACCAGAACCCGAACCCTAATCCTAACCCTAACCCGAATCCTAACCCTAACCCGAACCCTAACCCTAACCCTAACCCGAACTCTAAACCTAACCCTAACCCGAACCCTAACCCTAACCCGAACCCTAAACCTAACCCGAACCCGAACCCGAACCCTAACCCTAACCCTAACCCGAACCCTAACCCTAACGCTAAACCTAAACCGAACCCTAAACCTAACCCTAACCTGAACCCTAACCCTAACCCTAACCCTAACCCGAACCCTAACCCGAACCCGAACCCTAACCCTAACCCGAACCCGAACAATAACACTAACCCTAACCCGAACCCTAACCCTAACCCGAACCCTAACCCTAACACTAACCCTAACACTAACCCCTAACCCTAACCCGAACCTAACCCTAACTCGAACCCTAACCCTAACACTAACCCGAACCCTAACCCTAAACCTAACTCTGACCCGAACCCTAACCCTAACCCGAACCCTAATCCTAACCCGAACCCTAACCCGAACCCTAACTCTAAACGTAACGCTAACCCTAACCCGAACCCTAACCCTAAAACGAACCCGAACCCTAACCCGAACCCTAAACCTAACCCTAAACCTTACCCTAACCCTAACCTGAACCCTAACCTCTAACCCTAACCCTAACCCGAACCCTAACCCGAACCCTAACCCGAACCCTAACCCTAACCTTCACCCGAACCCTAACCCGAACCCTAAACCTAACCCTACCCCGAACCCTAAACCAAACCCTAAACCGAACCCTAACCCGAAACTTAACCCTAACCCTAACCCTAACCCTAACCCGAATCCTAACCCTAACCTGAACCGAACCCTAGGCCTCACCCTACCCGAAACCGAACCCTAAACCGAACCCTAACCCTAACCCTAACCCGAACCCGAACCCTAACACTAACTCTAACCCTAACCCTAACCCTAACCCGAACCCGAACCCTAACCCTAACCCTACCCGAACCCTAACCCTAACCCTAAACCTAACCCTAACCCGAAACCTAAAACTAAGCCTAACACTAACCTGAACCCTAACCCTAAACCGAACCCTAATCCTAACCGAACCCTAACCCGAACCCGAACCCTAACCCTAACCCTAAAACTAACCCTAAACCGAACCCTAACCCTAACCCTAACCTGAACCCTAACCCCTAACCCTAACCTGAACCCGAACCCTAACCCTAACCCGAACCCGAACACGAACCCTAACCCTAACCCTAACCCGAACCCTAACCATAACCCTCACCCTAACCCTAACACGAACCCTAACCCTAACCCTAACTCTAACCCTAACCCTAACCCTAACCCGAACCCTAACCCTAACCCGAAACCTAACCCGTAACCTCAGCCGAACACTAACCCTAACCCTAACCCTAACCCGAACCCGAACCCTAACCCTTATCCGAACCCTAACCCTAACCCTCACCCTAACCCTAACCTGAACCCTAACCCTAACCCTAACTCTAACCCTAAACCTAACCCTAACCCGAACTCTAACACTAACCCGAACCCTAACCCGTACCCTAAGCCGAACACAAACCCTAACCCTAACCCGAACCCTAACCCTAACACTAACCCTAACCCTAAACCCGAACCCTAACCCTAACACTAACCCTAACCGTAACCCTAACCCAAACCCGAACCCGAACCATAACCCGAACCCTAACCCTAACCCTAACTCTAATCCTAAACCTAACCCTAACCCGAACCCTAACCGTAACCCGAACCCTAACCCGAACCCTAACCCGAACCCTAACCCGAACCCGAACCCTAACCCTAACCCAAAACCGAACCCTAACCCTAACCCGAACCCGAACACGAACCCTAACACTAACCCTAACCCGAACCCTAACCCTAACAATAACCCTAACCCTAACTGGAACCCTAACCCTAACCCTAACTTTAATCCTAAACCTAACCCTAAACCGAACCCTAACCGTAACCCGAACCCTAACCAGAACCCTAACCCGAACACTATCCCTAACCCTAAACATAACCCTAACCCGAACCCTAACCCTAACCCGAACCCTAACCCTAACCCTAACCCTAACCCTACCCCAAACCCTAACCCGAACCCTAACCCGAACCCTAACCCTAACCCTAACCCGAACCCTAATCCGAACCCTAAACCTAACCCTACCCCGAACCCTAAACCAAACCCTAAACCGAACCCTAACCCGAACCTTAACCCTAACCCTAACCCTAACCCTAACCCGAATCCTAACCCTAACCCGAACCCGAACCCTAGCCCTAACCCAACCCGAACCCGAACCCTAACCCGAACCCTAACCCTAACCCTAACCCGAACCCTAACCCTAACGCTAAACCTAAACCGAACCCTAACCCACACCCGACCCTATCCCGAACCCGAACGCTAACCCTAACCCGATCCCGAACCCTAAAACTAACCCTAACCCGAACCCTAACCCTAACCCGAACCCTAACCTGTACCCTAAACCTAACCCTACACCGAACCCTAAACCTAACACTAACCCGAACCCTAACCCGAAACTTAACCCTAACCCTAACCCTAACCCTAACCAGAACCCTAACCCTAACCCGAACCCGAACCCTAGCCCTAACCCGAACCCGAACCCTAACCCGAACCCGAACCCTAACCCTAACCCTAACCCTAACCCGAAACCTAACCCGAACCCGAACCCCAACCCGAACCCGAACCCTAACCCTAACCCTAACCCAAACCCGTCCCCAACCCGAACCCTAACTCAAACCCTAACCCTAACCCGAACCCTAACCCGAATCCGAACATAAACCCTAACCCTAACCGAACCCGAACACTAACACTAACCCGAACCTTAACCCTAAACCGAACCCTAACCCTAACCCTAAACCGAACCCTAACCCTAACCCTAACCCTAACCCTAAACGGAACCCTAACCCTAACCCTAACCCGAACCCTAACCCTAAACCTAACCCTAAACCTAACCCTAAACCGAACCCTAACCCTAACCTAAACCTAACCCTAACCCTGACCCGAACCCTAACCCTAAGCCGAACCCTAACACTAAGCCTAACCCTAACCCTAACCCTAACCCCTAACCCTAACCCTAACCATAACCGTAACCCTAACCCTAAAACCTAACCCTAACACTAACCCTAACCCTAACCCGAACCCTAACCCTAATCCGAACCCTAAACCTAACCCGAACCCGAACCCTAACCCTAACCCGATACCTAACCCGAACCCAACCCTAACCCTAACCCTAACCTTAACCCGAACCCTGATCCTAACACTGACCCGAAACCTAAACCTAAACCGAACCCTAACCCTAAACCTAACCCGAACCCTAACCAGAACCCTAACCCTAACCCGAACCCTAAACCTAACCCAAAACCTAACCCTAACCCTAACCCGAACCCTAACCCGAAAACTAACCCTAACCCTAACCCTAACCCTAACCCGAACCCTAACCCTAACCCGAACCCGAACCCTAACCCGAACCCTAACCCTAACCCTAAACAGAAACCTAACCCCTAAACCTAACCCGAACCCGAGCCCTAAACCTAACCCTAACCCAAACCTTAACCCGAACCCTAACCCTAACCCTAACCCCTAAACCTAACCCGAACCCGAGCCCTAAACCTAACCCTAACCCGAACCTTAACCCGAACCCTAACCCTAACCCTAACCCTAACCCTAACCCTAAACCTAACCCTAACCCGAACCCGAACCCGAACCCTAACCCTAACCCTAACCCTAACACTAAGCCTAACCCTAACCCTAACCCTAACCCCAAACCCGAACCCTAACCCTAACATTAACCCGAACCCTAACCCTAACCTTAACCCTAACCCGAACCCTAACCCTAACCCTAACCCTAACACTAAGCCTAACCCTAACCCTAACCCTAACCCCTAACCCTAACCCTAACCATAACCGTAACCCTAACCCTAAAACCTAACCCTAACACTAACCCTAACCCTAACCCGAAACCTAAACCTAACCCTAACCCGAACCTTAACCCGAACCCTAACCCTAACCTTAACCCTAACCCGAACCCTAACCCGAACCCTAACCCTAACCCTAACCCGAACCCTAACCCTAACCCTAACCCGAACCCTAACCCTAACCCTAATCCTAACCCGAACCCTAAACCTAACCCTAACCTGAACCCTAACCCCTAACCCTAACCCGAAACCTAAACCGAACCCGATCCCTAACCCTAACCCGAACCCGAACCTTAACCCTAACCCTAACCCGAACCCGAACCCTAACCCTAACCCTACCCGAACCCTAACCCTAACACTAACCCTAACCCTAACCCGAACCCTAACCCTAACCCTAACTCTAACCCGAACCCTAACCCTAACCCGAAACCTAATCCTAACCCGAACCCTAACCCTAACCCTAACTCTAACCCTAACCCTAACCCTAACCCGAACCCTAACCCTAAAGCGAACCCGAACCCTAACACGAACCCTAACCCTAACCCTAAACCTAACCCTAACCCGAACCCTAACCCTAACCCGAAACCTAATCCTAACCCGAACCCTAACCCTAACCCTAACTCTAACCCTAACCTTAACCCTAACCCGAACACTAACCCTAAAGCGAAACCAAACCCTAACCCGAACCTGAACCCTAAACCAAAACCTAACCCTAACCCTAACCCGAACACTAACCCTAACCCGAACCCGAACCCTAACCCTAACCCGAACCCTAACCCGAACCCTAACCCGAACCCTAACCCTAACCCTAACCCGAACCCTAACCCGTACCCTAAACCTAACCCTACACCGAACCCTAAACCTAAAACTAACCCGAACCCTAACCCGAAACTTAACCCTAACCCTAACCCTAACCCTAACCTAACCCTAACCCTAACCCGAACCCGAACCCTAGCCCTAACCCTAACCCGAACCCGAACCCTAACCCGAACCCTAACCCTAACCCTAAGCCGAACCCGAACCCTAACACTAACTCTAACCCTAACCCTAACCCTAACACGATCCCTAACCCTAAACATAACCCTAACCCTAACCCTAACCCGAACCCTAAACCTAATCCTAACCCTAACCCTAACCCTAACCCTAACCCTAACCCTAACCCTAACCCGAACCTGAACCCTAACCCTAACCCCTAACCCGAACCCTAACCCTAACCCGAACGCTAACCCTAACCTGAAACCTAACCATAACCCTAACCCTAACCCGAACACTAACCCTAAACCGAACCCTAACCCTAACCCTAATCCGAACCCTAACCCTAACCCTAACCGCCCTAACCCTCACCCTAACCCTATTCCGAACCCTAACCCTAACCCTAACCCTAACCCTAATCCGTACCCGAACCCTAACCCTAACCCGAACACTAACCCTAACCCTAACCATAACCCGAACCCTAACCCTAACCCTAAACCGAACCCCACCCGAACCCGAACCCTAACCCTCACCCTAACCCTAAAATGAACCCTAACCCGAACCCTAACCCTAACCCTAACCCTAACTCGACCCCTAACGCTAACCCTTAACCCTAACCCGAACCCTAACCCTAACCCGAACCCTAACCCGAACCCTAACCCTAACCAGAATCCGAACCCTAATCCTAACCCTAACCCGAACCCTAACCCTAACCCGAACCCTAACCCTAACCCTAACCCGAACTCTAAACCTAACCCTAACCCGAACCCTAACCCTAACCCGAACCCTAAACCTAACCCGAACCCGAACCCGAACCCTAACCCTAACCCTAACCCGAACCCTAACCCTAACGCTAAACCTAAACCGAACCCTAACCCTAACCCTAACCTGAACCCTAACCCTAACCCTAACCCTAACCCGAACCCTAACCCGAACCCGAACCCTAACCCTAACCCGAACCCGAACAATAACACTAACCCTAACCCGAACCCTAACCCTAACCCGAACCCTAACCCTAACCCTAACCCTAACACTAACCCCAAACCCTAACCCGAACCTAACCCTAACTCGAACCCTAACCCTAACACTAACCCGAACCCTAACCCTAAACCTAACTCTGACCCGAACCCTAACCCTAACCCGAACCCTAATCCTAACCCGAACCCTAACCCGAACCCTAACTCTAAACGTAACGCTAACCCTAGCCCGAACCCTAACCCTAAAACGAACCCGAACCCTAACCCGAACCCTAAACCTAACCCTAAACCTTACCCTAACCCTAACCTGAACCCTAACCTCTAACATTAACCCTAACCCGAACCCTAACCCGAACCCTAACCCGAACCCTAACCCTAACCCTCACCCGAACCCTAACCCGAACCCTAAACCTAACCCTACCCCGAACCCTAAACCAAACCCTAAACCGAACCCTAACCCGAAACTTAACCCTAACCCTAACCCTAACCCTAACCCGAATCCTAACCCTAACCCCACCGAACCCTAGCCCTCACCCTACCCGAAACCGAACCCTAAACCGAACCCTAACCCTAACCCGAACCCGAACCCTAACACTAACTCTAACCCTAACCCTAACCCTAACCCGAACCCTAACCCTAACCCTACCCGAACCCTAACCCTAACCCTAAACCTAACCCTAACCCGAAACCTAAAACTAACCCTAACACTAACCTGAACCCTAACCCTAAACCGAACCCTAATCCTAACCGAACCCTAACCCGAACCCGAACCCTAACCCTAACCCTAAAACTAACCCTAAACCGAACCCTAACCCTAACCCTAACCTGAACCCTAACCCCTAACCCTAACCTGAACCCGAACCCTAACCCTAACCCGAACCCGAACACGAACCCTAACCCTAACCCTAACCCGAACCCTAACCATAACCCTCACCCTAACCCTAACACGAACCCTAACCCTAACCCTAACTCTAACCCTAACCCTAACCCTAACCCGAACACTAACCCTAACCCGAAACCTAACCCGTAACCTCAGCCGAACACTAACCCTAACCCTAACCCTAACCCGAACCCGAACCCTAACCCTTATCCGAACCCTAACCCTAACCCTCACCCTAACCCTAACCTGAACCCTAACCCTAACCCTAACTCTAACCCTAAACCTAACCCTAACCCGAACTCTAACCCTAACCCGAACCCTAACCCGTACCCTAAGCCGAACACAAACCCTAACCCTAACCCGAACCCTAACCCTAACACTAACCCTAACCCTAAACCCGAACCCTAACCCTAACACTAACCCTAACCGTAACCCTAACCCAAACCCGAACCCGAACCCGAACCCTAACCCTAACCCTAACTCCTAAACCTAACCTAACCCTAACCCTAACCCGTAACCCGAACCCTAACCCGAACCCTAACCAACCCGAACCCTAACCCGAACCCTAACCCGAACCCGAACCCTAACCCTAACCCAAAACCGAACCCTAACCCTAACCCGAACCCGAACACGAACCCTAACACTAACCCTAACCCGAACCCTAACCCTAACACTAACCCTAACCCTAACTGGAACCCTAACCCTAACCCTAACATTAATCCTAAACCTAACCCTAAACCGAACCCTAACCGTAACCCGAACCCTAACCAGAACCCTAACCCGAACACTATCCCTAACCCTAAACATAACCCTAACCCGAACCCTAACCCTAACCCGAACCCTAACCCTAACCAACCCTACCCCAAACCCTAACCCGAACCCTAACCCGAACCCTAACCCTAACCCTAACCCGAACCCTAATCCGAACCCTAAACCTAACCCTACCCCGAACCCTAAACCAAACCCTAAACCGAACCCTATCCGAACCTTAACCCTAACCCTAACCCTAACCCTAACCCGAATCCTAACCCTAACCCGAACCCGAACCCTAGCCCTAACCCAACCCGAACCCGAACCCTAACCCGAACCCTAACCCTAACCCGAACCCGAACCCTAACACTAACTCTAACACTAATCCTAACCCGAAACCTAACCCTAACCATAACCCTAACCCTAACCCTAACCCGAAACCTAACCCTAACCCTAACCCTAACCCTAACCCGAACCTGAACCCTAACCCCTAACCCCTAACCCAAACCCTAACCCTAACCCGAACGCTAACCCTAACCCGAAACCTAACCCTAACACTAACCCTAACCTAACCCGAACTCGAACCCTAACCCGAACCCTAACCCTAACCCTAATCCGAACCCTAACCCTAACCCTAACCCAACCCTAACCCTCACCCTAACCCTAATCCGAACCCTAAACATAACCCTAACCCTAACCCTAACCCGTACCCGAACCCTAACCCGAACCAGAACACTAACCCTAACCCTAACCCTAACCCGAACCCTAACCCTAAACCTAACCCGAACCCTTACATGAACCCGAACCCTAACCCTCACCCTAACCCTAAAATGAACCCTAACCCGAACCCTAACCCTAAACCCTAACCCTAACTCGAACCCTACCCGAACCCTAAACCTAACCCGAACCCTAACCCTAACCCTAACCCGAACCTGAACCCTAACTCTAACCCCTAACCCAAACCCTAACCCTAACCCGAACGCTAACCCTAACCCGAAAATGAACCCTAACCCTACCCCTAACCCAAACCCTAACCCTAACCCAAACGCTAACCCTAACCCGAAACCTAACCCTAACACTAACCCTAACCCTAACCCGAACTCTAACCCTAACCCGAGCCCTAACCCTAACCCTAATCCGAACCCTAACCCTAACCCTAACCCGAACCCTAACCCTCACCCTAACCCTAATTCCGAACCCTAAACATAACCCTAACCCTAACCCTAACCCGTACCCGAACCCTAACCCGAACAAGAACACTAACCCTAACCCTAACCCTAACCCGAACCCTAACACTAAACCTAACCCGAACCCTTACCCGAACCCGAACCCTAACCCTCACCCTAATCCTAAAATGAACCCTAACCCGAACCCTAACTCTAACCCTAACCCTAACCCGAACCCTAACGCTAACACTTAACCCTAACCCGAACCCTAAACCGAACCCGAACCCTAACCCTAACCCTAACCCCTAACCCTAACCCGAAACCTAACCCGAACCCTAACCCGAACCCTAACCCTAACCCTAACCTTAAACCGAACCCTAACCCGAACCCTAACCCTAACCCTAACCCTAACACGAACATTAACCTAACCCAACCCTAACCCAAACCCTAACCCTACCCCTAAACCTAACCCGAACCCTAAACCGTAACCCGAAACCTAACCCTAACCCTAACCCGAACCCTAACCCTAATCCAAACCCAAACCCTAACCCGAACCCTAACCCTAAACCTAATCCTAACCATAACCCTAACCCTAACCCTAACCCGAAACCGGGCCGGAAACCTAACCCTAACCCTAACCCTAACCCTAACCCTAACCCTAAACCTAACCCTAAACCGAACCCTAACCCTAACCCGAACCCGAACCCAAACCCTAACCCGAACCCTAACCCTAACCCTAACCGGAACCCTAACCCTAACCCTAACCCTAACCCGAACCCTAAACCTAACCCTAACCCGAACCCGAACCCGAACCCTAACCCTAACCCTAACCCGAACCCTAACCCGAACCGTAACCCTAAACCTAACCCGAACCCTAACCCTAACCCTAACCCTAACCCGAACCCTAACCCTAACTCTAACCCTAACCCTAACCCTAACCCGAACCCTAACCCTAACCCTAACCTGAAACCTAACCCGTAACCCAAACCCGAACCCTAAACCGAACCCGAACCCTAACCCTAACCCGAACCCGAACCCTAACCCTAAACCTAACCCGAACCCGAACCCTAACCCTAACCCTACCCGAAACCTAACCCTAACCCTAACCCTAACCCGAACTCTAAAACTAACCCTAACACTAACCCGAACACTAACCCTAACCCGAACCCTAATCCTAACCCGAACCCTAACCCGAACCCTAACTCTAACCCTAACCCTAACCCAAACCCGAAACCTAACCCTAAACCGAACCCGAACCCTAACCCGAACCCTAACCCTAACCCTAAAACTAACCCTAATCCGAACCCTAACCCTAACACTAACCTGAACCCTAACCCCTAACCCTAACCTGAACCCGAACCCTAACTCTAACCCGAACACGAACACGAACCCTAACCCTAACCCTAACCCGAACCCTAACCCTAACCCTCACCCTAACCCTAACCCGAACCCTAACCCTAACCCTAACTCTAACCCTACCTCTAACCCTAAACCGAACCCTAACCCTTATCCGAACCCTAACCCTAACCCTCACCCTAACCCTAACCCGAACCCTAAACCTAACCCTAACTCTAACCCTAACCCTAACCCTAACCCTAAACCTAATCCTAATCCGAACCCTAACCCGAACCCTAACCCGAAACCGAGCACAACCCTAACCCTAACCCTAACCCGAACCCTAACCCTAACCCTCACCCTAAAACTAACCTCAACACTAAACCCTAACCCTAACCTGATCCCGAACCCTAACCCTAACCCTAACCCGAACACGAACCCTAACCCTAACCCTAACCCTAACCCTAACCCTAACCCGTACCCGAACCCTAACCCTAACCCGAACACTAACCCTAACCCTAACCCTAACTCGAACCCTAACCCTAACCCGAACCCTAACCCAAACCCGAACCCTAATCCTAACCCTAACCCTAACCCGAACCCTAACCCGAAACCTAACCCTAACCCTAACCCTAACCCGAACCCTAACGCTAACCCTTAACCCTAACCCGAACCCTAAAGTGAACCCTAACCCTAACCCTAACCCTACACCGAACCCTAACCCGAACCCTATCCGAACCCTAACCCTATCCCTAACCCTAACCCTCACCCTAAAACTAACCTCAACACTAAACCCTAACCCTAACCTGATCCCGAACCCTAACCCTAACCCTAACCCGAACACGAACCCTAACCCTAACCCTAACCCTAACCCTAACCCGTACCCGAACCCTAACACTAACCCGAACACTAACCCTAACCCTAACCCTAACCCGAACCCGAACCCTAACCCTAACCCGTACCCTAACCCGAACCCTAACTCAAACCCTAACCCTAACCCGAAACCTAACCCGAACCTGACCATAAACCCTAACCCTAAACCGAACCCGAACACTAACATTAACCCGAACCGTAACCCTAAACCGAACCCTAACCCCAACCCGAACACTAACCCGAACCCTAACCCTAACCCGAACCCGAACCCTAACGCTAACCATAGCCCGAACCATAACCCTAATCCGAACCCTAACCCTAACCCTAACCCGAACCCAACCCTAACCCTAACCCAAACCCTAACCCTAACCCGAAAACTAACCCTAACCCGAACCCGAACCCGAACCCTAACCCTAACCCGAACCCTAACCCTAACGCTAAGCCTAACCCGAACCCTAACTCAAACCCGAACCCTAACCCGAACCCGAACCCTAACCCTAACCCGAACCTGAACCCTAAACCTAACCAGAACCCTAACCCTAACCCTAACCCGAACCCTAACGCTAACCCTAACTCGAAACCTAACCCTAACCTGAACCGTAAACCTAACCCTAACCCGAATCCTAACCCTAACCCTAACAAGAACCCTAACCCGAACCTTAACCCTAACCCTAACCCTATCCCTAACGCTAACCCGAACCCTAACCCTAACCCTAAACCGAACCCTAACCCTAACCCTAACCCTAACCCAAAACCGAACCCTAACCCTAACACAAACCCGAACCCTAACCCTAACTCCTAACCCTAACCCTAACCCGAAACCTAACCCTAACCCGAACCCGAACCCTAACCCTAAACCGAACCCTAACCCTAACCCTAACCCGAAACCTAACCCGAACCCGAACCCTAACCGGAACCCGAACCCTAACCCTAACCCGAACCCTAACCCATACCCTAACCCGAACCCTAACTCAAACCCTAACCCTAACCCGAACCCTAACCCGAATCAGAACATAAACCCTAACCCTAACCGAACCCGAACACTAACACTAACCCTAACCTTAACCATAAACCGAACCCTAACCCTAACCCTAAACCGAACCCTAACCCTAACCCTAACCCTAACCCTAACCCTAAACCGAACCCTAACCCTAACCCTAACCCGAACCCTAACCCTAACCCTAACGCTAAACCTAACCCTAACCCTGACCCGAACCCTAACCCTAACCTGAACCCTAACACTAAGCCTAACCCTAACACTAACCCTAACCCCTAACCCTAACCCTAACCATAACCTAACCCTAACCCTGACCCGAACCCTAACCCTAACCTGAACCCTAACACTAAGCCTAACCCTAACCCTAACCCTAACCCCTAACTCTAACCCTAACCATAACCGTAACCCTAACCCTAAAACCTAACCCTAACACTAACCCTAACCCTAACCCGAACCCTAAACCTAACCCGAACCCAAACCCTAACCCTAACCCGATACCTAACCCGAACCCAACCCTAACCCTAACCCTAACCTTAACCCGAACCCTGACCCTAACACTGACCCGAAACCTAAACCTAAACCGAACCCTAACCCTAAACCTAACCCGAACCCTTACCAGAACCCTAACCCTAACACGAACCCTAACCCTAACCCGAACCCTAACCCTAACCCTAACCCGAACCCTAACCCGAAAACTAACCCTAACCCTAACCCTAACCCTAACCCTAACCCGAACCCTAACCCTTACCCGAACCCGAACCCTAACACGAACCCTAACCCTAACCCTAAACCGAAACCTAACCCCTAAACCTAACCCGAACCCGAGCCCTAAACCTAACCCTAACCCGAACCTTAACCCGAAACCTAACCCTAACCCTAACCCCTAAACCTAACCCGAACCCGAGCCCTAAACCTAACCCTAACCCGAACCTTAACCCGAACCCTAACCCTAACCTTAACCCTAACCCGAAACCTAACCCTAACCCTAACCCTAACCCTAACCCGAACCCTAACCCTAACCCTAACCCGAACCCTAACCCTAACCCTAACCCGAACCCTAACCCGAACCCTAACCCTAACCCTAACCCGAAACCTAAAACTAACCCTAACCGGAACCTTAACCCGAACCCTAACCCTAACCTTAACCCTAACCCGAACCCTAACCCGAAACCTAAACCTAACCCTAACCCGAACCCTAACCCTAACCCTAACCCGTACCCTAACCCTAACCCTAATCCTAACCCGAACCCTAAACCTAACCGTAACCTGAACCCTAACCCCTAACCCTAACCCGAAACCTAAACCGAACCCGATCCCTAACCCTAACCCGAACCCGAACCCTAACCCTAACCCTACCCGAACCCTAACACTAACACTAACCCTAACCCTAACCCGAACCCTAACCCTAACCCTAACTCTAACCCGAACCCTAACCCTAACCCGAAACCTAATCCTAACCCGAACCCTAACCCTAACCCTAACTCTAACCCTAAACCTAACCCTAACCCGAACCCTAACCCTAAAGCGAACCCGAACCCTAACCCGAACCCTAACCCTAACCCTAAACCTAAACTTAACCCGAACCCTAACCCTTACCCGAAACCTAATCCTAACCCGAACCCTAACCCTAACCCTAACTCTAACCCTAACCCTAACCCTAACCCGAACCCTAACCCGTACCCTAAACCTAACCCTACACCGAACCCTAAACCTAACACTAACCCGAACCCTAACCCGAAACTTAACCCTAACCCTAACCCTAACCCTAACCAGAACCCTAACCCTAACCCGAACCCGAACCCTAGCCCTAACCCGAACCCGAACCCTAACCCGAACCCTAACCCTAACCCTAAGCCGAACCCGAACCCTAACACTAACTCTAACCCTAACCCTAACCCTAACCCGATCCCTAACCCTAAACATAACCCTAACCCTAACCCTAACCCGAACCCTAACCCTAACCCTAACCCTAACCCTAACCCGAACCTGAACCCTAACCCTAACCCCTAACCCGAACCCTAACCCTAACCCGAACGCTAACCGTAACCTGAAACCTAACCCTAACCCTAACCCTAACCCGAACACTAACCCTAAACCGAACCCTAACCCTAACCCTAATCCGAACCCTAACCCTAACCCTAACCGCCCAAACCCTCACCCTAATCCTATTCCGAACCCTAACCCTAACCCTAACCCTAACCCTAACCCGTACCCGAACCCTAACCCTAACTCGAACACTAACCCTAACCCTAACCCTAACCCGAACCCTAACCCTAACCCTAAACCGAACCCTACCCGAACCTGAACCCTAACCCTCACCCTAACCCTAAAATGAACCCTAACCCGAACCCTAACCCTAACACTAACCCTAACTCGACCCCTAACGCTAACCCTTAACCCTAACCCGAACCCTAACCCGAACCCAAACCCTAACCTGAACCCTAACCCGAACCATAACCCGAACCCTAACCCTAACCCCTAACCCTAACCCTAACCCGAAACCTAACCCTAACCCCAACCCGAACCCTAACCCGAACCCGAACCCTAACACTAACCCTAACCCGTACCCTAAACCGAACCCTAACTCAAACCCTAACCCTAACCCGAACCCTAACCCGAATCCGAACATAAACCCTAACCCTAAACCGAACCCAAAAACTAACACTAACCCGAACCTTAACCCTAAACCGAACACTAACCCTAAACCGAACCCTAACCCGAACCCTAACCCTAACCCGAACCCGAACCCTAACCCTAACCCTAACCCGAACCCTAAAACTAACCCTAACACTAACCCGAACACTAACCCTAACCCGAACCCTAACCCTAACCTTAACCCTAACCCGAACCCTAACCCTAACCCTAACCCTAACACTAAGCCTAACCCTAACCCTAACCCTAACCCCTAACCCTAACCCTAACCATAACCGTAACCCTAACCCTAAAACCTAACCCTAACACTAACCCTAACCCTAACCCGAAACCTAAACCTAACCCTAACCCGAACCTTAACCCGAACCCTAACCCTAACCTTAACCCTAACCCGAACCCTAACCCGAACCCTAACCCTAACCCTAACCCGAACACTAACCCTAACCCTAACCCGAACCCTAACCCTAACCCTAATCCTAACCCGAACCCTAAACCTAACCCTAACCTGAACCCTAACCACTAACCCTAACCCGAAACCTAAACCGAACCCGATCCCTAACCCTAACCCGAACCCGAACCTTAACCCTAACACTAACCCGAACCCGAACCCTAACCCTAACCCTACCCGAACCCTAACCCTAACACTAACCCTAACCCTAACCCGAACCCTAACCCTAACCCTAACTCTAACCCGAACCCTAACCCTAACCCGAAACCCAATCCTAACCCGAACCCTAACCCTAACCCTAACTCTAACCCTAACCCTAACCCTAACCCGAACCCTAACCCTAAAGCGAACCCGAACCCTAACACGAACCCTAACCCTAACCCTAAACCTAACCCTTACCCGAACCCTAACCCTAACCCGAAACCTAATCCTAAACCGAACCCTAACCCTAACCCTAACTCTAACCCTAACCTTAACCCTAACCCGAACACTAACCCTAAAGCGAAACCAAACCCTAACCCGAACCTGAACCCTAAACCAAAACCTAACCATAACCCTAACCCGAACACTAACCCTAACCCTAACCCGAACCCGAACCCTAACCCTAACCCGAACCCTAACCCGAACCCTAACCCGAACCCTAACCCTAACCCTAACCCGAACCATAACCCGTACCCTAAACCTAACCCTACACCGAACCCTAAACCTAAAACTAACCCGAACCCTAACCCGAAACTTAACCCTAACCCTAACCCTAACCCTAACCTAACCCTAACCCTAACCCGAACCCGAACCCTAGCCCTAACCCTAACCCGAACCCGAACCCTAACCCGAACCCTAACCCTAACCCTAAGCCGAACCCGAACCCTAACACTAACTCTAACCCTAACCCTAACCCTAACACGATCCCTAACCCTAAACATAACCCTAACCCTAACCCTAACCCGAACCCTAACCCTAATCCTAACCCTAACCCTAACCCTAACCCTAACCCTAACCCGAACCTGAACCCTAACCCTAACCCCTAACCCGAACCCTTCCCTAACCCGAACGCTAACCCTAACCTGAAACCTAACCCTAACCCTAACCCTAACCCGAACACTAACCCTAAACCGAACCCTAACCCTAACCCTAATCCGAACCCTAACCCTAACCCTAACCGCCCTAACCCTCACCCTAACCCTATTCCGAACCATAACCCTAACCCTAACCCTAACCCTAATCCGTACCCGAACCCTAACCCTAACCCGAACACTAACCCTAACCCTAACCATAACCCGAACCCTAACCCTAACCCTAAACCGAACCCCACCCGAACCCGAACCCTAACCCTCACCCTAACCCTAAAATGAACCCTAACCCGAACCCTAACCCTAACCCTAACCCTAACTCGACCCCTAACGCTAACTCTTAACCCTAACCCGAACCCTAACCCTAACCCGAACCCTAACCCGAACCCTAACCCTAACCAGAATCCGAACCCTAATCCTAACCCTAACCCGAACCCTAACCCTAACCCGAACCCTAACCCTAACCCTAACCCGAACTCTAAACCTAACCCTAACCCGAACCCTAACCCTAACCCGAACCCTAAACCTAACCCGAACCCGAACCCGAACCCTAACCCTAACCCTAACCCGAACCCTAACCCTAACGCTAAACCTAAACCGAACCCTAACCCTAACCCTAACCTGAACCCTAACCCTAACCCTAACCCTAACCCGAACCCTAACCCGAACCCGAACCCTAACCCTAACCCGAACCCGAACAATAACACTAACCCTAACCCGAACCCTAACCCTAACCCGAACCCTAACCCTAACCCTAACCCTAACACTAACCCCAAACCCTAACCCGAACCTAACCCTAACTCGAACCCTAACCCTAACACTAACCCGAACCCTAACCCTAAACCTAACTCTGACCCGAACCCTAACCCTAACCCGAACCCTAATCCTAACCCGAACCCTAACCCGAACCCTAACTCTAAACGTAACGCTAACCCTAGCCCGAACCCTAACCCTAAAACGAACCCGAACCCTAACCCGAACCCTAAACCTAACCCTAAACCTTACCCTAACCCTAACCTGAACCCTAACCTCTAACATTAACCCTAACCCGAACCCTAACCCGAACCCTAACCCGAACCCTAACCCTAACCCTCACCCGAACCCTAACCCGAACCCTAAACCTAACCCTACCCCGAACCCTAAACCAAACCCTAAACCGAACCCTAACCTGAAACTTAACCCTAACCCTAACCCTAACCCTAACCCGAATCCTAACCCTAACCCGAACCGAACCCTAGCCCTCACCCTACCCGAAACCGAACCCTAAACCGAACCCTAACCCTAACCCGAACCCGAACCCTAACACTAACTCTAACCCTAACCCTAACCCTAACCCGAACCCTAACCCTAACCCTACCCGAACCCTAACCCTAACCCTAAACCTAACCCTAACCCGAAACCTAAAACTAACCCTAACACTAACCTGAACCCTAACCCTAAACCGAACCCTAATCCTAACCGAAACCTAACCCGAACCCGAACCCTAAACCTAACCCTAAAACTAACCCTAAACCGAACCCTAACCCTAACCCTAACCTGAACCCTAACCCCTAACCCTAACCTGAACCCGAACCCTAACCCTAACCCGAACCCGAACACGAACCCTAACCCTAACCCTAACCCGAACCCTAACCATAACCCTCACCCTAACCCTAACACGAACCCTAACCCTAACCCTAACTCTAACCCTAACCCTAACCCTAACCCGAACACTAACCCTAACCCGAAACCTAACCCGTAACCTCAGCCGAACACTAACCCTAACCCTAACCCTAACCCGAACCCGAACCCTAACCCTTATCCGAACCCTAACACTAACCCTCACCCTAACCCTAACCTGAACCCTAACCCTAACCCTAACTCTAACCCTAAACCTAACCCTAACCCGAACTCTAACCCTAACCCGAACCCTAACCCGTACCCTAAGCCGAACACAAACCCTAACCCTAACCCGAACCCTAACCCTAACACTAACCCTAACCCTAAACCCGAACCCTAACCCTAACACTAACCCTAACCGTAACCCTAACCCAAACCCGAACCCGAACCATAACCCGAACCCTAACCCTAACCCTAACTCTAATCCTAAACCTAACCCTAACCCGAACCCTAACCGTAACCCGAACCCTAACCCGAACCCTAACCCGAACCCTAACCCGAACTCGAACCCTAACCCTAACCCAAAACCGAACCCTAAACCTAACCCGAACCCGAACACGAACCCTAACACTAACCCTAACCCGAACCCTAACCCTAACACTAACCCTAACCCTAACTGGAACCCTAACCCTAACCCTAACTTTAATCCTAAACCTAACCCTAAACCGAACCCTAACCGTAACCCGAACCCTAACCAGAACCCTAACCCGAACACTATCCCTAACCCTAAACATAACCCTAACCCGAACCCTAACCCTAACCCGAACCCTAACCCTAACCCTAACCCTAACCCTACACCAAACCCTAACCCGAACCCTAACCCGAACCCTAACCCTAACCCTAACCCGAACCCTAATCCGAACCCTAAACCTAACCCTACCCCGAACCCTAAACCAAACCCTAAACCGAACCCTAACCCGAACCTTAACCCTAACCCTAACCCTAACCCTAACCCGAATCCTAACCCTAACCCGAACCCGAACCCTAGCCCTAACCCAAACCGAACCCGAACCCTAACCCGAACCCTAACCCTAACCCGAACCCGAACCCTAACACTAACTCTAACACTAATCCTAACCCGAAACCTAACCCTAACCATAACCCTAACCCTAACCCTAACCCGAACCCTAACCCTAACCCTAACCCTAACCCTAACCCGAACCTGAACCCTAACCCTAACCCCTAACCCAAACCCTAACCCTAACCCGAACGCTAACCCTAACCCGAAACCTAACCCTAACACTAACCCTAACCCTAACCCGAACTCGAACCCTAACCCGAACCCTAACCCTAACCCTAATCCGAACCCTAACCCTAACCCTAACCCAACCCTAACCCTCACCCTAACCCTAATCCGAACCCTAAACATAACCCTAACCCTAACCCTAACCCGTACCCGAACCCTAACCCGAACCAGAACACTAACCCTAACCCTAACCCTAACCCGAACCCTAACCCTAAACCTAACCCGAACCCTTACATGAACCCGAACCCTAACCCTCACCCTAACCCTAAAATGAACCCTAACCCGAACCCTAACCCTAAACCCTAACCCTAACTCGAACCCTACCCCGAACCCTAAACCTAACCCGAACCCTAACCCTAACCCTAACCCGAACCTGAACCCTAACTCTAACCCCTAACCCAAACCCTAACCCTAACCCGAACGCTAACCCTAACCCGAAAATGAACCCTAACCCTAACCCCTAACCCAAACCCTAACCCTAACCCAAACGCTAACCCTAACCCGAAACCTAACCCTAACACTAACCCTAACCCTAACCCGAACTCTAACCCTAACCCGAGCCCTAACCCTAACCCTAATCCGAACCCTAACCCTAACCCTAACCCGAACCCTAACCCTCACCCTAACCCTAATCCGAACCCTAAACATAACCCTAACCCTAACCCTAACCCGTACCCGAACCCTAACCCGAACAAGAACACTAACCCTAACCCTAACCCTAACCCGAACCCTAACACTAAACCTAACCCGAACCCTTACCCGAACCCGAACCCTAACCCTCACCCTAACCCTAAAATGAACCCTAACCCGAACCCTAACTCTAACCCTAACCCTAACCCGAACCCTAACGCTAACACTTAACCCTAACCCGAACCCTAAACCGAACCCGAACCCTAACCCTAACCCTAACCCTAACCCTAACCCGAAACCTAACCCGAACCCTAACCCGAACCCTAACCCTAACCCTAACCTTAAACCGAACCCTAACCCGAAACCTAACCCTAACCCTAACCCTAACACGAACATTAACCCTAACCCAACCCTAACCCAAACCCTAACCCTACCCCTAAACCTAACCCGAACCCTAACCGTAACCCGAAACCTAACCCTAACCCTAACCCGAACCCTAACCCTAATCCAAACCCAAACCCTAACCCGAACCCTAACCCTAAACCTAATCCTAACCATAACCCTAACCCTAACCCTAACCCGAAACCGGGCCGGAAACCTAACCCTAACCCTAACCCTAACCCTAACCCTAACCCTAAACCTAACCCTCAACCGAACCCTAACCCTAACCCGAACCCGAACCCAAACCCTAACCCGAACCCTAACCCTAACCCTAACCGGAACCCTAACCCTAACCCTAACCCTAACCCGAACCCTAAACCTAACCCTAACCCGAACCCGAACCCGAACCCTAACCCTAACCCTAACCCGAACCCTAACCCGAACCGTAACCCTAAACCTAACCCGAACCCTAACCCTAACCCTAACCCTAACCCGAACCCTAACCCTAACTCTAACCCTAACCCTAACCCTAACCCGAACCCTAACCCTAACCCTAACCTGAAACCTAACCCGTAACCCAAACCCGAACCCTAAACCGAACCCGAACCCTAACCCTAACCCGAACCCGAACCCTAACCCTAAACCTAACCCGAACCCGAACCCTAACCCTAACCCTACCCGAAACCTAACCCTAACCCTAACCCTAACCCGAACCCTAAAACTAACCCTAACACTAACCCGAACACTAACCCTAACCCGAACCCTAATCCTAACCCGAACCCTAACCCGAACCCTAACTCTAACCCTAACCCTAACCCAAACCCGAAACCTAACCCTAAACCGAACCCGAACCCTAACCCGAACCCTAACCCTAACCCTAAAACTAACCCTAATCCGAACCCTAACCCTAACACTAACCTGAACCCTAACCCCTAACCCTAACCTGAACCCGAACCCTAACTCTAACCCGAACACGAACACGAACCCTAACCCTAACCCTAACCCGAACCCTAACCCTAACCCTCACCCTAACCCTAACCCGAACCCTAACCCTAACCCTAACTCTAACCCTAACTCTAACCCTAAACCGAACCCTAACCCTTATCCGAACCCTAACCCTAACCCTCACCCTAACCCTAACCCGAACCCTAAACCTAACCCTAACTCTAACCCTAACCCTAACCCTAACCCTAAACCTAATCCTAATCCGAACCCTAACCCGAACCCTAACCCGAAACCGAGCACGAACCCTAACCCTAACCCTAACCCGAACCCTAACCCTAACCCTCACCCTAAAACTAACCTCAACACTAAACCCTAACCCTAACCTGATCCCGAACCCTAACCCTAACCCTAACCCGAACACGAACCCTAACCCTAACCCTAACCCTAACCCTAACCCGTACCCGAACCCTAACCCTAACCCGAACACTAACCCTAACCCTAACCCTAACTCGAAACCTAACCCTAACCCGAACCCTAACCCAAACCCGAACCCTAATCCTAACCCTAACCCTAACCCGAACCCTAACCCGAAACCTAACCCTAACCCTAACCCTAACCCGAACCCTAACGCTAACCCTTAACCCTAACCCGAACCCTAAAGTGAACCCTAACCCTAACCCTAACCCTACACCGAACCCTAACCCGAACCCTATCCGAACCCTAACCCTATCCCTAACCCTAACCAGAACCCTAACCCGAACTCTAACCCGAACCCTAACCCTAACCCCTAAACCTAACCCTAACCCGAAACCTAACCCCAACCCAGACCCGAACCCTAACCCGAACCCGAACCCTAACCCTAACCCGTACCCTAACCCGAACCCTAACTCAAACCCTAACCCTAACCCGAAACCTAACCCGAACCTGACCATAAACCCTAACCCTAAACCGAACCCGAACACTAACATTAACCCGAACCGTAACCCTAAACCGAACCCTAACCCCAACCCGAACACTAACCCGAACCCTAACCCTAACCCGAACCCGAACCCTAACGCTAACCATAGCCCGAAACATAACCCTAACCCGAACCCTAACCCTAACCCTAACCCGAACCCAACCCTAACCCTAACCCAAACCCTAACCCTAACCCGAAAACTAACCCTAACCCGAACCCGAACCCGAACCCTAACCCTAACCCGAACCCTAACCCTAACGCTAAGCCTAACCCGAACCCTAACTCAAACCCGAACCCTAACCCGAACCCGAACCCTAACCCTAACCCGAACCTGAACCCTAAACCTAACCAGAACCCTAACCCTAACCCGAACCCTAACGCTAACCCTAACTCGAAACCTAACCCTAACCTGAACCGTAAACCTAACCCTAACCCGAATCCTAACCCTAACCCTAACAAGAACCCTAACCCGAACCTTAACCCTAACCCTAACCCTATCCCTAACGCTAACCCGAACCCTAACCCTAACCCTAAACCGAACCCTAACCCTAACCCTAACCCTAACCCAAAACCGAACCCTAACCCTAACACAAACCCGAACCCTAACCCTAACTCCTAACCCTAACCCTAACCCGAAACCTAACCCTAACCCGAACCCGAACCCTAACCCTAAACCGAACCCTAACCCTAACCCTAACCCGAAACCTAACCCGAACCCGAACCCTAACCGGAACCCGAACCCTAACCCTAACCCGAACCCTAACCCATACCCTAACCCGAACCCTAACTCAAACCCTAACCCTAACCCGAACCCTAACCCGAATCAGAACATAAACCCTAACCCTAACCGAACCCGAACACTAACACTAAACCTAACCTTAACCATAAACCGAACCCTAACCCTAACCCTAAACCGAACCCTAACCCTAACCCTAACCCTAACCCTAACCCTAAACCGAACCCTAACCCTAACCCTAACCCGAACCCTAACCCTAACCCTAACGCTAAACCTAACCCTAACCCTGACCCGAACCCTAACCCTAACCTGAACCCTAACACTAAGCCTAACCCTAACCCTAACCCTAACCCCTAACCCTAACCCTAACCATAACCGTAACCCTAACCCTAAAACCTAACCCTAACACTAACCCTAACCCTAACCCGAACCCTAACCCTAACCCTAACCCGAAACCTAACCCTAACCCTAACACTAACCCTAACCCGACCCCTAACCCTAAACCGAACCCTCACCCTAACCCGAACCCTAAAACTAACCCGAACCCAAACCCTAACCCTAACCCAATACCTAACCTGAACCCAACCCTAACCCTAACCCTAACCTTAACCCGAACCCTGACCCTAACACTGACCCGAAACCTAAACCTAAACCGAACCCTAACCCTAAACCTAACCCGAACCCTTACCAGAACCCTAACCCTAACACGAACCCTAACCCTAACCCGAACCCTAACCCTAACCCTAACCCGAACCCTAACCCGAAAACTAACCCTAACCCTAACCCTAACCCTAACCCTAACCCGAACCCTAACCCTTACCCGAACCCGAACCCTAACCCGAACCCTAACCCTAACCCTAAACCGAAACCTAACCCCTAAACCTAACCCGAACCCGAGCCCTAAACCTAACCCTAACCCGAACCTTAACCCGAACCCTAACCCTAACCCTAACCCCTAAACCTAACCCGAACCCGAGCCCTAAACCTAACCCTAACCCGAACCTTAACCCGAACCCTAACCCTAACCTTAACCCTAACCCGAAACCTAACCCTAACCCTAACCCTAACCCTAACCCGAACCCTAACCCTAACCCTAACCCGAACCCTAACCCTAACCCTAACCCGAACCCTAACCCGAACCCTAACCCTAACCCTAACCCGAAACCTAAAACTAACCCTAACCGGAACCTTAACCCGAACCCTAACCCTAACCTTAACCCTAACCCGAACCCTAACCCGAAACCTAAACCTAACCCTAACCCGAACCCTAACCCTAACCCTAACCCGTACCCTAACACTAACCCTAATCCTAACCCGAACCCTAAACCTAACCGTAACCTGAACCCTAACCCCTAACCCTAACCCGAAACCTAAACCGAACCCGATCCCTAACCCTAACCCGAACCCGAACCCTAAACCTAACCCTACACCGAACCCTAAACCTAACACTAACCCTAACCCTAACCCGAACCCTAACCCTAACCCTAACTCTAACCCGAACCCTAACCCTAACCCGAAACCTAATCCTAACCCGAACCCTAACCCTAACCCTAACTCTAACCCTAACCCTAACCCTAACCCGAACCCTAACCCTAAAGCGAACCCGAACCCTAACCCGAACCCTAACCCTAACCCTAAACCTAAACCTAACCCGAACCCTAACCCTTACCCGAAACCTAATCCTAACCCGAACCCTAACCCTAACCCTAACTCTAACCCTAACCCTAACCCTAACCCGAACCCTAACCCGTACCCTAAACCTAACCCTACACCGAACCCTAAACCTAACACTAACCCGAACCCTAACCCGAAACTTAACCCTAACCCTAACCCTAACCCTAACCAGAACCCTAACCCTAACCCGA
This sequence comes from Urocyon cinereoargenteus, assembly GCA_032313775.1. Classification (NCBI taxonomy): domain Eukaryota; kingdom Metazoa; phylum Chordata; class Mammalia; order Carnivora; family Canidae; genus Urocyon; species Urocyon cinereoargenteus. The sequence continues at coordinate 997,078 of JAVLSZ010000079.1, read as the reverse complement.
ACCCGAACCCTAGCCCTAACCCGAACCCGAACCCTAACCCGAACCCTAACCCTAACCCTAAGCCGAACCCGAACCCTAACACTAACTCTAACCCTAACCCTAACCCTAACCCGATCCCTAACCCTAAACATAACCCTAACCCTAACCCTAACCCGAACCCTAACCCTAACCCTAACCCTAACCCTAACCCGAACCTGAACCCTAACCCTAACCCCTAACCCGAACCCTAACCCTAACCCGAACGCTAACCCTAACCTGAAACCTAACCCTAACCCGAACCCTAACCCGAACACTAAACCTAAACCGAACCCTAACCCTAACCCTAATCCGAACCCTAACCCTAACCCTAACCGCCCAAACCCTCACCCTAATCCTATTCCGAACCCTAACCCTAACCCTAACCCTAACCCTAACCCGTACCCGAACCCTAACCCTAACTCGAACACTAACCCTAACCCTAACCCTAACCCGAACCCTAACCCTAACCCTAAACCGAACCCTACCCGAACCTGAACCCTAACCCTCACCCTAACCCTAAAATGAACCCTAACCCGAACCCTAACCCTAACACTAACCATAACTCGACCCCTAACGCTAACCCTTAACCCTAACCCGAACCCTAACCCGAACCCAAACCCTAACCTGAACCCTAACCCGAACCATAACCCGAACCCTAACCCTAACCCCTAACCCTAACCCTAACCCGAAACCTAACCCTAACCCCAACCCGAACCCTAACCCGAACCCGAACCCTAACACTAACCCTAACCCGTACCCTAAACCGAACCCTAACTCAAACCCTAACCCTAACACGAACCCTAACCCGAATCCGAACATAAACCCTAACCCTAAACCGAACCCAAAAACTAACACTAACCCGAACCTTAAGCCTAAACCGAACACTAACCCTAAACCGAACCCTAACCCGAACCCTAACCCTAACCCGAACCCGAACCCTAATCCTAACCCTAACCCGAACCCTAACCCTAACCCGAACCCTAACCCTAACCCTAACCCGAACCCTAAACCTAACCCTAACCCGAACCCTAACCCTAACCCGAACCCTAAACCTAACATGAACCCGGACCCGAACCCTAACCCTAACCCTAACCCGAACCCTAACCCTAACGCTAAACCTAAACCGAACCCTAACCCACACCCAAACCCTATCCCGAACCCGAACGCTAACCCTAACCCGATCCCGAACCCTAAAACTAAACCTAACCCGAACCCTAACCCTAACCCGAACCCTAACCCGAACCCGAACCCTAACCCTAACCCGAACCCGAACAATAACACTAACCCTAACCCGAACCCTAACCCTAACCCGAACCCTAACCCTAACCCTAACACTAACCCCTAACCCTAACCCGAACCCTAACCCTAACTCGAACCCTAACCCTAACACTAACCCGAACCCTAACCCTAAACCTAACTGTGACCCGAACCCTAACCCGAACCCGAACCCTAATCCTAACCCGAACCCTAACCCGAACCCTAACTCTAAACGTAACGCTAACCCTAACACGAACCCTAACCCTAAAACGAACCCGAACCCTAACCCGAACCCTAAACCTAACCCTAAACCTTACCCTAACCCTAACCTGAACCCTAACCCCTAACCCTAACCCTAACCCGAACCCTAACCCGAACCCTAACCCGAACCCTAACCCTAACCCTCACCCGAACCCTAACCCGAACCCTAAACCTAACCCTACCCCGAACCCTAAACCAAACCCTAAACCGAACCCTAACCCGAAACTTAACCCTAACCCTAACCCTAACCCTAACCCGAATCCTAACCCTAACCCGAACCCGAAACCTAGCCCTCACCCTACCCGAACCCGAACCCTAACCCGAACCCTAACCCTAACCCTAACCCGAACCCGAACCCTAACACTAACTCTAACCCTAACCCTAACCCTAACCCGAACCCGAACCCTAACCCTAACCCTACCCGAACACTAACCCGAACCCTAAACTTAACCCTAACCCGAAACCTAAAACTAACCCTAACACTAACCTGAACCCTAACCCTAAACCGAACCCTAATCCTAACCGAACCCTAACCCGAACCCTAAATCTAACCCTAACCCTAACCCAAACCCGAACCCTAACCCTAAACCGAACCTGAACCCTAACCCGAACCCTAACCCTAACCCTAAAACTAACCCTAAACCGAACCCTAACCCTAACCCTAACCTGAACCCTAACCCCTAACCCTAACCTGAACCCGAACCCTAACCCTAACCCGAACCCGAACACGAACCCTAACCCTAACCCTAACCCTAACCCGTACCCGAACCCTAACCCTAACCCGAACACTAACCCTAACCCGAAACCTAAACCTAACCCTAAACCTAACTCGAACCCTAACGCTAACCCTTAACCCTAACCTGAACCCTAAACCGAACCCTAACCCTAACCCTAACGCTAACCCGAACCCTAACCCGAACCCTAATCCGAACCCTAACCCTAACCCTAACCCTAACCAGAACCCTAACCCGAACTCTAACCCGAACCCTAACCCTAACCCCTAACCCTAACCCTAACCCGAAACCTAACCCCAACCTGGACCCGAACCCTAACCCGAACCCGAACCCTAACACTAACCCGTACCCTAACCCGAACCCTAACTCAAACCCTAACCCTAACCCGAAACCTAACCCGAACCCGACCATAAACCCTAACCCTAAACCGAACCCGAACTCTAACACAAACCCGAACCGTAACCCTAAACCGAACCCTAACCCTAACCCGAACACTAACCCGAACCCTAACCGTAACCCGAACCCGAACCCTAACGCTAACCATAACCCGAAACCTAACTCTAACCCGAACCCTAACCCTAACCCCTAACCCAAACCCTAACCCTAACCCGAACGCTAACCCTAACCCGAAACCTAACCCTAACACTAACCCTAACCCTAACCCGAACTCGAACCCTAACCCGAACCCTAAACCTAACCCTAATCTGAACCATAACCCTAACCCTAACCCGAACCCTAACCCTCACCCTATCCCTAAACAGAACCCTAAACATAACACTAACCCTAACCCTAACCCGTACCCGAACCCTAACCCGAACCAGAATACTAACCCTAACCCTAACCCGAACCCGAACCCTAACCCTAAACCTAACCCGAACCCTTACCCGAACCCGAACCCTAACCCTCACCCTAACCCTAAAATGAACCCTAACCCGAACACTAAACCTAACCCTAACCTTAACCCGAACCCTAACTCTAACCCTTTACCTTAACCCGAACCCTAACCCGAACCCGAACCCTAAACCTAACCCTAACCCTAACCCGAACCCTAACCCGAACCCTAAACCGAACCCTAACCCTAAACCTAACCTTAAACCGAACCCTAACCCGAACCCTAACCCTAACCCTAACCCGCACCCGAACCCTAACCCTAACCCTAACCCTACCCAAACCCTAACCCTAACTCCTAACACTAACCCGAACCCTAACCGTAACCCGAACCCTAACCCTAACCCGAACCCTAACCCTAACCCTAACCCAAACCCTAACCCGAACCCTAACCCTAAACCTAATCCTAACCCTAAACCTAACCCTAACCCTAACCCGAAACCGGACCCGAAACCTAACCCTAACCCTAAACCTAACCCTAAACCTAACCCTAAACCGAACCCTAACCCTAACCCTAACCCGAACCCGAACCCTAACCCGAACCCTAACCCTAACCCTAACCGGAACCCTAACCCTAACCCTAACCTGAACTCTAAACCTAACCCTAACCCGAACCCGAACCCTAACCAGAAACCTAACCCTAATCCTAACTCGAACCCTAACCCGAACCCTAAATCTAACCCTAAACCTAACCCAAACCCGAACCCTAACCCTAAACCGACCCCGAACCCTAACCCGAACCCTAACCCTAACCTTAAAACTAACCCTAAACCGAACCCTAACCCTAACCCTAACCTGAACCCTAACCTCTAACCCTAACCTGAACCCGAACCCTAACCCTAACCCGAAACCGAACACGAACCCTAACACTAACCCTAACCCGAACCCTAACCCTAACACTAACCCTAACCCTAACCCGAACCCTAACCATAACCCTCACCCTAACCCTAACACGAACCCTAACCCTAACCCTAACTCTAACCCTAACCCTAACCCTAACCCGAACCCTAACCCTAACCCGAAACCTAACCCGTAACCTAAGCTGAACACTAACCCTAACCCTAACCCTAACCCGAACCCGAACCCTAACCCTTATCCGAACCCTAACCCTAACCCTCACCCTAACCCTAACCTGAACCCTAACCCTAACCCTAACTCTAACCCTAAACCTAACCCTAACCCGAACCCTAACCCTAACCCGAACCCTAACCCGTACCCTAAGCCGAACACAAACCCTAACCCTAACCCGAACCCTAACCCTAACACTAACCCTAACCCTAACCCGAACCCTAACCCTAACACTAACCCTAACCGTAACCCTAACCCAAACCCGAACCCGAACCATAACCCGAACCCTAACCCTAACCCTAACTCTAATCCTAAACCTAACCCTAACACGAACCCTAACCGTAACCCGAACCCTAACCCGAACCCTAACCCGAACCCTAACCCTAACCCAAAACCGAACCCTAACCCTAACCCGAACCCGAACACGAACCCTAACACTAACCCTAACCCGAACCCTAACCCTAACACTAACCCTAACCCTAACCCGAACCCTAACCCTAACCCTAACTTTAATCCTAAACCTAACCCTAAACCGAACCCTAACCGTAACCCGAACCCTAACCAGAACCCTAACCCGAACACTATCCCTAACCCTAAACATAACCCTAACCCGAACCCTAACCCTAACCCGAACCCTAACCCTAACCCTAACCCTAACCCTACCCCAAACCCTAACCCGAACCCTAACCCGAACCCTAACCCTAACCCTAACACGAACCCTAATCCGAACCCTAAACCTAACCCTACCCCGAACCCTAAACCAAACCCTAAACCGAACCCTAACCCGAACCTTAACCCTAACCCTAACCCTAACCCTACCCTAACCCGAATCCTAACCCTAACCCGAACCCGAACCCTAGCCCTAACCCAACCCGAACCCGAACCCTAACCCGAACCCTAACCCTAACCCTAACCCGAACCCGAACCCTAACACTAACTCTAACACTAATCCTAACCCGAAACCTAACCCTAACCATAACCCTAACCCTAACCCTAACCCGAACCCTAACCCTAACCCTAACCCTAACCCTAACCCGAACCTGAACCCTAACCCTAACCCCTAACCCAAACCCTAACCCTAACCCGAACGCTAACCCTAACCCGAAACCTAACCCTAACACTAACCCTAACCCTAACCCGAACTCGAACCCTAACCCGAACCCTAACCCTAACCCTAATCCGAACCCTAACCCTAACCCAACCCTAACCCTCACCCTAACCCTAATCCGAACCCTAAACATAACCCTAAACCTAACCCTAACCCGTACCCGAACCCTAACCCGAACCAGAACACTAAACCTAACCCTAACCCTAACCCGAACCCTAACCCTAAACCTAACCCGAACCCTTACATGAACCCGAACCCTAACCCTCACCCTAACCCTAAAATGAACACTAACCCGAACCCTAACCCTAAGCCCTAACCCTAACTCGAACCCTACCCCGAACCCTAAACCTAACCCGAACCCTAACCCTAACCCTAACCCGAACCTGAACCCTAACCCTAACCCCTAATCCAAACCCTAACCCTAACCCGAACGCTAACCCTAACCCGAACCTGAACCCTAACCCTAACCCCTAACCCAAACCCTAACCCTAACCCAAACGCTAACCCTAACCCGAAACCTAACCCTAACACTAACCCTAACCCTAACCCGAACTCGAACCCTAACCCGAGCCCTAACCCTAACCCTAATCCGAACCCTAACCCTAACCCTAACCCGAACCCTAACCCTCACCCTAACCCTAATCCGACCCTAAACATAACCCTAAACCTAACCCTAACCCGTACCCGAACCCTAACCCGAACCAGAACACTAACCCTAACCCTAACCCTAACCCGAACCCTAACACTAAACCTAACCCGAACCCTTACCCGAACCCGAACCCTAACCCTCACCCTAATCCTAAAATGAACCCTAACCCGAACCCTAACTCTAACCCTAACCCTAACCCGAACCCTAACGCTAACACTTAACCCTAACCCGAACCCTAAACCGAACCCGAACCCTAACCCTAACCCTAACCCGAACCCTAACCCGAACCCTAACCCGAACCCTAACCCTAACCCTAACCTTAAACCGAAACCTAACCCGAACCCTAACCCTAACCCTAACACTAACCCGAACACTAACCCTAACCCAACCCTAACCCAAACCCTAACCCTACCCCTAAACCTAACCCGAACCCTAACCGTAACCCGAAACCTAACCCTAACCCTAACCCGAACCCTAACCCTAATCCAAACCCAAACCCTAACCCGAACCCTAACCCTAAACCTAATCCTAACCATAACCCTAACCCTAACCCTAACCCGAAACCGGGCCCGAAACCTAACCCTAACCCTAACCCTAACCCTAAACCTAACCCTAAACCGAACCCTAACCCTAACTCGAACCCGAACCCAAACCCTAACCCGAACCCTAACCCTAACCCTAACCGGAAACCTAACCCTAACCCTAACCCTAACCCGAACCCTAAACCTAACCCTAACCCGAACCCGAACCCGAACCCTAACCCTAACCCTAACCCGAACCCTAACCCGAACCGTAACCCTAAACCTAACCCGAACCCTAACCCTAACCCTAACCCTAACCCGAACCCTAACCCTAACTCTAACCCTAACCCTAACCCTAACCCGAACCCTAACCCTAACCCTAACCTGAAACCTAACCCGTAACCCTAACCCGAACCCTAAACCGAACCCGAACCCTAACCCTAACCCGAACCCGAACCCTAACCCTAAACCTAACCCGAACCCGAACCCTAACCCTAACCCTACCCGAAACCTAACCCTAACCCTAACCCTAACCCGAACCCTAAAAATAACCCTAACACTAACCCGAACACTAACCCTAACCCGAACCCTAATCCTAACCCGAACCCTAACCCGAACCCTAACTCTAACCCTAACCCTAACCCAAACCCGAAACCTAACCCTAAACCGAACCCGAACCCTAACCCGAACCCTAACCCTAACCCTAAAACTAACCCTAATCCGAACCCTAACCCTAACCCTAACCTGAACCCTAACCCCTAACCCTAACCTGAACCCGAACCCTAACTCTAACCCGAACACGAACACGAACCCTAACCCTAACCCTAACCCGAACCCTAACCCTAACCCTCACCCTAACCCTAACCCGAACACTAACCCTAACCCTAAACCGAACCCTAACCCTAACCCGAACCCTAACCCGTACCCTAAGCCGAACACTAACCCTAACCCTAAACCTAACCCTAAACCGAACCCTAACCCTGATCCGAACCCTAACCCTAACCCTCACCCTAACCCTAACCCGAACCCTAAACCTAACCCTAACTCTAACCCTAACCCTAACCCTAACCCTAAACCTAATCCTAACCCGAACCCTAACCCGAACCCTAACCCGAAACCGAACACGAACCCTAACCCTAACCCTAACCCGAACCCTAACCCTAACCCTCACCCTAACACTAACCTGAACCCTAACCCCTAACCCTAACCTGATCCCGAACCCTAACCCTAACCCTAACCCGAACACGAACCCTAACCCTAACACTAACCCTAACCCTAACCCGTTCCCGAACCCTAACCCTAACCCGAACACTAACCCTAACCCTAACCCTAACTCGAACCCTAACCCTAACCCGAACCCTAACCGAAACCCGAACCCTAATCCTAACCCTAACCCTAACCCGAACCCTAACCCGAAACCTAACCCTAACCCTAACCCTAACCCGAACACTAACGCTAACCCTTAACCCTAACCCGAACCCTAAACCGAACCCTAACCCTAACCCTAACCCTACACCGAACCCTAACCCGAACCCTAATCCTAACCCTAACCCTAACCCGAACCCTAACCCGAACTCTAACCCGAACCCTAACCCTAACCCCTAAACCTAACCCTAACCCGAAACCTAACCCCAACCCAGACCCGAACCCTAACCCGAACCCAAACCCTAACCCTAACCCGTACCCTAACCCGAACCCTAACTCAAACCCTAACCCTAACCCGAAACCTAACCCGAACCTGACCATAAACCCTAACCCTAAACCGAACCCGAACACTAACATTAACCCGAACCGTAACCCTAAACCGAACCCTAACCCTAACCCGAACACTAACCCGAACCCTAACCCTAACCCGAACCCGAAACCTAACGCTAACCATAACCCGAACCCTAACCCTAACCCAAACCCTAACCCTAACCCTAACCCGAACCCAACCCTAACCCTAACCCAAACCCTAACCCTAACCCGAAAACTAACCCTAACCCGAACCCGAACCCGAACCCTAACCCTAACCCGAAACCTAACCCTAACGCTAAGCCTAACCCGAACCCTAACCCAAACCCGAACCCTAACCCGATCACGAACCCTAACCCTAACCCGAACCTGAACCCTAAACCTAACCAGAACCCTAACCCTAACCCTAACCCGAACCCTAACGCTAACCCTAACTCGAAACCTAACCCTAACCTGAACCGTAAACCTAACCCTAACCCGAATCCTAACCCTAACCCTAACAAGAACCCTAACCCGAACCTTAACCCTAACCCTATCCCTAACGCTAACCCGAACCCTAACCCTAACCCTAAATCGAACCCTAACCCTAACCCTAACCCTAACCCAAAACCGAACCCTAACCCTAACACAAACCCGAACCCTAACCCTAACCCTAACCCTAAACCTAACCCTAACCCGAACCCTAACCCTAACCTAAACCTAACCCTAACCCTGACCCGAACCCTAACCCTAACCCGAACCCTAACACTAACCCTAACCCTAACCCTAACCCTAACCCCTAACCCTAACCCTAACCATAACCGTAACCCTAACCCTAAAACCTAACCCTAACACTAACCTTAACCCTAACCCGAAACCTAACCCTAACCCGAAACCTAACCCTAACCCTAACCCTAACCCTAACCCGAACCCTAACCCTAAACCGAACCCTAACCCTAACCCAAAACCTAACCCTAACCCGAACCCGAACCCTAACCCTAACCCGATACCTAACCCGAACCCAACCCTAACCCTAACCCTAACCTTAACCCGAACCCTGACCCTAACCCGAAACCTAAACCTAACCCGAACCCTAACCCTAAACTTAACCCGAACCCTAACCCGAACCCTAACCCTAACCCTAACCCGAACCCTAACCCTAACCCGAACCCTAACCCTAACCCTAACCCGAACCCTAACCCGAAAACTAACCCTAACCCTAACCCTAACCCTAACCGGAACCCTAACCCTAACCCTAACCTGAACCCGAACCCTAACCCGGACCCTAACCCTAACCCGAAACCGAAACCTAACCACAAAACCTAACCCGAACCCGAACCCTAAACCTAACACTAACCCGAACCTTAACCCGAACCCTAAACCTAACCTTAACCCTAACCCGAACCCTAACCCTAACCCTAACCCTAACCCGAACCCGAACCCTAACCCTAACCTTAACCTGAACCCTAACCCTAACCCTAACCCGAACCCTAACCCGAACCCTAACCCTAACCCTAACCCGAACCCTAAACCAAACCCTAACCCGAACATTAACCCGAACCCTAACCCTAACCTTAACCCTAACCCGAAACCTAACCCGAACCCTAACCCTAACCCTAACCCGAACCCTAACCCTAACCCTAACCCGAACCCTAACCCTAACCCTAACCCTAACCCGAACCCTAACCCTAACCCTAACCTGAACCCTAACCCCTAACCCTAACCCGAAACCTAAACCGAACCCGATCCCTAACCCTAACCAGAACCTGAACCCTAACCCTAACCCTAACCCGAACCCGAACCCTAACCCTAACCCTACCCGAACCCTAACCCTAACACTAACCCTTATCCTAACCCGAACCCTAACCCTAAACCTAACTCTAACCCTAACCCTAACCCTAACCCGAACCCTAACCCTAAAGCGAAACCAAACCCTAACCAGAACCCCAACCCTAACCCGAAACCTAATCCTAACCCGAACCCTAACCCTAAACCTAACTCTAACCCTAACCCTAACCCTAACCCGAACCCTAACCCTAAAGCGAAACCAAACCCTAACCAGAACCCTAACCCTAACCCTAACCCGAACCCTAAACCTAACCCTAACCCGAACCTTAACCCGAACCCTAACCCTAACCTTAACCCTAACCCGAAACCTAACCCGAACCCTAACCCTAACCCTAACCCGAACCCTAACCCTAACCCTAACCCTAACTCTAACCCTAACCCTAACCCTAAGCCGAACCCTAACCCTAAAACGAACCCGAACCCTAACCCGAACCCTAACCCTAACCCTAAACCTAAACCTAACCCGAACCCTAACCCTAACCCGAAACCTAATCCTAACCCGAACCCTAACCCTAAACCTAACTCTAACCCTAACCCTAACCCTAACCCGAACCCTAACCCTAAAGCGAAACCAAACCCTAACCAGAACCCTAACCCTAACCCTAAACCTAACCCTAACCCGAACCCTAACCCTAACCCTAACCTGAACCCGAAACCCTAACCTTAACCCGAACCCAACCCTAACCCTAACCCGAACCCTAAACCGAACACTAACCCGAACCCGAACCCTAGCCCTAACCGTAACCCGAACCCGAACCCTAACCCGAAACCTAACCCTAACCCTAAGCCGAACCCGAACCCTAACACTAACTCTAACCCTAACCCTAACCCTAACCCGATCCCTAACCCTATTCCGAACCCTAACCCTAACCCTAACCCTAACCCGTACCCGAGCCCTAACCCTAACCCGAACACTAACCCTAACCCTAACCCTAACCGAACCCTAACCCTAACCCTAAACCGAACCCTAACCCGAACCCTAACCGTCACCCTAACCCTAAAATGAACCCTAACCCGAACCCTAACCCTAACCCTAACCCTAACTCGACCCCTAACGCTAACCCTTAAACCTAACCTGAACCCTAACCCGAACCCGAACCCTAACCCTAACCCGAACCCTAACCCGAAGCCTAACCCGAACCCTAACCCTAACCCTAACCCTAACTCTAACCCTAAACCTAACCCTAACCCGAACCCTAACCCTAACCCGAACCCTAACCCGTACCCTAAGCCGAACACAAACCCTAACCCTAACCCTAACCCTAACCCTAACCCCAACCCTAACCCGAACCCTAACCCGAACCCGAACACGAACCCTAACCCTAACCCTAACACGAACCCTAACCCTAACCCTCACCCTAACCCTAACCTGAACCCTAACCCCTAACCCTAACCTGAACCCGAACCCTAACCCTAACCCGAACCCGAACACGAACCCTAACCCTAACCCTAACCCTAACCCGTACCCGAACCCTAACCCTAACCCGAACACTAACCCTAACCCGAAACCTAAACCTAACCCTAAACCTAACCCGAACCCTAACGCTAACCCTTAACCCTAACCCGAACCCTAAACCGAACCCTAACCCTAACCAAAACCCTAACCCTAACCCTAACCCGAACCCAAACCTAACCCTAACCCAAACCCTAACCCTAACCCGAAAACTAACCCTAACCCGAACCCGTACCCGAACCCTAACCCTAACCCGAACCCTAACCCTAACGCTAAGCCTAACCCGAACCCTAACCCAAACCCGAACCCTAACCCGAACCCGAACCCTAACCCTAACCCGAACCTGAACCCTAACCCTAACCCCTAACCCAAACCCTAACCCTAACCCGAACGCTAACCCTAACCCGAAACCTAACCCTAACACTAACCCAAACCCTAACCCTAACCCGAAAACTAACCCTAACCCGAACCCGAACCCGAACCCTAACCCTAACCCGAACCCTAACCCTAACGCTAAGCCTAACCCGAACCCTAACCCAAACCCGAACCCTAACCCGATCACGAACCCTAACCCTAACCCGAACCTGAACCCTAAACCTAACCAGAACCCTAACCCTAACCCTAACCCGAACCCTAACGCTAACCCTAACTCGAAACCTAACCCTAACCTGAACCGTAAACCTAACCCTAACCCGAATCCTAACCCTAACCCTAACAAGAACCCTAACCCGAACCTTAACCCTAACCCTATCCCTAACGCTAACCCGAACCCTAACCCTAACCCTAAATCGAACCCTAACCCTAACCCTAACCCTAACCCAAAACCGAACCCTAACCCTAACACAAACCCGAACCCTAACCCTAACCCTAACCCTAAACCTAACCCTAACCCGAACCCTAACCCTAACCTAAACCTAACCCTAACCCTGACCCGAACCCTAACCCTAACCCGAACCCTAACACTAACCCTAACCCTAACCCTAACCCTAACCCCTAACCCTAACCCTAACCATAACCGTAACCCTAACCCTAAAACCTAACCCTAACACTAACCTTAACCCTAACCCGAACCCTAACCCTAACCCGAAACCTAACCCTAACCCTAACCCTAACCCTAACCCGAACCCTAACCCTAAACCGAACCCTAACCCTAACCCAAAACCTAACCCTAACCCGAACCCGAACCCTAACCCTAACCCGATACCTAACCCGAACCCAACCCTAACCCTAACCCTAACCTTAACCCGAACCCTGACCCTAACCCGAAACCTAAACCTAACCCGAACCCTAACCCTAAACTTAACCCGAACCCTAACCCGAACCCTAACCCTAACCCTAACCCGAACCCTAACCCTAACCCGAACCCTAACCCTAACCCTAACCCGAACCCTAACCCGAAAACTAACCCTAACCCTAACCCTAACCCTAACCGGAACCCTAACCCTAACCCTAACCTGAACTCGAACCCTAACCCGGACCCTAACCCTAACCCGAAACCGAAACCTAACCACAAAACCTAACCCGAACCCGAACCCTAAACCTAACACTAACCCGAACCTTAACCCGAACCCTAAACCTAACCTTAACCCTAACCCGAACCCTAACCCTAACCCTAACCCTAACCCGAACCCGAACCCTAACCCTAACCTTAACCTGAACCCTAACCCTAACCCTAACCCGAACCCTAACCCGAACCCTAACCCTAACCCTAACCCGAACCCTAAACCTAACCCTAACCCGAACATTAACCCGAACCCTAACCCTAACATTAACCCTAACCCGAAACCTAACCCGAACCCTAACCCTAACCCTAACCCGAACCCTAACCCTAACCCTAACCCGAACCCTAACCCTAACCCTAACCCTAACCCGAACCCTAACCCTAACCCTAACCTGAACCCTAACCCCTAACCCTAACCCGAAACCTAAACCGAACCCGATCCCTAACCCTAACCAGAACCTGAACCCTAACCCTAACCCTAACCCGAACCCGAACCCTAACCCTAACCCTACCCGAACCCTAACCCTAACACTAACCCTTATCCTAACCCGAACCCTAACCCTAAACCTAACTCTAACCCTAACCCTAACCCTAACCCGAACCCTAACCCTAAAGCGAAACCAAACCCTAACCAGAACCCCAACCCTAACCCGAAACCTAATCCTAACCCGAACCCTAACCCTAAACCTAACTCTAACCCTAACCCTAACCCTAACCCGAACCCTAACCCTAAAGCGAAACCAAACCCTAACCAGAACCCTAACCCTAACCCTAACCCGAACCCTAAACCTAACCCTAACCCGAACCTTAACCCGAACCCTAACCCTAACCTTAACCCTAACCCGAAACCTAACCCGAACCCTAACCCTAACCCTAACCCGAACCCTAACCCTAACCCTAACCCTAACTCTAACCCTAACCCTAACCCTAAGCCGAACCCTAACCCTAAAACGAACCCGAACCCTAACCCGAACCCTAACCCTAACCCTAAACCTAAACCTAACCCGAACCCTAACCCTAACCCGAAACCTAATCCTAACCCGAACCCTAACCCTAAACCTAACTCTAACCCTAACCCTAACCCTAACCCGAACCCTAACCCTAAAGCGAAACCAAACCCTAACCAGAACCCTAACCCTAACCCTAAACCTAACCCTAACCCGAACCCTAACCCTAACCCTAACCTGAACCCGAAACCCTAACCTTAACCCGAACCCAACCCTAACCCTAACCCGAACCCTAAACCGAACACTAACCCGAACCCGAACCCTAGCCCTAACCGTAACCCGAACCCGAACCCTAACCCGAAACCTAACCCTAACCCTAAGCCGAACCCGAACCCTAACACTAACTCTAACCCTAACCCTAACCCTAACCCGATCCCTAACCCTATTCCGAACCCTAACCCTAACCCTAACCCTAACCCGTACCCGAGCCCTAACCCTAACCCGAACACTAACCCTAACCCTAACCCTAACCGAACCCTAACCCTAACCCTAAACCGAACCCTAACCCGAACCCTAACCGTCACCCTAACCCTAAAATGAACCCTAACCCGAACCCTAACCCTAACCCTAACCCTAACTCGACCCCTAACGCTAACCCTTAAACCTAACCTGAACCCTAACCCGAACCCGAACCCTAACCCTAACCCGAACCCTAACCCGAAGCCTAACCCGAACCCTAACCCGAACCCTAACCCTAACCCTAACCCTAACCCTAACCCGAACCCTAACCCGAAATCTAACCCGAACCCTAAACCTAACCCCTAACCCTAACCCTAACCCGAAACCTAACCCTAACCCGAAACCGAACCCTAACCCTAAACCGAACCCTAACCCTAACCCTAACCCGAAACCTAACCCGAACCCGAACCCTAACCGGAACCCGAACCCTAACCCTAACCCTAACCCTAACCCGTACCCTAACCCGAACCCTAACTCAAACCCTAACCCTAACCCGAACCCTAACCCGAATCCGAACATAAACCCTAACCCTAACCGAACCCGAACACTAACACTAACCCGAACTTAACCCTAAACCGAACCCTAACCCTAACCCTAAACCGAACCCTAACCCTAACCCTAACCCTAACCCTAACCCTAAACCGAACCCTAACCCTAACCCTAACCCGAACCCTAACCCTAACCCTAACCCTAAACCTAACCCTAACCCTGACCCGAACCCTAACCCTAACTCGAACCCTAACACTAAGCCTAACCCTAAACCTAACCCTAACCCCTAACCCTAACCCTAACCATAACCGTAACCCTAACCCTAAAACCTAACCCTAACACTAACCCTAACCCTAACCCGAACCCTAACCCTAACCCTAACCCTAACCCGAACCCTAACCATTATCCGAACCCTAACCCTAACCCTCACACTAACCCTAACCTGAACCCTAACCCTAACCCTAACTCTAACCCTAATCCTAACCCTAACCCGAACCCTAACCCTAACCCGAACCCTAACCCGTACCCTAAGCCGAACACAAACCCTAACCCTAACCCTAACCCTAACCCTAACCCCAACCCTAACCCGAACCCTAACCCGAACCCGAACACGAACCCTAACCCTAACCCTAACACGAACCCTAACCCTAACCCTCACCCTAACCCTAACCTGAACCCTAACCCCTAACCCTAACCTGAACCCGAACCCTAACCCTAACCCGAAACCGAACACGAACCCTAACCCTAACCCTAACCCTAACCCGTACCTGAACCCTAACCCTAACCCGAACACTAACCCTAACCCGAAACCTAAACCTAACCCTAAACCTAACCCGAACCCTAACGCTAACCCTTAACCCTAACCCGAACCCTAAACCGAACCCTAACCCTAACCAAAACCCTAACCCTAACCCTAACCCGAACCCAAACCTAACCCTAACCCAAACCCTAACCCTAACCCGAAAACTAACCCTAACCCGAACCCGTACCCGAACCCTAACCCTAACCCGAACCCTAACCCTAACGCTAAGCCTAACCCGAACCCTAACCCAAACCCGAACCCTAACCCGAACCCGAACCCTAACCCTAACCCGAACCTGAACCCTAACCCTAACCCCTAACCCAAACCCTAACCCTAACCCGAACGCTAACCCTAACCCGAAACCTAACCCTAACACTAACCCTAACCCTAACCCGAACTCGAACCCTAACCCGAACCCTAACCCTAACCCTAATCCGAACCCTTACCCTAACCCTAACCCAACCCTAACCCTCACCCTAACCCTAATCCGAACCCTAAACATAACCCTAACCCTAACCCTAACCCGTACCCGAACCCTAACCCGAACCAGAACACTAAACCTAACCCTAACCCTAACCCGAACCCTAACCCTAAACCTAACCCGAACCCTTACATGAACCCGAACCCTAACCCTCACCCTAACCCTAAAATGAACCCTAACCCGAACCCTAACCCTAAGCCCTAACCCTACTCGAACCCTACCCCGAACCCTAAACCTAACCCGAACCCTAACCATAACCCTAACCCGAACCTGAACCCTAACCCTAACCCCTAATCCAAACCCTAACCCTAACCCGAACGCTAACCCTAACCCGAACCTGAACCCTAACCCTAACCCCTAACCCAAACCCTAACCCTAACCCAAACGCTAACCCTAACCCGAAACCTAACCCTAACACTAACCCTAACCCTAACCCAACTCGAACCCTAACCCGAGCCCTAACCCTAACCCTAATCCGAACCCAAACCCTAACCCTAACCCGAACCCTAACCCTCACCCTAACCCTAATCCGAACCCTAAACATAACCCTAACCCTAACCCTAACCCGTACCCGAACCCTAACCCGAACCAGAACACTAACCCTAACCCTAACCCTAACCCGAACCCTAACACTAAACCTAACCCGAACCCTTACCCGAACCCGAACCCTAACCCTCACCCTAATCCTAAAATGAACCCTAACCCGAACCCTAACTCTAACCCTAACCCTAACCCGAACCCTAACGCTAACACTTAACCCTAACCCGAACCCTAAACCGAACCCGAACCCTAACCCTAACCCTAACCCTAACCCGAACCCTAACCCGAACCCTAAACCGAACCCTAACCCTAACCCTAACCTTAAACCGAACCCTAACCCGAACCCTAACCCTAACCCTAACCCTAACCCGAACACTAACCCTAACCCAACCCTAACCCAAACCCTAACCCTACCCCTAAACCTAACCCGAACCCTAACCGTAACCCGAAACCTAACCCTAACCCTAACCCGAACCCTAACCCTAATCCAAACCCAAACCCTAACCCGAACCCTAACCCTAAACCTAATCCTAACCATAACCCTAACCCTAACCCTAACCCGAAACCGGGCCCGAAACCTAACCCTAACCCTAACCCTAACCCTAAACATAACCCTAAACCGAACCCTAACCCTAACTCGAACCCGAACCCAAACCCTAACCCGAACCCTAACCCTAACCCTAACCCAAAACCTAACCCTAACCCGAACCCGAACCCTAACCCTAACCCGATACCTAACCCGAACCCAACCCTAACCCTAACCCTAACCTTAACCCGAACCCTGACCCTAACCCGAAACCTAAACCTAACCCGAACCCTAACCCTAAACTTAACCCGAACCCTAACCCGAACCCTAACCCTAACCCTAACCCGAACCCTAACCCTAACCCGAACCCTAACCCTAACCCTAACCCGAACCCTAACCCGAAAACTAACCCTAACCCTAACCCTAACCCTAACCGGAACCCTAACCCTAACCCTAACCTGAACTCGAACCCTAACCCGGACCCTAACCCTAACCCGAAACCGAAACCTAACCACAAAACCTAACCCGAACCCGAACCCTAAACCTAACACTAACCCGAACCTTAACCCGAACCCTAAACCTAACCTTAACCCTAACCCGAACCCTAACCCTAACCCTAACCCTAACCCGAACCCGAACCCTAACCCTAACCTTAACCTGAACCCTAACCCTAACCCTAACCCGAACCCTAACCCGAACCCTAACCCTAACCCTAACCCGAACCCTAAACCTAACCCTAACCCGAACATTAACCCGAACCCTAACCCTAACATTAACCCTAACCCGAAACCTAACCCGAACCCTAACCCTAACCCTAACCCGAACCCTAACCCTAACCCTAACCCGAACCCTAACCCTAACCCTAACCCTAACCCGAACCCTAACCCTAACCCTAACCTGAACCCTAACCCCTAACCCTAACCCGAAACCTAAACCGAACCCGATCCCTAACCCTAACCAGAACCTGAACCCTAACCCTAACCCTAACCCGAACCCGAACCCTAACCCTAACCCTACCCGAACCCTAACCCTAACACTAACCCTTATCCTAACCCGAACCCTAACCCTAAACCTAACTCTAACCCTAACCCTAACCCTAACCCGAACCCTAACCCTAAAGCGAAACCAAACCCTAACCAGAACCCCAACCCTAACCCGAAACCTAATCCTAACCCGAACCCTAACCCTAAACCTAACTCTAACCCTAACCCTAACCCTAACCCGAACCCTAACCCTAAAGCGAAACCAAACCCTAACCAGAACCCTAACCCTAACCCTAACCCGAACCCTAAACCTAACCCTAACCCGAACCTTAACCCGAACCCTAACCCTAACCTTAACCCTAACCCGAAACCTAACCCGAACCCTAACCCTAACCCTAACCCGAACCCTAACCCTAACCCTAACCCTAACTCTAACCCTAACCCTAACCCTAAGCCGAACCCTAACCCTAAAACGAACCCGAACCCTAACCCGAACCCTAACCCTAACCCTAAACCTAAACCTAACCCGAACCCTAACCCTAACCCGAAACCTAATCCTAACCCGAA
The DNA here is from genome assembly GCA_032313775.1 of Urocyon cinereoargenteus. Lineage (NCBI taxonomy): Eukaryota > Metazoa > Chordata > Mammalia > Carnivora > Canidae > Urocyon > Urocyon cinereoargenteus. Next base: position 978,205 of record JAVLSZ010000079.1, on the reverse strand, counting down.
CCCTAACCCTAAACCTAACTCTAACCCTAACCCTAACCCTAACCCGAACCCTAACCCTAAAGCGAAACCAAACCCTAACCAGAACCCTAACCCTAACCCTAAACCTAACCCTAACCCGAACCCTAACCCTAACCCTAACCTGAACCCGAAACCCTAACCTTAACCCGAACCCAACCCTAACCCTAACCCGAACCCTAAACCGAACACTAACCCGAACCCGAACCCTAGCCCTAACCGTAACCCGAACCCGAACCCTAACCCGAAACCTAACCCTAACCCTAAGCCGAACCCGAACCCTAACACTAACTCTAACCCTAACCCTAACCCTAACCCGATCCCTAACCCTATTCCGAACCCTAACCCTAACCCTAACCCTAACCCGTACCCGAGCCCTAACCCTAACCCGAACACTAACCCTAACCCTAACCCTAACCGAACCCTAACCCTAACCCTAAACCGAACCCTAACCCGAACCCTAACCGTCACCCTAACCCTAAAATGAACCCTAACCCGAACCCTAACCCTAACCCTAACCCTAACTCGACCCCTAACGCTAACCCTTAAACCTAACCTGAACCCTAACCCGAACCCGAACCCTAACCCTAACCCGAACCCTAACCCGAAGCCTAACCCGAACCCTAACCCGAACCCTAACCCTAACCCTAACCCTAACCCTAACCCGAACCCTAACCCGAAATCTAACCCGAACCCTAAACCTAACCCCTAACCCTAACCCTAACCCGAAACCTAACCCTAACCCGAAACCGAACCCTAACCCTAAACCGAACCCTAACCCTAACCCTAACCCGAAACCTAACCCGAACCCGAACCCTAACCGGAACCCGAACCCTAACCCTAACCCTAACCCTAACCCGTACCCTAACCCGAACCCTAACTCAAACCCTAACCCTAACCCGAACCCTAACCCGAATCCGAACATAAACCCTAACCCTAACCGAACCCGAACACTAACACTAACCCGAACTTAACCCTAAACCGAACCCTAACCCTAACCCTAAACCGAACCCTAACCCTAACCCTAACCCTAACCCTAACCCTAAACCGAACCCTAACCCTAACCCTAACCCGAACCCTAACCCTAACCCTAACCCTAAACCTAACCCTAACCCTGACCCGAACCCTAACCCTAACTCGAACCCTAACACTAAGCCTAACCCTAAACCTAACCCTAACCCCTAACCCTAACCCTAACCATAACCGTAACCCTAACCCTAAAACCTAACCCTAACACTAACCCTAACCCTAACCCGAACCCTAACCCTAACCCTAACCCTAACCCGAACCCTAACCGTTATCCGAACCCTAACCCTAACCCTCACACTAACCCTAACCTGAACCCTAACCCTAACCCTAACTCTAACCCTAATCCTAACCCTAACCCGAACCCTAACCCTAACCCGAACCCTAACCCGTACCCTAAGCCGAACACAAACCCTAACCCTAACCCTAACCCTAACCCTAACCCTAACCCCAACCCTAACCCGAACCCTAACCCGAACCCGAACACGAACCCTAACCCTAACCCTAACACGAACCCTAACCCTAACCCTCACCCTAACCCTAACCTGAACCCTAACCCCTAACCCTAACCTGAACCCGAACCCTAACCCTAACCCGAAACCGAACACGAACCCTAACCCTAACCCTAACCCTAACCCGTACCTGAACCCTAACCCTAACCCGAACACTAACCCTAACCCGAAACCTAAACCTAACCCTAAACCTAACCCGAACCCTAACGCTAACCCTTAACCCTAACCCGAACCCTAAACCGAACCCTAACCCTAACCAAAACCCTAACCCTAACCCTAACCCGAACCCAAACCTAACCCTAACCCAAACCCTAACCCTAACCCGAAAACTAACCCTAACCCGAACCCGTACCCGAACCCTAACCCTAACCCGAACCCTAACCCTAACGCTAAGCCTAACCCGAACCCTAACCCAAACCCGAACCCTAACCCGAACCCGAACCCTAACCCTAACCCGAACCTGAACCCTAACCCTAACCCCTAACCCAAACCCTAACCCTAACCCGAACGCTAACCCTAACCCGAAACCTAACCCTAACACTAACCCTAACCCTAACCCGAACTCGAACCCTAACCCGAACCCTAACCCTAACCCTAATCCGAACCCTTACCCTAACCCTAACCCAACCCTAACCCTCACCCTAACCCTAATCCGAACCCTAAACATAACCCTAACCCTAACCCTAACCCGTACCCGAACCCTAACCCGAACCAGAACACTAAACCTAACCCTAACCCTAACCCGAACCCTAACCCTAAACCTAACCCGAACCCTTACATGAACCCGAACCCTAACCCTCACCCTAACCCTAAAATGAACCCTAACCCGAACCCTAACCCTAAGCCCTAACCCTACTCGAACCCTACCCCGAACCCTAAACCTAACCCGAACCCTAACCATAACCCTAACCCGAACCTGAACCCTAACCCTAACCCCTAATCCAAACCCTAACCCTAACCCGAACGCTAACCCTAACCCGAACCTGAACCCTAACCCTAACCCCTAACCCAAACCCTAACCCTAACCCAAACGCTAACCCTAACCCGAAACCTAACCCTAACACTAACCCTAACCCTAACCCAACTCGAACCCTAACCCGAGCCCTAACCCTAACCCTAATCCGAACCCAAACCCTAACCCTAACCCGAACCCTAACCCTCACCCTAACCCTAATCCGAACCCTAAACATAACCCTAACCCTAACCCTAACCCGTACCCGAACCCTAACCCGAACCAGAACACTAACCCTAACCCTAACCCTAACCCGAACCCTAACACTAAACCTAACCCGAACCCTTACCCGAACCCGAACCCTAACCCTCACCCTAATCCTAAAATGAACCCTAACCCGAACCCTAACTCTAACCCTAACCCTAACCCGAACCCTAACGCTAACACTTAACCCTAACCCGAACCCTAAACCGAACCCGAACCCTAACCCTAACCCTAACCCTAACCCGAACCCTAACCCGAACCCTAAACCGAACCCTAACCCTAACCCTAACCTTAAACCGAACCCTAACCCGAACCCTAACCCTAACCCTAACCCTAACCCGAACACTAACCCTAACCCAACCCTAACCCAAACCCTAACCCTACCCCTAAACCTAACCCGAACCCTAACCGTAACCCGAAACCTAACCCTAACCCTAACCCGAACCCTAACCCTAATCCAAACCCAAACCCTAACCCGAACCCTAACCCTAAACCTAATCCTAACCATAACCCTAACCCTAACCCTAACCCGAAACCGGGCCCGAAACCTAACCCTAACCCTAACCCTAACCCTAAACATAACCCTAAACCGAACCCTAACCCTAACTCGAACCCGAACCCAAACCCTAACCCGAACCCTAACCCTAACCCTAACCGGAAACCTAACCCTAACCCTAACCCTAACCCGAACCCTAAACCTAACCCTAACACGAACCCGAACCCGAACCCTAACCCAAACCCTAACCCGAACCCTAACCCGAACCGTAACCCTAAACCTAACCCGAACCCTAACCCTAACCCTAACCCGAACCCTAACCCTAACTCTAACCCTAACCCGAACCCTAACCCTAACCCTAACCTGAAACCTAACCCGTAACACTAACCCGAACCCTAAACCGAACCCGAACCCTAACCCTAACCCGAACCCGAACCCTAACCCTAAACCTAACCCGAACCCGAACCCTAACCCTAACCCTACCCGAAACCTAACCCTAACCCTAACCCTAACCCGAACTCTAAAACTAACCCTAACACTAACCCGAACACTAACCCTAACCCGAACCCTAATCCTAACCCGAACCCTAACCCGAACCCTAACTCTAACCCTAACCCTAACCCAAACCCGAAACCTAACCCTAAACCGAACCCGAACCCTAACCCGAACCCTAACCCTAACCCTAAAACTAACCCTAATCCTAACCCTAACCCTAACCCTAACCTGAACCCTAACCCCTAACCCTAACCTGAACCCGAACCCTAAATCTAACCCGAACACGAACACGAACCCTAACCCTAACCCTAACCCGAACCCTAACCCTAACCCTCACCCTAACCCTAACCCGAACCCTAACCCTAACCCTAACTCTAACCCTAACCCTAACCCTAAACCGAACCCTAACCCTAACCCGAACCCTAACCCGTACCCTAAGCCGAACACTAACCCTAACCCTAACCCTAACCCTAAACCGAACCCTAACCCTGATCCGAACCCTAACCCTAACCCTCACCCTAACCCTAACCCGAACCCTAAACCTAACCCTAACTCTAACCCTAACCCTAACCCTAACCCTAAACCTAATCCTAACCCGAACCCCAACCCGAACCCTAACCCGAAACCGAACACGAACCCTAACCCTAACCCTAACCCGAACCCTAACCCTAACCCTCACCCTAACACTAACCTGAACCCTAACCCCTAACCCTAACCTGATCCCGAACCCTAACCCTAACCCTAACCCGAACACGAACCCTAACCCTAACACTAACCCTAACCCTAACCGTACCCGAACCCTAACCCTAACCCGAACACTAACCCTAACCCTAACCCTAACTCGAACCCTAACCCTAACCCGAACCCTAACCCAAACCCGAACCCTAATCCTAACCCTAACCCTAACCCGAACCCTAACCCGAAACCTAACCCTAAACCTAACCCTAACCCGAACACTAACGCTAACCCTTAACCCTAACCCTAACCCTAAACCGAACCCTAACCCTAACCCTAACCCTACACCGAACCCTAACCCGAACCCTAATCCGAACCCTAACCCTAACCCTAACCCTAACCAGAACCCTAACCCGAACTCTAACCCGAACCCTAACCCTAACCCCTAAACCTAACCCTAACCCGAAACCTAACCCCAACCCAGACCCGAACCCTAACCCGAACCCGAACCCTAACCCTAACCCGTACCCTAACCCGAACCCTAACTCAAACCCTAACCCTAACCCGAAACCTAACCCGAACCTGACCATAAACCCTAACCCTAAACCGAACCCGAACACTAACATTAACCCGAACCGTAACCCTAAACCGAACCCTAACCCTAACCCGAACACTAACCCGAACCCTAACCCTAACCCGAACCCGAACCCTAACGCTAACCATAACCCGAACCCTAACCCTAACCCAAACCCTAACCCTAACCCTAACCCGAACCCAACCCTAACCCTAACCCAAACCCTAACCCTAACCCGAAAACTAACCCTAACCCGAACCCGAACCCGAACCCTAACCCTAACCCGAACCCTAACCCTAACGCTAAGCCTAACCCGAACCCTAACCCAAACCCGAACCCTAACCCGAACCCGAACCCTAACCCTAACCCGAACCTGAACCCTAAACCTAACCAGAACCCTAACCCTAACCCTAACCCGAACCCTAACGCTAACCCTAACTCGAAACCTAACCCTAACCTGAACCGTAAACCTAACCCTAACCCGAATCCTAACCCTAACCCTAACAAGAACCCTAACCCGAACCTTAACCCTAACCCTATCCCTAACGCTAACCCGAACCCTAACCCTAACCCTAAATCGAACCCTAACCCTAACCCTAACCCTAACCCAAAACCGAACCCTAACCCTAACACAAACCCGAACCCTAACCCTAACCCTAACCCTAAACCTAACCCTAACCCGAACCCTAACCCTAACCTAAACCTAACCCTAACCCTGACCCGAACCCTAACCCTAACCCGAACCCTAACACTAACCCTAACCCTAACCCTAACCCTAACCCCTAACCCTAACCCTAACCATAACCGTAACCCTAACCCTAAAACCTAACCCTAACACTAACCTTAACCCTAACCCGAACCCTAACCCTAACCCGAAACCTAACCCTAACCCTAACCCTAACCCTAACCCGAACCCTAACCCTAAACCGAACCCTAACCCTAACCCAAACCCTAACCCTAACCCGAACCCGAACCCTAACCCTAACCCTAACCTTAACCAGAACCCTGACCCTAACCCGAAACCTAAACCTAACCCGAACCCTAACCCTAAACTTAACCCGAACCCTAACCCGAACCCTAACCCTAACCCTAACCCGAACCCTAACCCTAACCCGAACCCTAAACCTAACCCTAACCCGAACCCTAACCCGAAAACTAACCCTAACCCTAACCCTAACCCTAACCGGAACCCTAACCCTAACCCTAACCCGAACCCGAACCCTAACCCGGACCCTAAACCTAACCCTAAACCGAAACCTAACCACAAAACCTAACCCGAACCCGAACCCTAAACCTAACACTAACCCGAACCTTAACCCGAACCCTAAACCTAACCTTAACCCTAACCCGAACCCTAACCCTAACCCTAACCCTAACCCGAACCCGAACCCGAACCCTAACCCTAACCTGAACCCTAACCCTAACCCTAACCCGAACCCTAACCCGAACCCTAACCCTAACCCTAACCCGAACCCTAAACCTAACCCTAACCCGAACCTTAACCCGAACCCTAAACCTAACCTTAACCCTAACCCGAAACCTAACCCGAACCCTAACCCTAACCCTAACCCGAACCCTAACCCTAACCCTAACCCGAACCCTAACCCTAACCCTAACCCTAACCCGAACCCTAACCCTAACCCTAACCTGAACCCTAACCCCTAACCCTAACCCGAAACCTAAACCGAACCCGATCCCTAACCCTAACCCGAACCTGAACCCTAACCCTAACCCTAACCCGAACCCGAACCCTAACCCTAACCCTACCCGAACCCTAACCCTAACACTAACCCAAAACCTAACCCGAACCCTAACCCTAACCCTAACTCTAACCCGAACCCTAACCCTAACCCGAAACCTAATCCTAACCCGAACCCTAACCCTAACCCTAACTCTAACCCTAACCCTAACCCTAAGCCGAACCCTAACCCTAAAACGAACCCGAACCCTAACCCGAACCCTAAACCTAACCCTAAACCTAAACCTAACCCGAACCCTAACCCTAACCCGAAACCTAATCCTAACCCGAACCCTAACCCTAAACCTAACTCTAACCCTAACCCTAACCCTAACCCGAACCCTAACCCTAAAGCGAAACCAAACCCTAACCAGAACCCTAACCCTAACCCTAACCTGAACCCTAAACCCTAACCTTAACCCGAACCCAACCCTAACCCTAACCCGAACCCTAAACCGAACACTAACCCGAACCCGAACCCTAGCCCTAACCGTAACCCGAACCCGAACCCTAACCCGAAACCTAACCCTAACCCTAAGCCGAACCCGAACCCTAACACTAACTCTAACCCTAACCCTAACCCTAACCCGATCCCTAACCCTAAACATAACCCTAACCCTAACCCGAACCCTAACCCTAACCCTAACCCTAACCCTAACCCTAACCCTAACCCGAACCTGAACCCTAACCCTAACCCCTAACCCGAACCATAACCCTAACCCGAACGCTAACCCTAAACCGAAACCTAACCCTAACCCTAACCCTAACCCGAACACTAACCCTAAACCGAACACTAACCCTAACCCTAATCCGAACCCTAACCCTAACCCTAACCCGAACCCTAACCCTCACCCTAACCCTATTCCGAACCCTAACCCTAACCCTAACCCTAACCCGTACCCGAACCCTAACCCTAACCCGAACACTAACCCTAACCCTAACCCTAACCGAACCCTAACCCTAACCCTAAACCGAACCCTAACCCGAACCCTAACCGTCACCCTAACCCTAAAATGAACCCTAACCCGAACCCTAACCCTAACCCTAACCCTAACTCGACCCCTAACGCTAACCCTTAACCCTAACCTGAACCCTAACCCGAACCCGAACCCTAACCCTAACCCGAACCCTAACCCGAAGCCTACCCGAACCCTAACCCGAACCCTAACCCTAACCCTAACCCCTAACACTAACCCGAACCCTAACCGTAACCCGAACCCTAACCCTAACCCGAACCCTAACCCTAACCCTAACCCAAACCCTAACCCGAACCCTAACCCTAAACCTAATCCTAACCCTAAACCTAACCCTAACCCTAACCCGAAACCGGACCCGAAACCTAACCCTAACCCTAAACCTAACCCTAAACCTAACCCTAAACCGAACCCTAACTCTAACCCAAACCCGAACCCGAACCCTAACCCGAACCCTAACCCTAACCCTAACCGGAACCCTAACCCTAACCCTAACCTGAACTCTAAACCTAACCCTAACCCGAACCCGAACCCGAACCCTAACCAGAACCCTAACCCTAATCCTAACCCGAACCCTAACCCGAACCCTAAATCTAACCCTAACCCTAACCCAAACCCGAACCCTAACCCTAAACCGACGCCGAACCCTAACCTGAACCCTAACCCTAACCCTAAAACTAACCCTAAACCGAACCCTAACCCTAACCCTAACTTGAACCCTAACCTCTAACCCTAACCTGAACCCGAACCCTAACCCTAACCCGAACCCGAACACGAACCCTAACTCTAACCCTAACCCGAACCCTAACCATAACCCTCACCCTAACCCTAACACGAACCCTAACCCTAACCCTAACTCTAACCCTAACCCTAACCCTAACCCGAACCCTAACCCTAACCCGAAACCTAACCCGTAACCTAAGCTGAACACTAACCCTAACCCTAACCCTAACCCGAACCCGAACCCTAACCCTTATACGAACCATAACCCTAACCCTCACCCTAACCCTAACCTGAACCCTAACCCTAACCCTAAACCTAACCCTAACCCGAACCCTAACCCTAACCCGAACCCTAACCCGTACCCTAAGCCGAACACAAACCCTAACCCTAACCCGAACCCTAACCCTAACACTAACCCTAACCCTAACCCGAACCCTAACCCTAACACTAACCCTAACCGTAACCCTAACCCAAACCCGAACCCGAACCATAACCCGAACCCTAACCCTAACCCTAACTCTAATCCTAAACCTAACCCTAACACGAACCCTAACCGTAACCCAAACCCTAACCCGAACCCTAACCCGAACCCTAACCCTAACCCAAAACCGAACCCTAACCCTAACCCGAACCCTAACCCTAACACTAACCCTAACCCTAACCCGAACCCTAACCCTAACCCTAACTTTAATCCTAAACCTAACCCTAAACCGAACCCTAACCGTAACCCGAACCCTAACCAGAACCCTAACCCGAACACTATCCCTAACCCTAAACATAACCCTAACCCGAACCCTAACCCTAACCCGAACCCTAACCCTAACCCTAAACCTAACCCTACCCCAAACCCTAACCCGAACCCTAACCCGAACCCTAACCCTAACCCTAACACGAACCCTAATCCGAACCCTAAACCTAACCCTACCCCGAACTCTAAACCAAACCCTAAACCGAACCCTAACCCGAACCTTAACCCTAACCGTAACCCTAACCCTAACCCTAAACCGAATCCTAACCCTAACCCGAACCCGAACCCTAGCCCTAACCCAACCCGAACCCGAACCCTAACCCGAACCCTAACCCTAACCCTAACCCGAACCCGAACCCTAACACTAACTCTAACACTAATCCTAACCCGAAACCTAACCCTAACCATAACCCTAACCCTAACCCTAACCCGAACCCTAACCCTAACCCTAACCCTAACCCTAACCCGAACCTGAACCCTAACCCTAACCCCTAACCCAAACCCTAACCCTAACCCGAACGCTAACCCTAACCCGAAACCTAACCCTAACACTAACCCTAAACCTAACCCGAACTCGAACCCTAACCCGAACCCTAACCCTAACCCTAATCCGAACCCTAACCCTAACACTAACCCAACCCTAACCCTCACCCTAACCCTAATCCGAACCCTAAACATAACCCTAACCCTAACCCTAACCCGTACCCGAACCCTAACCCGAACCAGAACACTAAACCTAACCCTAACCCTAACCCGAACCCTAACCCTAAACCTAACCCGAACCGTTACATGAACCCGAACCCTAACCCTCACCCTAACCCGAAAATGAACCCTAACCCGAACCCTAACCCTAAGCCCTAACCCTAACTCGAACCCTACCCCGAACCCTAAACCTAACCCGAACCCTAACCCTAACCCTAACCCGAACCTGAACCCTAACCCTAACCCCTAATCCAAACCCTAACCCTAACCCGAACGCTAACCCTAACCCGAACCTGAACCCTAACCCTAACCCCTAACCCCAACCCTAACCCAAACGCTAACCCTAACCCGAAACCTAACCCTAACACTAACCCTAACCCTAACCCGAACTCGAACCCTAACCCGAGCCCTAACCCTAACCCTAATCCGAACCCTAACCCTAACCCTAACCCGAACCCTAACCCTCACCCTAACCCTAATCCGAACCCTAAACATAACCCTAACCCTAACCCTAACCCGTACCCGAACCCTACCCGAACCAGAACACTAACCCTAACCCTAACCCTAACCCGAATCCTAACACTAAACCTAACCCGAACCCTTACCCGAACCCGAACCCTAACCCTCACCCTAATCCTAAAATGAACCCTAACCCGAACCCTAACTCTAACCCTAACCCTAACCCGAACCCTAACGCTAACACTTAACCCTAACCCGAACCCTAAACCGAACCCGAACCCTAACCCTAACCCTAACCCTAACCCTAACCCTAACCCGAACCCTAACCCGAAACCTAACCCTAACACTAACCCGAAACCGGGCCCGAAACCTAACCCTAACCCTAACCCTAACCCTAAACCTAACCCTAAACCGAACCCTAACCCTAACTCGAACCCGAACCCAAACCCTAACCCGAACCCTAACCCTAACCCTAACCGGAAACCTAACCCTGACCCTAACCCTAACCCGAACCCTAAACCTAACCCTAACCCGAACCCGAACCCGAACCCTAACCCTAACCCTAACCCGAACCCTAACCCGAACCGTAACCCTAAACCTAACCCGAACCCTAACCCTAACCCTAACCCTAACCCGAACCCTAACCCTAACTCTAACCCTAACCCTAACCCTAACCCGAACCCTAACACTAACCCTAACCTGAAACCTAACCCGTAACCCTAACCCGAACCCTAAACCGAACCCGAACCCTAACCCTAACCCGAACCCGAACCCTAACCCTAAACCTAACCCGAACCCGAACCCTAACCCTAACCCTACCCGAAACCTAACCCTAACCCTAACCCTAACCCGAACCCTAAAACTAACCCTAACACTAACCCGAACACTAACCCTAACCCGAACCCTAATCCTAACCCGAACCCTAACCCGAACCCTAACTCTAACCCTAACCCTAACCCAAACCCGAAAATTTACCCTAAACCGAACCCGAACCCTAACCCGAACCCTAACCCTAACCCTAAAACTAACCCTAATCCGAACCCTAACCCTAACCCTAACCTGAACCCTAACCCCTAACCCTAACCTTAACCCGAACCCTAACTCTAACCCGAACACGAACACGAACCCTAACCCTAACCCTAACCCTAACCCTAACTCTAACCCTAACCCTAACCCTAAACCGAACCCTAACCCTAACCCGAACCCTAACCCGTACCCTAAGCCGAACACTAACCCTAACCCTAACCCTAACCCTAAACCGAACCCTAACCCTGATCCGAACCCTAACCCTAACCCTCACCCTAACCCTAACCCGAACCCTAAACCTAACCCTAACTCTAACCCTAACCCTAACCCTAACCCTAAACCTAATCCTAACCCGAACCCTAACCCGAACCCTAACCCGAAACCGAACACGAACCCTAACCCTAACCCTAACCCGAACCCTAACCCTAACCCTCACCCTAACCCTAACTCGAACCCGAACCCAAACCCTAACCTGAACCCGAACCCTAAATCTAACCCTAACCCTAACCCGAACCCTAACCCTAACCCTAACTCTAACCCTAACCCTAACCCTAAACCGAACCCTAACCCTAAACCGAACCCTAACCCGTACCCTAAGCCGAACACTAACCCTAACCCTAACCCTAACCCTAAACCGAACCCTAACCCTGATCCGAACCCTAACCCTAACCCTCACCCTAACCCTAACCCGAACCCTAAACCTAACCCTAACTCTAACCCTAACCCTAACCCTAACCCTAAACCTAATCCTAACCCGAACCCTAACCCGAACCCTAACCCGAAACCGAACACGAACCCTAACCCTAACCCTAACCCGAACCCTAACCCTAACCCTCACCCTAACACTAACCTGAACCCTAACCCCTAACCCTAACCTGATCCCGAACCCTAACCCTAACCCTAACCCGAACACGAACCCTAACCCTAACACTAACCCTAACCCTAACCCGTACCCGAACCCTAACCCTAACCCGAACACTAACCCTAACCCTAACCCTAACTCGAACCCTAACCCTAACCCGAACCCTAACCCAAACCCGAACCCTAATCCTAACCCTAACCCTAACCCGAACCCTAACCCGAAACCTAACCCTAACCCTAACCCTAACCCGAACACTAACGCTAACCCTTAACCCTAACCCTAACCCTAAACCGAACCCTAACCCTAACCCTAACCCTACACCGAACCCTAACACGAACCCTAATCCGAACCCTAACCCTAACCCTAACCCTAACCAGAACCCTAACCCGAACTCTAACCCGAACCCTAACCCTAACCCCTAAACCTAACCCTAACCCGAAACCTAACCCCAACCCAGACCCGAACCCTAACCCGAACCCGAACCCTAACCCTAACCCGTACCCTAACCCGAACCCTAACTCAAACCCTAACCCTAACCCGAAACCTAACCCGAACCTGACCATAAACCCTAACCCTAAACCGAACCCGAACACTAACATTAACCCGAACCGTAACCCTAAACCGAACCCTAACCCTAACCCGAACACTAACCCGAACCCTAACCCTAACCCGAACCCGAACCCTAACGCTAACCATAACCCGAAACCTAACCCTAACCCAAACCCTAACCCTAACCCTAACCCGAACCCAACCCTAACCCTAACCCAAACCCTAACCCTAACCCGAAAACTAACCCTAACCCGAACCCGAACCCGAACCCTAACCCGAACCCTAACCCTAACGCTAAGCCTAACCCGAACCCTAACCCAAACCCGAACCCTAACCCGAACCCGAACCCTAACCCTAACCCGAACCTGAACCCTAAACCTAACCAGAACCCTAACCCTAACCCTAACCCGAACCCTAACGCTAACCCTAACTCGAAACCTAACCCTAACCTGAACCGTAAACCTAACCCTAACCCGAATCCTAACCCTAACCCTAACAAGAACCCTAACCCGAACCTTAACCCTAACCCTAACCCTATCCCTAACGCTAACCCGAACCCTAACCCTAACCCTAAATCGAACCCTAACCCTAACCCTAACCCTAACCCAAAACCGAACCCTAACCCTAACACAAACCCGAACCCTAACCCTAACCCTAACCCTAAACCTAACCCTAACCCGAACCCTAACCCTAACCTAAACCTAACCCTAACCCTGACCCGAACCCTAATCCTAACCCGAACCCTAACACTAACCCTAACCCTATCCCTAACCCTAACCCCTAACCCTAACCCTAACCATAACCGTAACCCTAACCCTAAAACCTAACCCTAACACTAAACTTAACCCTAACCCGAACCCTAACCCTAACCCGAAACCTAACCCTAACCCTAACCCTAACCCTAACCCGAACCCTAACCCTAAACCGAACCCTAACCCTAACCCAAACCCTAACCCTAACCCGAACCCGAACCCTAACCCTAACCCGATACCTAACCCGAACCCAACCCTAACCCTAACCCTAACCTTAACCCGAACCCTGACCCTAACCCGAAACCTAAACCTAACCCGAACCCTAACCCTAAACTTAACCCGAACCCTAACCCGAACCCTAACCCTAACCCTAACCCGAACCCTAACCCTAACCCGAACCCTAACCCTAACCCTAACCCGAACCCTAACCCGAAAACTAACCCTAACCCTAACCCTAACCCTAACCGGAACCCTAACCCTAACCCTAACCCGAACCCGAACCCGAACCCTAACCCGGACCCTAACCCTAACCCTAAACCGAAACCTAACCACAAAACCTAACCCGAACCCGAACCCTAAACCTAACACTAACCCGAACCTTAACCCGAACCCTAAACCTAAACTTAACCCTAACCCGAACCCTAACCCTAACCCTAACACTAACCCGAACCCGAACCCTAACCCTAACCCTAACCTGAACCCTAACCCTAACCCTAACCCGAACCCTAACTCGAACCCTAACCCTAACCCTAATCCGAACCCTAAACCTAACCCTAACCCGAACCCTAACTCGAACCCTAACCCTAACCCTAATCCGAACCCTAACCCTAACCCTACCCGAACCCTAACCCTAACACTAACCCTAAACCTAACCCGAACCCTAACCCTAACCCTAACTCTAACCCGAACCCTAACCCTAACCCGAAACCTAATCCTAACCCGAACCCTAACCCTAACCCTAACTCTAACCCTAACCCTAAGCCGAACCCTAACCCTAAAACGAACCCGAACCCTAACCCGAACCCTAACCCTAACCCTAAACCTAAACCTAACCCGAACCCTAACCCTAACCCGAAACCTAATCCTAACCCGAACACTAACCCTAAACCTAACTCTAACCCTAACCCTAACCCTAACCCGAACCCTAACCCTAAAGCGAAACCAAACCCTAACCAGAACCCTAACCCTAACCTAAACCTAACCCTAACCCGAACCCTAACCCTAACCCTAACCTGAACCCTAAACCCTAACCTTAACCCGAACCCAACCCTAACCCTAACCCGAACCCTAAACCGAACACTAACCCGAACCCGAACCCTAGCCCTAACCGTAACCCGAACCCGAACCCTAACCCGAAACCTAACCCTAACCCTAAGCCGAACCCGAACCCTAACACTAACTCTAACCCTAACCCTAACCCTAACCCGATTCCTAACCCTAAACATAACCCTAACCCTAACCCGAACCCGAACCTTAACCCTAACCCTAACCCTAACCCTAACCCTAACCCGAACCTGAACCCTAACCCTAACCCCTAACCCGAACCCTAACCCTAACCCGAACGCTAACCCTAAACCGAAACCTAACCCTAACCCTAACCCTAACCCGAACACTAACCCTAAACCGAACCCTAACCCTAACCCTAATCCGAACCCTAACCCTAACCCTAACCCGAACCCTAACCCTCACCCTAACCCTATTCCGAACCCTAACCCTAACCCTAACCCTAACCCGTACCCGAACCCTAACCCTAACCCGAACACTAACCCTAACCCTAAACCTAACCGAACCCTAACCCTAACCCTAAACCGAACCCTAACCCGAACCCTAACCGTCACCCTAACCCTAAAATGAACCCTAACCCGAACCCTAACCCTAACCCTAAACCTAACTCGACCCCTAACGCTAACCCTTAACCCTAACCTGAACCCTAACCCGAACCCGAACCCTAACCCTAATCCGAACCCTAACCCGAAGCCTAACCCGAACACTAACCCGAACCCTAACCCTAACCCTAACCCTAACCCTAACCCGAACCCTAACCCGAAATCTAACCCGAACCCTAACCCTAACCCCTAACCCTAACCCTAACCCGAAACCTAACCCTAACCCGAACCCGAACCCTAACCCTAAACCGAACCCTAACCCTAAACCGAAACCTAACCCTATCCCTAACCCGAAACCTAACCCGAACCCGAACCCTAACCGGAACCCGAACCCTAACCCTAACCCTAACCCTAACCCGTACCCTAACCCGAACCCTAACTCAAACCCTAACCCTAACCCGAACCCTAACCCGAATCCGAACATAAACCCTAACCCTAACCGAACCCGAACACTAACACTAACCCGAACTTAACCCTAAACCGAACCCTAACCCTAACCCTAAACCGAACCCTAACCCTAACCCTAACCCTAACCCTAACCCTAAACCGAACCCTAACCCTAACCCTAACCCGAACCCTAACCCTAAACCTAACCCTAAACCTAACCCTAACCCTGACCCGAACCCTAACCCTAACCCGAACCCTAACACTAAGCCTAACCCTAACCCTAACCCCTAACCCTAACCCTAACCATAACCGTAACCCTAACCCTAAAACCTAACCCCAACACTAACCCTAACCCTAACCCGAACCCTAACCCTAACCCTAACCCGAAACCTAACCCTAACCCGAACCCTAACCCTAACCCTAACCCGACCCCTAACCCTAACCCGAACCCTCACCCTAACCCGAAGCCTAAACCTAACCCGAACCCGAACCCTAACCCTAACCCGATACCTAACCCGAACCCAACCCTAACCCTACCCTAACCTTAACCCGAACCCTGACCCTAACACTGACGCGAAACCTAAACCTAAACCGAACCCTAACCCTAAACCTAACCCGAACCCTAACCCTAACCCTAACCCGTACACTAACCCTAAACCTAATCCTAACCCGAACCCTAAACCTAACCCTAACCTGAACCCTAACCCCTAACCCTAACCCGAAACCTAAACCGAACCTGATCCCTAACCCTAACCCGAACCCGAACCCTAACCCTAACCCTACCCGAACCCTAACACTAACACTAACCCTAACCCTAACCCGAACCCTAACCCTAACCCTAACTCTAACCCGAACCCTAACCCTAACCCGAAACCTAATCCTAACCCGAACCCTAACCCTAACCCTAACTCTAACCCTAACCCTAACCCTAACCCGAACCCTAACCCTAAAGCGAACCCGAACCCTAACCCGAACCCTAACCCTATCCCTAAACCTAACCCTAACCCGAACCCTAACCCTTACCCGAAACCTAATCCTAACCCGAACCCTAACCCTAACCCTAACTCTAACCCTAACCCTAACCCTAACCCGAACCCTAACCGTAAAGCGAAACCAAATCCTAACCCGAACCCTAACCCTAACCCTAAACCTAACCCTAACCCGAACCCTAACCCAGCCCTAACCTGAACCCTAAACCCTAACCTTAACCCGAACCCGAACCCTAACCCTAACCCGAACCCTAAACCGAACACTAACCCGAACCTGAACCCTAAACCAAAACCTAACCCTAACCCTAACCCGAACACTAACCCTAACCCGAACCCGATCCCTAACCCTAAACCGAACCCTAACCCGAACCCTAACCCGAACCCTAACCCTAACCCTAACCCGAACCCTAACCGGTACCCTAAACCTAACCCTACACCGAACCATAAACCTAACACTAACCCGAACCCTAACCCGAAACTTAACCCTAACCCTAACCCTAACCCTAACCAGAACCCTAACCCTAACCCGAACCCGAACCCTAGGCCTAACCCTAACCCGAACCCGAACCCGAACCCTAACCCGAACCCTAACCCTAACTCTAAGCCGAACCCGAACCCTAACACTAACTCTAACCCTAACCCTAACCCTAACGCGATCCCTAACCCTAAACATAACCCTAACCCTAACCCTAACCCGAACCCTAACCCTAACCCTAACCATAACCCTAACCCTAACACTAACCCGAACCTGAACCCTAACCCTAACCCCTAACCCGAACCCTAACCCTAACCCGAACGCTAACCCTAACCTGAAACCTAACCCTAACCCTAACCCTAACCCGAACACTAACCCTAAACCGAACCCTAAACCTAACCCTAATCCGAACCCTAACCCTAACCCTAACCGCCCTAACCCTCACCCTAACCCTATTCCGAACCCTAACCCTAACCCTAACCCTAACCCTAACCCGTACCCGAACCCTAACCCTAACTCGAACACTAACCCTAACCCTAACCCTAACCTGAACCCTAACCCTAACCCTAAACCGAACCCTACCCGAACCTGAACCCTAACCCTCACCCTAACCCTAAAATGAACCCTAACCCGAACCCTAACCCTAACACTAACCCTAACTCGACCCCTAACGCTAACCCTAACCCCGAACCCGAACCCTAACCCTAAACCTAACCCTAACCCTTACCCTAACCCGAACCCTAACTCAAACCCTAACCCTAACCCGAACAGTAACCCGAATCCGAACATAAACCCTAACCCTAAACCGAACCCAAAAACTAACACTAACCCGAACCTTAACCCTAAACCGAACACTAACCCTAACCCGAACCCTAACCCGAACCCTAACCCTAACCCGAACCCGAACCCTAATCCTAACCCTAACCCGAACCCTAACCCTAACCCGAACCCTAACCCTAACCCTAACCCGAACCCTAACCCTAACCCTAACCCGAACCCTAACCCTAACCCGAACCCTAAACCTAACCCGAACCCGAACCCGAACCCTAACCCTAACCCTAACCCGAACCCTAACCCTAACGCTAAACCTAAACCGAACCCTAACCCACACCCGAACCCTATCCCGAACCCGAACGCTAACCCTAACCCGATCCCGAACCCTAAAACTAAACCTAACCCGAACCCTAACCCTAACCCGAACCCTAACCCGAACCCGAACCCTAACCCTAACCCGAACCCGAACAATAACACTAACCCTAACCCGAACCCTAACCCTAACCCGAACCCTAACCCTAACCCTAACCCTAACACTAACCCCTAACCCTAACCCGAACCCTAACCCTAAATCGAACCCTAACCCTAACACTAACCCGAACCCTAACCCTAAACCTAACTGTGACCCGAACCCTAACCCGAACCCGAACCCTAATCCTAACCCGAACCCTAACCCGAACCCTAACTCTAAACGTAACGCTAACCCTAACCCGAACCCTAACCCTAAAACGAACCCGAACCCTAACCCGAACCCTAAACCTAACACTAAACCTTACCTAACCCTAACCTGAACCCTAACCCCTAACCCTAACCCTAAACCGAACCCTAACCCGAACCCTAACCCGAACCCTAACCCTAACCCTCACCCGAACCCTAACCCGAACCCTAAACCTAACCCTACCCCGAACCCTAAACCAAACCCTAAACCGAACCCTAACCCGAAACTTAACCCTAACCCTAACCCTAACCCTAACCCGAATCCTAACCCTAACCCGAACCCGAACCCTAGCCCTCACCCTACCCGAACCCGAACCCTAACCCGAACCCTAACCCTAACCCTAACCCGAACCCGAACCCTAACACTAACTCTAACCCTAACCCTAACCCTAACCCGAACCCGAACCCTAACCCTAACCCTACCCGAACCCTAACCCTAACCCTAAACCTAACCCTAACCCGAAACCTAAAACTAACCCTAACACTAACCTGAACCCTAACCCTAAACCGAACCCTAATCCTAACCGAACCCTAACCCGAACCCTAAATCTAACCCTAACCCTAACCCAAACCCGAACCCTAACCCTAAACCGAACCTGAACCCTAACCCGAACCCTAACCCTAACCCTAAAACTAACCCTAAACCGAACCCTAACCCTAACCCTAACCTGAACCCTAACCCCTAACCCTAACCTGAACCCGAACCCTAACCCTAACCCGAACCCAAACACGAACCCTAACCCTAACCCTAACCCGAACCCTAACCCTAACCCTCACCCTAACCCTAACCCGAACCCTAACCCTAACCCTAACTCTAACCCTAACCCTAACCCTAACCCGAACCCTCACCCTAACCCGAAACCTAACCCGTACCCTAAGCCGAACACTAACCCTAACCCTAACCCTAACCCTAACCCGAACCCTAACCGTTATCCGAACCCTAACCCTAACCCTCACCCTAACCCTAACCTGAACCCTAACCCTAACCCTAACTCTAACCCTAAACCTAACCCTAAACCGAACCCTAACCCTAACCCGAACCCTAACCCGTACCCTAAGCCGAACACAAACCCTAACCCTAACCCTAACCCTAACCCTAAACCTAACCCGAACCCTAACCCGAACCCTAACCCGAACCCGAACACGAACCCTAACCCTAACCCTAACACGAACCCTAACCCTAACCCTCACCCTAACCCTAACCTGAACCCTAACCCCTAACCCTAACCTGAACCCGAACCCTAACCCTAACCCGAACCCGAACACGAACCCTAACCCTAACCCTAACCCTAACCCGTACCCGAACCCTAACCCTAACCCGAACACTAACCCTAACCCGAAACCTAAACCTAACCCTAAACCTAACCCGAACCCTAACGCTAACCCTTAACCCTAACCCGAACCCTAAACCGAACCCTAACCCTAACCCTAACGCTAACCCGAACCCTAACCCGAACCCTAATCCGAACCCTAACCCTAAACCTAACCCTAACCAGAACCCTAACCCGAACTCTAACCCGAACCCTAACCCTAAACCCTAACCCTAACCCTAACCCGAAACCTAACCCCAACCTGGACCCGAACCCTAACCCGAACCCGAACCCTAACCCTAACCCGTACCCTAACCCGAACCCTAACTCAAACCCTAACCCTAACGCGAAACCTAACCCGAACCCGACCATAAACCCTAACCCTAAACCGAACCCGAACACTAACACAAACCCGAACCGTAACCCTAAACGGAACCCTACCCTAACCCGAACACTAACCCGAACCCTAACCCTAACCCGAACCCGAACCCTAACGCTAACCATAACCCGAAACCTAACTCTAACCCGAAACCTAACCCTAACCCCTAACCCAAACCCTAACCCTAACCCGAACGCTAACCCTAACCCGAAACCTAACCCTAACACTAACCCTAAACCTAACCCGAACTCGAACCCTAACCCGAACCCTAACCCTAACCCTAATCCGAACCCTAACCCTAACCCTAACCCGAACCCTAACCCTCACCCTATCCCTAAACAGAACCCTAAACATAACACTAACCCTAACCCTAACCCGTACCCGAACCCTAACCCGAACCAGAATACTAACCCTAACCCTAACCCGAACCCGAACCCTAACCCTAAACCTAACCCGAACCCTTACCCGAACCCGAACCCTAACCCTCACCCTAACCCTAAAATGAACCCTAACCCGAACACTAAACCTAACCCTAAACTTAACCCGAACCCTAACGCTAACCCTTAAACCTAACCCGAACCCTAACCCGAACCCGAACCCTAACCCTAACCCTAACCCTAACCCGAACCCTAACCCGAACCCTAAACCGAACCCTAACCCTAACCCTAACCTTAACCCGAACCCTAACCCGAAACCTAACCCTAACCCTAACCCGCACCCGAACCCTAACCCTAACCCTAACCCTACCCAAACCCTAACCCTAACCCCTAACACTAACCCGAACCCTAACCGTAACCCGAACCCTAACCCTAACCCTAACCCTAACCCGAACCCTAACCCTAACCCTAACCCAAACCCTAACCCGAACCCTAACCCTAAACCTAATTCTAACCCTAAACCTAACCCTAACCCTAACCCGAAACCGGACCCGAAACCTAACCCTAACCCTAAACCTAACCTTAAACCTAACCCTAAACCGAACCCTAACCCTAACCCTAACCCGAACCCGAACCCTAACCCGAACCCTAACCCTAACCCTAACCGGAACCCTAACCCTAACCCTAACCTGAACCCTAAACCTAACCCTAACCCGAACCCGAACCTGAACCCTAACCAGAACCCTAACCCTAATCCTAAACCGAACCCTAACCCGAACCCTAAATCTAACCCTAACCCTAACCCAAACCCGAACCCTAACCCTAAACCGACCCCGAACCCTTACCCGAAACCTAACCGTAACCCTAAAACTAACCCTAAACCGAACCCTAACCCTAACCCTAACCTGAACCCTAACCCCTAACCCTAACCTGAACCAGAACCCTAACCCTAACCCGAACCCGAACACGAACCCTAACCCTAACCCTAACCCGAACCCAAACCCTAACCCTCACCCTAACCCTAACCCGAACCCTAACCCTAACCCTAACTCTAACCCTAACCCTAACCCTAACCCGAACCCTAACCCTAACCCGAAACCTAACCCGTACCCTAAGCCGAACACTAACCTTAACCCTAACCCTAACCCTAACCCGAACCCTAACCCTTATCTGAACCATAACCCTAACCCTCACCCTAACCCTAACCTGAACCCTAAACCTAACCCTAACTCTAACCCTAAACCTAACCCTAACCCGAACCCTAACCCTAACCCGAACCCTAACCCGTACCCTAAGCCGAACACAAACACTAACCCTAACCCTAACCCTAACCCTAACCCTAACCCGAACCCTAACCCGAACCCTAACACGAACCCGAACACGAACCCTAACCCTAACCCTAACCCGAAACCTAACCCTAAACCTCACCCTAACCCTAACCTGAACCCTAACCCCTAACCCTAACCTGAACCCGAACCCTAACCCTAACCCGAACCCGAACACGAACCCTAACCCTAACCCTAACCCTAACCCGTACCCGAACCCTAACCCTAACCCGAACACTAACCCTAACCCTAAACCTAACTCGAACCCTAACCCTAACCCTAACCCGAACCCTAACCCGAAACCTAAACCTAACCCTAACCCTAACCCGAACCCTAACGCTAACCCTTAACCCTAACCCGAACCCTAAACCGAACTCTAACCCTAACCCTAACCCTAACCCGAACCCTAACCCGAACCCTAATCCGAACCCTAACCCTAACCCTAACCCTAACCAGAACACTAACCCGAACTATAACCCGAACCCTAACCCTAACCCCTAACCCTAACCCTAACCCGAAACCTAACCCGAAACCGACCATAAACACTAAACCTAAACCAAACCCGAACACTAACACTAACCCGAACCGTAACCCTAAACCGAACCCTAACCATAACCCGAACACTAACCCGAAACCTAACCCTAACCCAAACCCGAACCCTAACGCTAACCATAACCCGAAACCTAACTCTAACCCGAACCCTAACCCTAACCCTAACCCGAACCCAACCCTAACCCTAACCCGAACCCTAACCCTAACCCGAAAACTAACCCTAACCCGAACCCGAACCCGAACCCTAACCCTAACCCGAACCCTAAACCGAACCCTAACCCTAACCCGAACACTAACCCGAACCCTAACCCTAACCCAAACCCGAACCCTAACGCTAACCATAACCCGAAACCTAACTCTAACCCGAACCCTAACCCTAACCCTAACCCGAACCCAACCCTAACCCTAACCCGAACCCTAACCCTAACCCGAAAACTAACCCTAACCCGAACCCGAACCCGAACCCTAACCCTAACCCGAACCCTAAACCGAACTCTAACCCTAACCCTAACCCGAACCCTAACCCGAACCCTAATCCGAACCCTAAACCTAACCCTAACCCTAACCAGAACCCTAACCCTAACCCTAACCCTAACCCGAACACTAACCCTAAACCGAACCCTAACCCTAACCCTAATCCGAACCCTAACCCGAACCCTAATCCGAACCCTAACCCTAACCCTAACCCTAACCAGAAGCCTAACCCGAACTCTAACCCGAACCCTAACCCTAACCCCTAACCCTAACCCTAACCCGAACCCTAATCCGAACCCTAAACCTAACCCTAACCCTAACCAGAACCCTAACCCTAACCCTAACCCTAACCCGAACACTAACCCTAAACTGAACCCTAACCCTAACCCTAAACCGAACCCTAACCCTAACCCTATTCCGAACCTAACCCTAACCCTAACCCTAACCCTAATCCGAACCATAACCCTAACCCTAACCCGAACCCTAACCCTCACCCTATCCCTAAACAGAACCCTAAACATAACACTAACCCTAACCCTAACCCGTACCCGAACCCTAACCCGAACCAGAATACTAACCCTAACCCTAACCCGAACCCGAACCCTAACCTAAACCTAACCCGAACCCTTACCCGAACCCGAACCCTAACCCTCACCCTAACCCTAAAATGAACCCTAACCCGAACACTAAACCTAACCCTAAACTTAACCCGAACCCTAACGCTAACCCTTAAACCTAACCCGAACCCTAACCCGAACCCGAACCCTAACCCTAACCCTAACCCTAACCCGAACCCTAACCCGAACCCTAAACCGAACCCTAACCCTAACCCTAACCTTAACCCGAACCCTAACCCGAAACCTAACCCTAACCCTAACCCGCACCCGAACCCTAACCCTAACCCTAACCCTACCCAAACCCTAACCCTAACCCCTAACACTAACCCGAACCCTAACCGTAACCCGAACCCTAACCCTAACCCTAACCCTAACCCGAACCCTAACCCTAACCCTAACCCAAACCCTAACCCGAACCCTAACCCTAAACCTAATTCTAACCCTAAACCTAACCCTAACCCTAACCCGAAACCGGACCCGAAACCTAACCCTAACCCTAAACCTAACCTTAAACCTAACCCTAAACCGAACCCTAACCCTAACCCTAAGCCTAACCCGAACCCGAACCCTAACCCGAACCCTAACCCTAACCCTAACCGGAACCCTAACCCTAACCCTAACCTGAACCCTAAACCTAACCCTAACCCGAACCCGAACCTGAACCCTAACCAGAACCCTAACCCTAATCCTAAACCGAACCCTAACCCGAACCCTAAATCTAACCCTAACCCTAACCCAAACCCGAACCCTAACCCTAAACCGACCCCGAACCCTTACCCGAAACCTAACCGTAAACCTAAAACTAACCCTAAACCGAACCCTAACCCTAACCCTAACCTGAACCCTAACCCCTAACCTCCCTAACCTGAACCAGAACCCTAACCCTAACCCGAACCCGAACACGAACCCTAACCCTAACCCTAACCCGAACCCAAACCCTAACCCTCACCCTAACCCTAACCCGAACCCTAACCCTAACCCTAACTCTAACCCTAACCCTAACCCTAACCCGAACCCTAACCCTAACCCGAAACCTAACCCGTACCCTAAGCCGAACACTAACCTTAACCCTAACCCTAACCCGAACCCGAACCCTAACCCTTATCTGAACCATAACCCTAACCCTCACCCTAACCCTAACCTGAACCCTAAACCTAACCCTAACTCTAACCCTAAACCTAACCCTAACCCGAACCCTAACCCTAACCCGAACCCTAACCCGTACCCTAAGCCGAACACAAACACTAACCCTAACCCTAACCCTAACCCTAACCCTAACCCGAACCCTAACCCGAACCCTAACACGAACCCGAACACGAACCCTAACCCTAACCCTAACCCGAAACCTAACCCTAAACCTCACCCTAACCCTAACCTGAACCCTAACCCCTAACCCTAACCTGAACCCGAACCCTAACCCTAACCCGAACCCGAACACGAACCCTAACCCTAACCCTAACCCTAACCCGTACCCGAACCCTAACCCTAACCCGAACACTAACCCTAACCCTAAACCTAACTCGAACCCTAACCCTAACCCTAACCCGAACCCTAACCCGAAACCTAAACCTAACCCTAACCCTAACCCGAACCCTAACGCTAACCCTTAACCCTAACCCGAACCCTAAACCGAACTCTAACCCTAACCCTAACCCTAACCCGAACCCTAACCCGAACCCTAATACGAACCCTAACCCTAACCCTAACCCTAACCAGAACACTAACCCGAACTATAACCCGAACCCTAACCCTAACCCCTAACCCTAACCCTAACCCGAAACCTAACCCGAAACCGACCATAAACACTAACCCTAAACCAAACCCGAACACTAACACTAACCCGAACCGTAACCCTAAACCGAACCCTAACCCTAACCCGAACACTAACCCGAAACCTAACCCTAACCCAAACCCGAACCCTAACGCTAACCATAACCCGAAACCTAACTCTAACCCGAACCCTAACCCTAACCCTAACCCGAACCCAACCCTAACCCTAACCCGAACCCTAACCCTAACCCGAAAACTAACCCTAACCCGAACCCGAACCCGAACCCTAACCCTAACCCGAACCCTAAACCGAACCCTAACCCTAACCCGAACACTAACCCGAACCCTAACCCTAACCCAAACCCGAACCCTAACGCTAACCATAACCCGAAACCTAACTCTAACCCGAACCCTAACCCTAACCCTAACCCGAACCCAACCCTAACCCTAACCCGAACCCTAACCCTAACCCGAATACTAACCCTAACCCGAACCCGAACCCGAACCCTAACCCTAACCCGAACCCTAAACCGAACTCTAACCCTAACCCTAACCCGAACCCTAACCCGAACCCTAATCCGAACCCTAAACCTAACCCTAACCCTAACCAGAACCCTAACCCTAACCCTAACCCTAACCCGAACACTAACCCTAAACCGAACCCTAACCCTAACCCTAATCCGAACCCTAACCCGAACCCTAATCCGAACCCTAACCCTAACCCTAACCCTAACCAGAAGCCTAACCCGAACTCTAACCCGAACCCTAACCCTAACCCCTAACCCTAACCCTAACCCGAACCCTAATCCGAACCCTAAACCTAACCCTAACCCTAACCAGAACCCTAACCCTAACCCTAACCCTAACCCGAACACTAACCCTAAACTGAACCCTAACCCTAACCCTAAACCGAACCCTAACCCTAACCCTATTCCGAACCCTAACCCTAACCCTAACCCTAACCCTAACCCGTACCCGAACCCTAACCCTAACCCGAACACTAACCCTAACCCTAACCCTAACCCGAACCCTAACCCTAACCCTAAACCGAACCCTAACACGAACCCGAACCCTAACCCTCACCCTAACCCTAAAATGAACCCTGACCCGAACCCTAACCCTAACCCTAACCCTAACTCGACCCCTAACGCTAACCCTTAACCCTAACCCGAACCCTAACCCGAACCCGAACCCTAACCCTAACCCTAACCCTAAACCGAACCCTAACCCGAACCCTAACCCGAACCCTAACCCTAACCCTAACCCTAACCCTAACCCGAACCCTAACCCGAAATCTAACCCGAACCCTAACCCTAACCCCTAACCCTAACCCTAACCCGAAACCTAACCCTAACCCGAACCCGAACACTAACCCTAAACCGAACCCTAACCCTAACCCTAACCCTAACCCGAACCCTAAACCGAACCCGAACCCTAACCCGAACCCGAACCCTAACCCTAACCCTAACCCTAACCCATACCCTAACCCGAACCCTAAATCAAACCCTAACCCTAACCCGAACCCTAACCCGAATCCGAACATAAACCCTAACCCTAAACCGAACCCGAACACTAACACTAACCCGAACCTTAACCCTAAACCGAACCCTAACCCTAAACATAAACCGAACCCTAACCCTAACCCTAACCCTAACCCTAACCCTAACCCTAAACCGAACCCTAACCCTAACCCTAACCCGAACCCTAACCCTAACCCTAACCCTAAACCTAACCCTAACCCGAACCCTAACCATAACCTAAACCTAACCCTAACCCTGACCCGAACCCTAACCCGAAAACTAACCCTAACCCTAACCCTAACCCTAACCCGAACCCTAACCCTAACCCAAACCCGAACCCTAACCCGAACCCTAACCCTAACCATAAACCGAAACCTAACCCCTAAACCTAACCCGAACCCGAGCCCTAAACCTAACCCTAACCCGAACCTTAACCCGAACCCTAACCCTAACACTAACCCCTAAACCTAACACGAACCTGAGCCCTAAACCTAAACCTAACCCTAACCCGAACCCGAACCCTAACCCTAACCCTAACCCTAACCCGAACCCTAACCCGAACCCTAACCCGAACCCTAACCCTAACCCTAACCCTAACCCTAACCCGAACCCTAACCCGAAATCTAACCCGAAACCTAACCCTAACCCTAACCCTAACCCTAACCCGAACCCGAACCCTAACCCTAACCCTAACCCGAACCCTAACCCTAACCCTAACCCGAACCCTAACCCGAACCCTAACCCTAACCCGAACCCTAAACCTAAACCTAACCCGAACCTTAACCCGAACCCTAACCCTAACCTTAACCCTAAACCGAACCCTAACCCGAACCCTAACCCTAACCCTAACCCGAACCCTAACCCTAACCCTAACCCGAAACCTAACCCTAACCCTAACCCGAACCCTAACCCTAACCCTAACCTGAACCCTAACCCCTAAACCTAACCCGAAACCTAAACCGAACCCGATCCCTAACCCTAACCCGAACCCGAACCCTAACCCTAACCCTAACCCGAACCCGAATCCTAACCCTAACCCCTACCCGAACCCTAACCCTAACACTAACCCTAACACTAACCCGAACCCTAACCCTAACCCTAACTCTAACCTGAACACTATCCCTAACCCGAAACCTAATCCTAACCCGAACCCTAACCCTAACCCTAACTCTAACCCTAACCCTAACCCTAACCCTAACCCGAACCCTAACCCGAACCCTAACACGAACCCGAACACGAACCCTAACCCTAACCCTAACCCGAAACCTAACCCTAAAACTCACCCTAACCCTAACCTGAACCCTAACCCCTAACCCTAACCTGAACCCGAACCCTAACCCTAACCCGAACCCGAACACGAACCCTAACCCTAACCCTAACCCTAACCCGTACCCGAACCCTAACCCTAACCCGAACACTAACCCTAACCCTAAACCTAACTCGAACCCTAACCCTAACCCTAACCCGAACCCTAACCCGAAACCTAAACCTAACCCTAACCCTAACCCGAACCCTAACGCTAACCCTTAACCCTAACCCGAACCCTAAACCGAACTCTAACCCTAACCCTAACCCTAACCCGAACCCTAACCCGAACCCTAATCCGAACCCTAACCCTAACCCTAACCCTAACCAGAACACTAACCCGAACTATAACCCCAACCCTAACCCTAACCCCTAACCCTAACCCTAACCCGAAACCTAACCCGAAACCGACCATAAACACTAACCCTAAACCAAACCCGAACACTAACACTAACCCGAACCGTAACCCTAAACCGAACCCTAACCCTAACCCGAACACTAACCCGAAACCTAACCCTAACCCAAACCCTAACCCTAACGCTAACCATAACCCGAAACCTAACTCTAACCCGAACCCTAACCCTAACCCTAACCCGAACCCAACCCTAACCCTAACCCGAACCCTAACCCTAACCCGAAAACTAACCCTAACCCGAACCCGAACCCGAACCCTAACCCTAACCCGAACCCTAAACCGAACCCTAACCCTAACCCGAACACTAACCCGAACCCTAACCCTAACCCAAACCCGAACCCTAACGCTAACCATAACCCGAAACCTAACTCTAACCCGAACCCTAACCCTAACCCTAACCCGAACCCAACCCTAACCCTAACCCGAACCCTAACCCTAACCCGAAAACTAACCCTAACCCGAACCCGAACCCGAACCCTAACCCTAACCCGAACCCTAAACCGAACTCTAACCCTAACCCTAACCCGAACCCTAACCCGAACCCTAATCCGAACCCTAAACCTAACCCTAACCCTAACCAGAACCCTAACCCTAACCCTAACCCTAACCCGAACACTAACCCTAAACCGAACCCTAACCCTAACCCTAATCCGAACCCTAACCCGAACCCTAATCCGAACCCTAACCCTAACCCTAACCCTAACCAGAAGCCTAACCCGAACTCTAACCCGAACCCTAACCCTAACCCCTAACCCTAACCCTAACCCGAACCCTAATCCGAACCCTAAACCTAACCCTAACCCTAACCAGAACCCTAACCCTAACCCTAACCCTAACAACACTAACCCTAAACTGAACCCTAACCCTAACCCTAAACCGAACCCTAACCCTAACCCTATTCCGAACCCTAACCCTAACCCTAACCCTAACCCTAACCCGTACCCGAACCCTAACCCTAACCCGAACACTAACCCTAACCCTAACCCTAACCCGAACCCTAACCCTAACCCTAAACCGAACCCTAACACGAACCCGAACCCTAACCCTCACCCTAACCCTAAAATGAACCCTGAACCGAACCCTAACCCTAACCCTAACCCTAACTCGACCCCTAACGCTAACCCTTAACCCTAACCCGAACCTTAACCCGAACCCGAACCCTAACCCTAACCCTAACCCGAACCCTAACCCGAACCCTAACCCGAACCCTAACCCTAACCCTAACCCTAACCCTAACCCGAACCCTAACCCGAAATCTAACCCGAACCCTAACCCTAACCCCTAACCCTAACCCTAACCCGAACCCTAACCCTAACCCGAACCCGAACACTAACCCTAAACCGAACCCTAACCCTAACCCTAACCCTAACCCGAACCCTAAACCGAACCCGAACCCTAACCCGAACCCGAACCCTAACCCTAACCCTAACCCTAACCCATACCCTAACCCGAACCCTAAATCAAACCCTAACCC
Organism: Urocyon cinereoargenteus; assembly: GCA_032313775.1. Lineage (NCBI taxonomy): Eukaryota > Metazoa > Chordata > Mammalia > Carnivora > Canidae > Urocyon > Urocyon cinereoargenteus. The sequence goes on along the minus strand of JAVLSZ010000079.1, from coordinate 947,917 downwards.
TAACCCGAACCCTAACCCGAATCCGAACATAAACCCTAACCCTAAACCGAACCCGAACACTAACACTAACCCGAACCTTAACCCTAAACCGAACCCTAACCCTAAACATAAACCGAACCCTAACCCTAACCCTAACCCTAACCCTAACCCTAACCCTAAACCGAACCCTAACCCTAACCCTAACCCGAACCCTAACCCTAACCCTAACCCTAAACCTAACCCTAACCCGAACCGTAACCATAACCTAAACCTAACCCTAACCCTGACCCGAACCCTAACCCGAAAACTAACCCTAACCCTAACCCTAACCCTAACCCGAACCCTAACCCTAACCCAAACCCGAACCCTAACCCGAACCCTAACCCTAACCATAAACCGAAACCTAACCCCTAAACCTAACCCGAACCCGAGCCCTAAACCTAACCCTAACCCGAACCTTAACCCGAACCCTAACCCTAACACTAACCCCTAAACCTAACACGAACCTGAGCCCTAAACCTAAACCTAACCCTAACCCGAACCCGAACCCTAACCCTAACCCTAACCCTAACCCGAACCCTAACCCGAACCCGAACCCGAACCCTAACCCTAACCCTAACCCTAACCCTAACCCGAACCCTAACCCGAAATCTAACCCGAAACCTAACCCTAACCCTAACCCTAACCCTAACCCGAACCCGAACCCTAACCCTAACCCTAACCCGAACCCTAACCCTAACCCTAACCCTAACCCTAACCCGAACCCTAACCCTAACCCGAACCCTAAACCTAAACCTAACCCGAACCTTAACCCGAACCCTAACCCTAACCTTAACCCTAAACCGAACCCTAACCCGAACCCTAACCCTAACCCTAACCCGAACCCTAACCCTAACCCTAACCCGAATCCTAACACTAACCCTACCCGAACCCTAACCCTAACACTAACCCTAACACTAACCCGAACCCTAACCCTAACCCTAACTCTAACCCGAACACTATCCCTAACCCGAAACCTAATCCTAACCCGAACCCTAACCCTAACCCTAACTCTAACCCTAACCCTAACCCTAACCCTAACCCGAAACCTAACCCTAACCCTAACCCGAACCCTAACCCTAACCCTAACCTGAACCCTAACCCCTAACCCTAACCCGAAACCTAAACCGAACCCGATCCCTAACCCTAACCCGAACCCGAACCCTAACCCTAACCCTAACCCGAACCCGAATCCTAACCCTAACCCTACCCGAACCCTAACCCTAACACTAACCCTAACACTAACCCGAACCCTAACCCTAACCCTAACTCTAACCCGAACACTATCCCTAACCCGAAACCTAATCCTAACCCGAACCCTAACCCTAACCCTAACTCTAACCCTAACCCTAACCCTAACCCTAACCCACACCCTAACCCTAAAGCGAACCCGAACCCTAACCCGAACCCTAACCCTAACCCTAAACCTAACCCTAACCCGAACCCTAACCGTTATCCGAACCCTAACCCTAACCCTAACTCTAACCCGAACACTATCCCTAACCCGAACCCTAACCCTAACCCGAAACCTAACCCGTACCCTAAGCCGAACACTAACCCTAACCCTAACCCTAACCCTAACCCGAACCCTAACCGTTATCCGAACCCTAACCCTAACCCTCACCCTAACCCTAACCTGAACCCTAACCCTAACCCTAACTCTAAACCTAAACCTAACCCTAACCCGAACCCTAACCCTAACCCGAACCCTAACCCGTACCCTAAGCCGAACACAAACCCTAACCCTAACCCTAACCCTAACCCTAACCCTAACCCGAACCCTAACCCGAACACTAACCCGAACCCGAACACGAACCCTAACCCTAACCCTAACCCGAACCCTAACCCTAACCCTCACACTAACCCTAACCTGAACCCTAACCCCTAACCCTAACCTGAACCCGAACCCTAAACCTAACCCGAACCCGAACACGAACCCTAACCCTAAACCTAACCCTAACCCGTACCCGAACCCTAACCCTAACCCGAACACTAACCCTAACCCGAAACCTAAACCTAACCCTAAACCTAACCCGAACCCTAACGCTAACCCTTAACCCTAACCCGAACCCTAAACCGAACCCTAACCCTAACCCTAACGCTAACCCGAACCCTAACCCGAACCCTAATCCGAACCCTAACCCTAACCCTAACCCTAACCAGAACCCTAACCCGATCTCTAACCCGAACCCTAACCCTAACCCCTAACCCTAACCCTAACCTGAAACCTAACCCCAACCTGGACCCGAACCCTAACCCGAACCCGAACCCTAACCCTAACCCGTACCCTAACCCGAACCCTAACTCAAACCCTAACCCTAACCCGAAACCTAACCCGAACCCGACCATAAACCCTAACCCTAAACCGAACCCGAACACTAACACAAACCCGAACCGTAACCCTAAACCGAACCCTAACCCTAACCCGAACACTAACCCGAACCCTAACCCTAACCCGAACCGGAACCCTAACGCTAACCATAACCCGAAACCTAACTCTAACCCGAACCCTAACCCTAACCCCTAACCCAAACCCTAACCCTAACCCGAACGCTAACCCTAACCCGAAACCTAACCCTAACACTAACCCTAACCCTAACCCGAACTCGAACCCTAACCCGAACCCTAACCCTAACCCTAATCCGAACCATAACCCTAACCCTAACCCGAACCTTAACCCTCACCCTATCCCTAAACAGAACCCTAAACATAACACTAACCCTAACCCTAACCCGTACCCGAACCCTAACCCGAACCAGAATACTAACCCTAACCCTAACCCTAACCCGAAACCTAACCCTAAACCTAACCCGAACCCTTACCCGAACCCGAACCCTAACCCTCACCCTAACCTTAAAATGAACCCTAACCCGAACACTAAACCTAACCCTAACCTTAACCCGAACCCTAACGCTAACCCTTAACCCTAACCCGAACCCTAACCCGAACCCGAACCCTAACCCTAACACTAACCCTAACCAGAACCCTAACCCGAATCCTAAACCGAACCCTAACTCTAACCCTAACCTTAACCCGAACCCTAACCCGAACACTAACCCTAACCCTAACCCCTAACACTAACCCGAACCCTAACCGTAACCCGAACCCTAACCCTACCCTAACCCAAACCCTAACCCTAACCCTAACACAAACCCTAACCCGAACCCTAACCCTAAACCTAATCCTAACCCTAAACCTAACCCTAACCCTAACCCAAAACCGGACCCGAAACCTAACCCTAACCCTAAACCTAACCCTAAACCTAACCCTAAACCGAACCCTAACCCTAACCCTAAACCGAACCCGAACCCTAACCCGAACCCTAACCCTAACCCTAACCGGAACCCTAACCCTAACCCTAACCTGAAACCTAAACCTAACCCTAACCCGAACCCGAAACCGAACCCTAACCAGAACCCTAACCCTAATCCTAACCCGAACCCTAACCCGAACCCTAAATCTAACCCTAACCCTAACCCAAACCCGAACCCTAACCCTAAACCGAACCCGAACCCTAACCCGAACCCTAACCCTAACCCTAAAACTAACCCTAAACCGAACCCTAACCCTAACCCTAACCTGAACCCTAACCCCTAACCCTAACCTGAACCAGAACCCTAACCCTAACCCGAACCCGAACACGAACCCTAACCCTAACCCTAACCCGAACCCAAACCCTAACCCTCACCCTAACCCTAAACCGAACCCTAACCCTAACCCTAACTCTAACCCTAACCCTAACCCTAACCCGAACCCTAACCCTAACCCGAAACCTAACCCGTACCCTAAGCCGAACACTAACCCTAACCCTAACCCTAACCCTAACCCGAACCCTAACCCTTATCCGAACCCTAACCCTAACCCTCACCCTAACCCTAACCTGAACCCTAACCCTAACCCTAACTCTAACCCTAAACCTAACCCTAACCCGAACCCTAACCCTAACCCGAACCCTAACCCGTACCCTAAGCCGAACACAAACACTAACCCTAACCCTAACCCTAACCCTAACCCTAACCCGAACCCTAACCCGAACCCTAACCCGAACCCGAACACGAACCCTAACTCTAACCCTAACCCGAAACCTAACCCTAACCCTCACCCTAACCCTAACCTGAACCCTAACCCCTAACCCTAACCTGAACCCGAACCCTAACCCTAACCCGAACCCGAACACGAACCCTAACCCTAACCCTAACCCTAACCCGTACCCGAACCCAAACCCTAACCCGAACACTAACCCTAACCCTAAACCTAACTCGAACCCTAACCCTAACCCTAGCCCGAACCCTAACCCGAAACCTAAACCTAACCCTAACCCTAACCCGAACCCTAACGCTAACCCTTAACCCTAACCCGAACCCTAAACCGAACTCTAACCCTAACCCTAACCCTAACCCGAACCCTAACCCGAACCCTAATCCGAACCCTAACCCTAACCCTAACCCTAACCAGAACACTAACCCGAACTATAACCCGAACCCTAACCCTAACCCCTAACCCTAACCCTAACCCGAAACCTAACCCGAACCCGACGATAAACACTAACCCTAAACCAAACCCGAACACTAACACTAACCCGAACCGTAACCCTAAACCGAACCCTAACCATAACCCGAACACTAACCCGAAACCTAACCCTAACCCAAACCCGAACCCTAACCCGAACCCTAACCCTAACCATAAACGGAAACCTAACCCCTAAACCTAACCCGAACCCGAGCCCTAAACCTAACCCTAACCCGAACCTTAACCCGAACCCTAACCCTAACCCTAACCCCTAAACCTAACACGAACCCGAGCCCTAAACCTAAACCTAACCCTAACCCGAACCCGAACCCTAACCCTAACCCTAACCCTAACCCGAACCCTAACCCGAACCCTAACCCGAACCCTAACCCTATCCCTAACCCTAACCCTAACCCGAACCCTAACCCGAAATCTAACCCGAACCCTAACCCTAACCCTAACCCTAACCCTAACCCGAACCCGAACCCTAACCCTAACCCTAACCCGAACCCTAACCCTAACCCTAACCCGAACCCTAACCCGAACCCTAACCCTAACCCGAACCCTAAACCTAAACCTAACCCGAACCTTAACCCGAACCCTAACCCTAACCTTAACCCTAAACCGAACCCTAACCCGAACCCTAACGCTAACCCTAAACCTAACCCTAACCCGAACCCTAACCGTAACCCTCACCCTAACCCTAACCCGAACCCTAACCCTAACCCTAACTCTAACCCGAACACTATCCCTAACCCGAACCCTAACCCTAACCCGAAACCTAACCCGTACCCTAAGCCGAACACTAACCCTAACCCTAACCCTAACCCTAACCCGAACCCTAACCGTTATCCGAACCCTAACCCTAACCCTCACCCTAACCCTAACCTGAACCCTAACCCTAACCCTAACTCTAAACCTAAACCTAACCCTAACCCGAACCCTAACCCAAACCCGAACCCTAACCCGTACCCTAAGCCGAACACAAACCCTAACCCTAACCCTAACACTAACCCTAACCCTAACCCGAACCCTAACCCGAACCCTAACCCGAACCCGAACACGAACCCTAACCCTAACCCTAACCCGAACCCTAACCCTAACCCTCACACTAACCCTAACCTGAACCCTAACCCCTAACCCTAACCTGAACCCGAACCCTAACCCTAATCCGAACCCGAACACGAACCCTAACCCTAAACCTAACCCTAACCCGTACCCGAACCCTAACCCTAACCCGAACACTAACCCTAACCCGAAACCTAAACCTAACCCTAAACCTAACCCGAACCCTAACGCTAACCCTTAACCCTAACCCGAACCCTAAACCGAACCCTAACCCTAACCCTAACGCTAGCCCGAACACTAACCCGAACCCTAATCCGAACCCTAACCCTAACCCTAACCCTAACCAGAACCCTAACCCGATCTCTAACCCGAACCCTAACCCTAACCCCTAACCCTAACCCTAACACGAAACCTAACCCCAACCTGGACCCGAACCCTAACCCGAACCCGAACCCTAACCCTAACCCGTACCCTAACCCGAACCCTAACTCAAACCCTAACCCTAACCCGAAACCTAACCCGAACCCGACCATAAACCCTAACCCTAAACCGAACCCGAACACTAACACAAACCCGAACCGTAACCCTAAACCGAACCCTAACCCTAACCCGAACACTAACCCGAACCCTAACCCTAACCCGAACCGGAACCCTAACGCTAACCATAACCCGAAACCTAACTCTAACCCGAACCCTAACCCTAACCCCTAAACCAAACCCTAACCCTAACCCGAACGCTAACCCTAACCCGAAACCTAACCCTAACACTAACCCTAACCCTAACCCGAACTCGAACCCTAACCCGAACCCTAACCCTAACCCTAATCCGAACCATAACCCTAACCCTAACCCGAACCTTAACCCTCACCCTATCCCTAAACAGAACCCTAAACATAACACTAACCCTAACCCTAACCCGTACCCGAACCCTAACCCGAACCAGAATACTAACCCTAACCCTAACCCTAACCCGAAACCTAACCCTAAACCTAACCCGAACCCTTACCCGAACCCGAACCCTAACCCCCACCCTAACCTTAAAATGAACCCTAACCCGAACACTAAACCTAACCCTAACCTTAACCCGAACCCTAACGCTAACCCTTAACCCTAACCCGAACCCTAACCCGAACCTGAACCCTAACCCTAACACTAACCCTAACCAGAACCCTAACCCGAATCCTAAACCGAACCCTAACTCTAACCCTAACCTTAACCCGAACCCTAACCCGAACACTAACCCTAACCCTAACCCCTAACACTAACCCGAACCCTAACCGTAACCCGAACCCTAACCCTAACCCTAACCCAAACCCTAACCCTAACCCTAACCCAAACCCTAACCCGAACCCTAACCCTAAACCTAATCCTAACCCTAAACCTAACCCTAACCCTAACCCGAAACCGGACCCGAAACCTAACCCTAACCCTAAACCTAACCCTAAACCTAACCCTAAACCGAACCCGAACCCTAACCCGAACCCTAACCCTAACCCTAACCGGAACCCTAACCCTAACCCTAACCTGAAACCTAAACCTAACCCTAACCCGAACCCGAAACCGAACCCTAACCAGAACCCTAACCCTAATCCTAACCCGAACCCTAACCCGAACCCTAAATCTAACCCTAACCCTAACCCAAACCCGAACCCTAACCCTAAACCGAACCCGAACCCTAACCCGAACCCTAACCCTAACCCTAAAACTAACCCTAAACCGAACCCTAACCCTAACCCTAACCTGAACCCTAACCCCTAACCCTAACCTGAACCAGATCCCTAACCCTAACCCGAACCCGAAAACGAACCCTAACCCTAACCCTAACCCGAACCCAAACCCTAACCCTCACCCTAACCCTAAACCGAACCCTAACCCTAACCCTAACTCTAACCCTAACCCTAACCCTAAACCGAACCCTAACCCTAACCCGAAACCTAACCCGTACCCTAAGCCGAACACTAACCCTAACCCTAACCCTAACCCTAACCCGAACCCTAACCCTTATCCGAACCCTAACCCTAACCCTCACCCTAACCCTAACCTGAACCCTAACCCTAACCCTAACTCTAACCCTAAACCTAACCCTAACCCGAACCCTAACCCTAACCCGAACCCTAACCCGTACCCTAAGCCGAACACAAACACTAACCCTAACCCTAACCCTAACCCTAACCCTAACCCGAACCCTAACCCGAACCCTAACCCGAACCCGAACACGAACCCTAACCCTAACCCTAACCCGAAACCTAACCCTAACCCTCACCCTAACCCTAACCTGAACCCTAACCCCTAACCCTAACCTGAACCCGAACCCTAACCCTAACCCGAACCCGAACACGAACCCTAACCCTAACCCTAACCCTAACCCTAACCCGTACCCGAACCCAAACCCTAACCCGAACACTAACCCTAACCCTAAACCTAACTCGAACCCTAACCCTAACCCTAACACGAACCCTAACCCGAAACCTAAACCTAACCCTAACCCTAACCCGAACCCTAACGCTAACCCTTAACCCTAACCCGAACACTAAACCGAACTCTAACCCTAACCGTAACCCTAACCCAAACCCTAACCCGAACCCTAATCCGAACCCTAACCCTAACCCTAACCCTAACCCTAACCAGAACACTAACCCGAACTATAACCCGAACACTAACCCTAACCCCTAACCCTAACCCTAACCCGAAACCTAACCCGAACCCGACCATAAACACTAACCCTAAACCAAACCCGAACACTAACACTAACCCGAACCGTAACCCTAAACCGAACCCTAACCCTAACCAGAACACTAACCCGAACCCTAACCCTAACCCAAACCCGAAACCTAACGCTAACCATAACCCGAAACCTAACTCTAACCCGAACCCTAACCCTAACCCTAACCCGAACCCAACCCTAACCCTAACCCGAACCATAACCCTAACCCGAAAACTAACCCTAACCCGAACCCGAACCCGAACCCTAACCCTAACCCGAACCCTAAACCGAACTCTAACCCTAACCCTAACCCGAACCCTAACCCGAACCCTAATCCGAACCCTAAACCTAACCCTAACCCTAACCAGAACCCTAACCCTAACCCTAACCCTAACCCGAACACTAACCCTAAACCGAACCCTAACCCTAACCCTAATCCGAACCCTAACCCGAACCCTAATCCGAACCCTAACCCTAACCCTAACCCTAACCAGAAGCCTAACCCGAACTCTAACCCGAACCCTAACCCTAACCCCTAACCCTAACCCTAACCCGAACCCTAAACCGAACCCTAAACCTAACCCTAACCCTAACCAGAACCCTAACCCTAACCCTAACCCTAACCCGAACACTAACCCTAAACTGAACCCTAACCCTAACCCTAAACCGAACCCTAACCCTAACCCTATTCCGAACCCTAACCCTAACCCTAAACCTAACCCTAACCCGTACCCGAACCCTAACCATAACCCGAACACTAACCCTAACCCTAACCCTAATCCGAACCCTAACCCTAACCCTAAACCGAACCCTAACACGAACCCGAACCCTACCCCTCACCCTAACCCTAAAATGAACCCTAACCCGAACCCTAACCCTAACCCTAACCCTAACTCGACCCCTAACGCTAACCCTTAACCCTAACCCGAACCCTAACCCGAACCCGAACCCTAACCCTAACCCTAAACCTAACCCGAACCCTAACCCGAACCCTAACCCGAACCCTAACCCTAACCCTAACCCTAACCCGAACCCTATCCCGAAATCTAACCCGAACCCTAACCCTAACCCCTAACCCTAACCCTAACCCGAAACCTAACCCTAACCCGAACCCGAACACTAACGCTAAACCGAACCCTAACCCTAACCCTAACCCTAACCCGTACCCTAACCCGAACCCTAACTCAAACCCTAACCCTAACCCGAACCCTAACCCGAATCCGAACATAAACACTAACCCTAAACCGAACCCGAACACTAACACTAACCCGAACCTTAACCCTAAACCGAACCCTAACCCTAAACATAAACCGAACCCTAACCCTAACCCTAACCCTAACCCTAACCCTAAACCGAACCCTAACCCTAACCCTAACCCGAACCCTAACCCTAACCCTAACCCTAAACCTAACCCTAACCCGAACCCTAACCATAACCTAAACCTAACCCTAACCCTGACCCGAACCCTAACCCGAAAACTAACCCTAACCCTAAACCTAACCCTAACCCGAACCCTAACCCTAACCCTCACCCTAACCCTAACCTGAACCCTAACCCCTAACCCTAACCTGAACCCGAACCCTAACCCTAACCCGAACCCGAACACGAACCCTAACCCTAAACCTAACCCTAACCCGTACCCGAACCCTAACCCTAACCCGAACACTAACCCTAACCCGAAACCTAAACCTAACCCTAAACATAACCCGAACCCTAACGCTAACCCTTAACCCTAACCCGAACCCTACCCGAACCCTAACCCTAACCCTAACGCTAACCCGAACCCTAACCCGAACCCTAATCCGAACCCTAACCCTAACCCTAACCCTAAACAGAACCCTAACCCGAACTCTAACCCGAACCCTAACCCTAACCCCTAACCCTAACCCTAACACGAAACCTAACCCCAACCTGGACCCGAACCCTAACCCGAACCCGAACCCTAACCCTAACCCGTACCCTAACCCGAACCCTAACTCAAACCCTAACCCTAACCCGAAACCTAACCCGAACCCGACCATAAACCCTAACCCTAAACCGAACCCGAACACTAACACAAACCCGAACCGTAACCCTAAACCGAACCCTAACCCTAACCCGAACACTAACCCGAACCCTAACCCTAACCCGAACCGGAACCCTAACGCTAACCATAACCCGAAACCTAACTCTAACCCGAACCCTAACCCTAACCCCTAACCCAAACCCTAACCCTAACCCGAACGCTAACCCTAACCCGAAACCTAACCCTAACACTAACCCTAACACTAACCCGAACTCGAACCCTAACCCGAACCCTAACCCTAACCCTAATCCGAACCATAACCCTAACCCTAACCCGAACCCTAACCCTCACCCTATCCCTAAACAGAACCCTAAACATAACACTAACCCTAACCCTAACCCGTACCCGAACCCTAACCCGAACCAGAATACTAACCCTAACCCTAACCCTAACCCGAAACCTAACCCTAAACCTAACCCGAACCCTAACCCGAACCCTAAACCGAACGCTAACTCTAACCCTAACCTTAACCCGAACCCTAACCCGAACCCTAACCCTAACCCTAACCCGCACCCGAACCCTAACCCTAACCCTAACCCTACCCAAACCCTAACCCTAACCCCTAACACTAACCCGAACCCTAACCGTAACCCGAACCCTAACCCTAACCCTAACCCGAACCCTAAACCTAACCCTAACCCAAACCCTAACCCGAACCCTAACCCTAACCTTAACCCTAAACCGAACCCTAACCCGAACCCTAACGCTAACCCTAAACCTAACCCTAACCCGAACCCTAACCGTAACCCTCACCCTAACCCTAACCCGAACCCTAACCCTAACCCTAACTCTAACCCGAACACTATCCCTAACCCGAACCCTAACCCTAACCCGAAACCTAACCCGTACCCTAAGCCGAACACTAACCCTAACCCTAACCCTAACCCTAACCCGAACCCTAACCGTTATCCGAACCCTAACCCTAACCCTCACCCTAACCCTAACCTGAACCCTAACCCTAACCCTAACTCTAAACCTAAACCTAACCCTAACCCGAACCCTAACCCAAACCCGAACCCTAACCCGTACCCTAAGCCGAACACAAACCCTAACCCTAACCCTAACCCTAACCCTAACCCTAACCCGAACCCTAACCCGAACCCTAACCCGAACCCGAACACGAACCCTAACCCTAACCCTAACCCGAACCCTAACCCTAACCCTCACACTAACCCTAACCTGAACCCTAACCCCTAACCCTAACCTGAACCCGAACCCTAACCCTAATCCGAACCCGAACACGAACCCTAACCCTAAACCTAACCCTAACCCGTACCCGAACCCTAACCCTAACCCGAACACTAACCCTAACCCGAAACCTAAACCTAACCCTAAACCTAACCCGAACCCTAACGCTAACCCTTAACCCTAACCCGAACCCTAAACCGAACCCTAACCCTAACCCTAACGCTAGCCCGAACACTAACCCGAACCCTAATCCGAACCCTAACCCTAACCCTAACCCTAACCAGAACCCTAACCCGATCTCTAACCCGAACCCTAACCCTAACCCCTAACCCTAACCCTAACACGAAACCTAACCCCAACCTGGACCCGAACCCTAACCCGAACCCGAACCCTAACCCTAACCCGTACCCTAACCCGAACCCTAACTCAAACCCTAACCCTAACCCGAAACCTAACCCGAACCCGACCATAAACCCTAACCCTAAACCGAACCCGAACACTAACACAAACCCGAACCGTAACCCTAAACCGAACCCTAACCCTAACCCGAACACTAACCCGAACCCTAACCCTAACCCGAACCGGAACCCTAACGCTAACCATAACCCGAAACCTAACTCTAACCCGAACCCTAACCCTAACCCCTAACCCAAACCCTAACCCTAACCCGAACGCTAACCCTAACCCGAAACCTAACCCTAACACTAACCCTAACCCTAACCCGAACTCGAACCCTAACCCGAACCCTAACCCTAACCCTAATCCGAACCATAACCCTAACCCTAACCCGAACCTTAACCCTCACCCTATCCCTAAACAGAACCCTAAACATAACACTAACCCTAACCCTAACCCGTACCCGAACCCTAACCCGAACCAGAATACTAACCCTAACCCTAACCCTAACCCGAAACCTAACCCTAAACCTAACCCGAACCCTTACCCGAACCCGAACCCTAACCCCCACCCTAACCTTAAAATGAACCCTAACCCGAACACTAAACCTAACCCTAACCTTAACCCGAACCCTAACGCTAACCCTTAACCCTAACCCGAACCCTAACCCGAACCTGAACCCTAACCCTAACACTAACCCTAACCAGAACCCTAACCCGAATCCTAAACCGAACCCTAACTCTAACCCTAACCTTAACCCGAACCCTAACCCGAACACTAACCCTAACCCTAACCCCTAACACTAACCCGAACCCTAACCGTAACCCGAACCCTAACCCTAACCCTAACCCAAACCCTAACCCTAACCCTAACCCAAACCCTAACCCGAACCCTAACCCTAAACCTAATCCTAACCCTAAACCTAACCCTAACCCTAACCCGAAACCGGACCCAAAACCTAACCCTAACCCTAAACCTAACCCTAAACCTAACCCTAAACCGAACCCTAACCCTAACCCTAAACCGAACCCGAACCCTAACCCGAACCCTAACCCTAACCCTAACCGGAACCCTAACCCTAACCCTAACCTGAAACCTAAACCTAACCCTAACCCGAACCCGAAACCGAACCCTAACCAGAACCCTAACCCTAATCCTAACCCGAACCCTAACCCGAACCCTAAATCTAACCCTAACCCTAACCCAAACCCGAACCCTAACCCTAAACCGAACCCGAACCCTAACCCGAACCCTAACCCTAACCCTAAAACTAACCCTAAACCGAACCCTAACCCTAACCCTAACCTGAACCCTAACCCCTAACCCTAACCTGAACCAGATCCCTAACCCTAACCCGAACCCGAAAACGAACCCTAACCCTAACCCTAACCCGAACCCAAACCCTAACCCTCACCCTAACCCTAAACCGAACCCTAACCCTAACCCTAACTCTAACCCTAACCCTAACCCTAAACCGAACCCTAACCCTAACCCGAAACCTAACCCGTACCCTAAGCCGAACACTAACCCTAACCCTAACCCTAACCCTAACCCGAACCCTAACCCTTATCCGAACCCTAACCCTAACCCTCACCCTAACCCTAACCTGAACCCTAACCCTAACCCTAACTCTAACCCTAAACCTAACCCTAACCCGAACCCTAACCCTAACCCGAACCCTAACCCGTACCCTAAGCCGAACACAAACACTAACCCTAACCCTAACCCTAACCCTAACCCTAACCCGAACCCTAACCCGAACCCTAACCCGAACCCGAACACGAACCCTAACCCTAACCCTAACCCGAAACCTAACCCTAACCCTCACCCTAACCCTAACCTGAACCCTAACCCCTAACCCTAACCTGAACCCGAACCCTAACCCTAACCCGAACCCGAACACGAACCCTAACCCTAACCCTAACCCTAACCCTAACCCGTACCCGAACCCAAACCCTAACCCGAACACTAACCCTAACCCTAAACCTAACTCGAACCCTAACCCTAACCCTAACACGAACCCTAACCCGAAACCTAAACCTAACCCTAACCCTAACCCGAACCCTAACGCTAACCCTTAACCCTAACCCGAACACTAAACCGAACTCTAACCCTAACCCTAACCCTAACCCAAACCCTAACCCGAACCCTAATCCGAACCCTAACCCTAACCCTAACCCTAACCCTAACCAGAACACTAACCCGAACTATAACCCGAACACTAACCCTAACCCCTAACCCTAACCCTAACCCGAAACCTAACCCGAACCCGACCATAAACACTAACCCTAAACCAAACCCGAACACTAACACTAACCCGAACCGTAACCCTAAACCGAACCCTAACCCTAACCCGAACACTAACCCGAACCCTAACCCTAACCCAAACCCGAAACCTAACGCTAACCATAACCCGAAACCTAACTCTAACCCGAACCCTAACCCTAACCCTAACCCGAACCCAACCCTAACCCTAACCCGAACCATAACCCTAACCCGAAAACTAACCCTAACCCGAACCCGAACCCGAACCCTAACCCTAACCCGAACCCTAAACCGAACTCTAACCCTAACCCTAACCCGAACCCTAACCCGAACCCTAATCCGAACCCTAAACCTAACCCTAACCCTAACCAGAACCCTAACCCTAACCCTAACCCTAACCCGAACACTAACCCTAAACCGAACCCTAACCCTAACCCTAATCCGAACCCTAACCCGAACCCTAATCCGAACCCTAACCCTAACCCTAACCCTAACCAGAAGCCTAACCCGAACTCTAACCCGAACCCTAACCCTAACCCCTAACCCTAACCCTAACCCGAACCCTAAACCGAACCCTAAACCTAACCCTAACCCTAACCAGAACCCTAACCCTAACCCTAACCCTAACCCGAACACTAACCCTAAACTGAACCCTAACCCTAACCCTAAACCGAACCCTAACCCTAACCCTATTCCGAACCCTAACCCTAACCCTAAACCTAACCCTAACCCGTACCCGAACCCTAACCATAACCCGAACACTAACCCTAACCCTAACCCTAATCCGAACCCTAACCCTAACCCTAAACCGAACCCTAACACGAACCCGAACCCTACCCCTCACCCTAACCCTAAAATGAACCCTAACCCGAACCCTAACCCTAACCCTAACCCTAACTCGACCCCTAACGCTAACCCTTAACCCTAACCCGAACCCTAACCCGAACCCGAACCCTAACCCTAACCCTAACCCTAACCCGAACCCTAACCCGAACCCTAACCCGAACCCTAACCCTAACCCTAACCCTAACCCGAACCCTATCCCGAAATCTAACCCGAACCCTAACCCTAACCCCTAACCCTAACCCTAACCCGAAACCTAACCCTAACCCGAACCCGAACACTAACGCTAAACCGAACCCTAACCCTAACCCTAACCCTAACCCGTACCCTAACCCGAACCCTAACTCAAACCCTAACCCTAACCCGAACCCTAACCCGAATCCGAACATAAACACTAACCCTAAACCGAACCCGAACACTAACACTAACCCGAACCTTAACCCTAAACCGAACCCTAACCCTAAACATAAACCGAACCCTAACCCTAACCCTAACCCTAACCCTAACCCTAAACCGAACCCTAACCCTAACCCTAACCCGAACCCTAACCCTAACCCTAACCCTAAACCTAACCCTAACCCGAACCCTAACCATAACCTAAACCTAACCCTAACCCTGACCCGAACCCTAACCCGAAAACTAACCCTAACCCTAACCCTAACCCTAACCCTAACCCGAACCCTAACCCTAACCCTCACCCTAACCCTAACCTGAACCCTAACCCCTAACCCTAACCTGAACCCGAACCCTAACCCTAACCCGAACCCGAACACGAACCCTAACCCTAAACCTAACCCTAACCCGTACCCGAACCCTAACCCTAACCCGAACACTAACCCTAACCCGAAACCTAAACCTAACCCTAAACATAACCCGAACCCTAACGCTAACCCTTAACCCTAACCCGAACCCTACCCGAACCCTAACCCTAACCCTAACGCTAACCCGAACCCTAACCCGAACCCTAATCCGAACCCTAACCCTAACCCTAACCCTAAACAGAACCCTAACCCGAACTCTAACCCGAACCCTAACCCTAACCCCTAACCCTAACCCTAACACGAAACCTAACCCCAACCTGGACCCGAACCCTAACCCGAACCCGAACCCTAACCCTAACCCGTACCCTAACCCGAACCCTAACTCAAACCCTAACCCTAACCCGAAACCTAACCCGAACCCGACCATAAACCCTAACCCTAAACCGAACCCGAACACTAACACAAACCCGAACCGTAACCCTAAACCGAACCCTAACCCTAACCCGAACACTAACCCGAACCCTAACCCTAACCCGAACCGGAACCCTAACGCTAACCATAACCCGAAACCTAACTCTAACCCGAACCCTAACCCTAACCCCTAACCCAAACCCTAACCCTAACCCGAACGCTAACCCTAACCCGAAACCTAACCCTAACACTAACCCTAACCCTAACCCGAACTCGAACCCTAACCCGAACCCTAACCCTAACCCTAATCCGAACCATAACCCTAACCCTAACCCGAACCCTAACCCTCACCCTATCCCTAAACAGAACCCTAAACATAACACTAACCCTAACCCTAACCCGTACCCGAACCCTAACCCGAACCAGAATACTAACCCTAACCCTAACCCTAACCCGAAACCTAACCCTAAACCTAACCCGAACCCTTACCCGAACCCGAACCCTAACCCTCACCCTAACCCTAAAATGAACCCTAACCCGAACACTAAACCTAACCCTAACCCTAACCCGAACCCTAACCCGAACCCTAAACCGAACGCTAACTCTAACCCTAACCTTAACCCGAACCCTAACCCGAACCCTAACCCTAACCCTAACCCGCACCCGAACCCTAACCCTAACCCTAACCCTACCCAAACCCTAACCCTAACCCCTAACACTAACCCGAACCCTAACCGTAACCCGAACCCTAACCCTAACCCTAACCCGAACCCTAAACCTAACCCTAACCCAAACCCTAACCCGAACCCTAACCCTAAACCTAATCCTAACCCTAAACCTAACCCTAACCCTAACCCGAAACCGGACCCGAAACCTAACCCTAACCCTAAACCTAACCCTAAACCTAACCCTAAACCGAACCCTAACCCTAACCCTAACCCGAACCCGAACCCTAACCTGAACCCTAACCCTAATCCTAACCGGAACCCTAACCCTAACCCTAACCTGAACCCTAAACCTAACCCTAACCCGAACCCGAACCCAAACCCTAACCAGAACCCTAACCCTAATCCTAACCCGAACCCTAACCCGAACCCTAAATCTAACCCTAACCCTAACCCAAACCCGAACCCTAACCCTAAACCGAACCCGAACCCTAACCCGAACCCTAACCCTAACCCTAAAACTAACCCTAAACCGAACCCTAACCCTAACCCTAACCTGAACCCTAACCCCTAACCCTAACCTGAACCAGAACCCTAAACCTAACCCGAACCCGAACACGAACCCTAACCCTAACCCTAACCCGAACCCAAACCCTAACCCTCACCCTAACCCTAACCCGAACCCTAACCCTAACCCGAACTCTAACCCTAACCCTAACCCTAACCCGAACCCTAACCCTAACCCGAAACCTAACCCGTACCCTAAGCCGAACACTAACCCTAACCCTAACCCTAACCCTAACCCGAACCCTAACCCTTATCCGAACCCTAACCCTAACCCTCACCCTAACCCTAACCTGAACCCTAACCCTAACCCTAACTCTAACCCTAAACCTAACTCTAACCCGAACCCTAACCCTAACCCGAACCCTAACCCGTACCCTAAGCCTAACACAAACACTAACCCTAACACTAACCCTAACCCTAACCCGAACCCTAACCCGAACCCTAACCCGAACCCGAACACGAACCCTAACCCTAACGAAACCTAACCCTAACCCTAACCCTCACCCTAACCCTAACCTGAACCCTAACCCCTAACCCTAACCTGAACCCGAACCCTAACCCTAACCCGAACCCGAACACGAACCCTAACCCTAACCCTAACCCTAACCCGTACCCGAACCCTAACCCTAACCCGAACACTAACCCTAACCCTAAACCTAACTCGAACCCTAACCCTAACCCGAACCCTAACCCCAAACCTAAACCTAACCCTAACCCTAACCCGAACCCTAACGCTAACCCTTAACCCTAACCCGAACCCTAAACCGAACTCTAACCCTGACCCTAACTCTACCCGAACCCTAACCCGAACCCTAACCCTAACCCCTAACCCTAACCCTAACCCGAAATCTAACCCGAACCCGACCATAAACACTAACCCTAAACCAAACCCGAACACTAACACTAACCCGAACCGTAACCCTAAACCGAACCCTAACCCTAACCCGAACACTAACCCGAACACTAACCCTAACCCAAACCCGAACCCTAACGCTAACCATAACCCGAAACCTAACTCTAACCCGAACCCTAACCCTAACCCTAACCCGAACCCAACCCTAACCCTAACCCGAACCATAACCCTAACCCGAAAACTAACCCTAACCCGAACCCGAACCCTAACCCTAACCCGAAACCTAAACCGAACTCTAACCCTAACCCTAACCCGAACCCTAACCCGAACCCTAATCCGAACCCTAAACCTAACCCTAACCCTAACCAGAACCCTAACCCTAACCCTAACCCTAACCCGAACACTAACCCTAAACCGAACCCTAACCCTAAACCTAATCCGAACCCTAACCCGAACCCTAATCCGAACCCTAACCCTAACCCTAACCCTAACCAGAAGCCTAACCCGAACTCTAACCCGAACCCTAACCCTAACCCCTAACCCTAACCCTAACCCGAACCCTAAACCGAACCCTAAACCTAACCCTAACCCTAACCAGAACCCTAACCCTAACCCTAACCCTAACCCGAACACTAACCCTAAACTGAACCCTAACCCTAACCCTAAACCGAACCCTAACCCTAACCCTATTCCGAACCCTAACCCTAACCCTAAACCTAACCCTAATCCGTACCCGAACCCTAACCCTAACCCGAACACTAACCCTAACCCTAACCCTAACCCGAACCCTAACCCTAACGCTAAACCGAACCCTAACACGAACCCGAACCCTACCCCTCACCCTAACCCTAAAATGAACCCTAACCCGAACCCTAACCCTAACCCTAACTCGACCCCTAACGCTAACCCTTAACCCTAACCCGAACCCTAACCCGAACCCGAACCCTAACCCTAACCCTAACCCTAACCCGAACCCTAACCCGAACCCTAACCCGAACCCTAACCCTAACCCTAACCTTAACCCTAACCCGAATCCTAACCCGAAATCTAACCCGAACCCTAACCCTAACCCCTAACCCTAACCCTAACCCGAAACCTAACCCTAACCAGAACCCGAACACTAACCCTAAACCGAACCCTAACCCTAACCCTAACCCTAACCCGAACCCTAAACCGAACCCGAACCCTAACCCGAACCCGAACCCTAACCCTAAACCTAACCCTAACCCGTACCCTAACCCGAACCCTAACTCAAACCCTAACCCTAACCCGAACCCTAACCCGAATCCGAACATAAACCCTAACCCTAAAACGAACCCGAACACTAACACTAACCTGAACCTTAACCCTAAACCGAAACCTAACCCTAAACATAAACCGAACCCTAACCCTAACCCTAACCCTAACCCTAGCCCTAAACCGAACCCTAAACCTAACCCGAACCCTAACCCTAACCCTAACCCTAAACCTAACCCTAACACGAACCCAAACCATAACCTAAACCTAACCATAATACTGACCCGAACCCTAACCCGAAAACTAACCCTAACCCTAACCCTAACCCTAACCCGAACCCTAACCCTAACCCGAACCCGAACCCTAACCCGAACCCTAACCTTAACCCTAAACCGAAACCTAACCCCTAAACCTAACCCGAACCCGAGCCCTAAACCTAACCCTAACCCGAACCTTAACCCGAACCCTAACCCTAACCCTAACCCCTAAACCGAACCCGAACCCGAGCCCTAAACCTAAACCTAACCCGAACCTTAACCCGAACCCTAACCCTAACCTTAACCCTAACACGAACCCTAACCCTAACCCTAACCCTAACCCTAACCCTAACCCTAACCCGAACCCTAACCCTAACCCTAACCCGAACCCTAACCCTAACCCTAACCCGAACCCTAACCCGAACCCTAACCCTAACCCTAACCCGAACCCTAAACCTAAACCTAACCCGAACCTTAAACCGAACCCTAACCCTAACCTTAACCCTAAACCGAACCCTAACCCGAACCCTAACCCTAACCCTAACCCGAACCCTAACCCTAACCCTATCCCGAACCCTAACCCTAACCCTAACCCTAACCCGAACCCTAACCCTAACCCTAACCTGAACCCTATCCCCTAACCCTAATACGAAACTTAAACCGAACCCTATCCCTAACCCTAACCCGAACCCGAAACCTAACCCTAACCATAACCCGAACCCGAACCCTAACCCTAACCCTACCCGAACCCTAACCCTAACACTAACCCTAACCCTAACCCGAACGTTAACCCTAACCCTAACTCTAACCCGAACACTATCCCTAACTCGAAACCTAATCCTAACCCGAACCCTAACCCTAACCCTAACTCTAACCCTAACCCTAACCCTAACCCGAACCCTAACCCTAAAGCGAACCCGAACCCTAACCCGAACCCTAAACCTAACCCTAAACCTAACCCTAACCCGAACCCTAACCCTAACCCGAAACCTAATCCTAACCCGAACCCTAACCCTAACCCTAACTCTAACCCTAACACTAAGCCTAACCCGAACCCTAACCCTAAAGCAAAACCAAACCCTAACCCGAACCCTAACCCTAAACCTAAACATAACCCTAACCCTAACCCTAACCCTAACCCTAACCCTAACCCTAAACCCTAACCTTAACCCGAACCCGAACCCTAACCCTAACCCGAACCCTAAACCGAACACTAACCCGAACCTGACCCTAAACCAAAACCTAACCCTAACCCTAACCCGAACACTAACCCTAACCCGAACCCGAACCCTAACCCTAACCCGAACCCTAACCCGAACCCTAACCCGAACCCTAACCCTAACCCTAACCCGAACCCTAACCCGTACCCTAAACCTAACCCTACACCGAACCCTAAACCTAACACTAATCCGAACCCTAACCCGAAACTTAACCCTAACCCTAACCCTAACCCTAACCAGAACCCTAACCCTAACCCGAACCCGAACCCTAGCCCTAACCCTAACCCGAACCCAAACCCGAACCCTAACCCGAACACTAACCCTAACCCTAAGCCGAACCCGAACCCTAACACTAACTCTAACCCAAACCCGATCCCTAACCCTAAACATAACCCTAACCCTAACCCTAACCCGAACCCTAACCCTAACCCGAAACCTAACCCGTACCCTAAGCCGAACACTAACCCTAACCCTAACCCTAACCCTAACCCGAACCCTAACCCTTATCCGAACCCTAACCCTAACCCTCACCCTAACCCTAACCTGAACCCTAACCCTAACCCTAACTCTAACCCTAAACCTAACTCTAACCCGAACCCTAACCCTAACCCGAACCCTAACCCGTACCCTAAGCCTAACACAAACACTAACCCTAACACTAACCCTAACCCTAACCCGAACCCTAACCCGAACCCTAACCCGAACCCGAACACGAACCCTAACCCTAACGAAACCTAACCCTAACCCTAACCCTCACCCTAACCCTAACCTGAACCCTAACCCCTAACCCTAACCTGAACCCGAACCCTAACCCTAACCCGAACCCGAACACGAACCCTAACCCTAACCCTAACCCTAACCCGTACCCGAACCCTAACCCTAACCCGAACACTAACCCTAACCCTAAACCTAACTCGAACCCTAACCCTAACCCGAACCCTAACCCCAAACCTAAACCTAACCCTAACCCTAACCCGAACCCTAACGCTAACCCTTAACCCTAACCCGAACCCTAAACCGAACTCTAACCCTGACCCTAACTCTACCCGAACCCTAACCCGAACCCTAACCCTAACCCCTAACCCTAACCCTAACCCGAAATCTAACCCGAACCCGACCATAAACACTAACCCTAAACCAAACCCGAACACTAACACTAACCCGAACCGTAACCCTAAACCGAACCCTAACCCTAACCCGAACACTAACCCGAACACTAACCCTAACCCAAACCCGAACCCTAACGCTAACCATAACCCGAAACCTAACTCTAACCCGAACCCTAACCCTAACCCTAACCCGAACCCAACCCTAACCCTAACCCGAACCATAACCCTAACCCGAAAACTAACCCTAACCCGAACCCGAACCCTAACCCTAACCCGAAACCTAAACCGAACTCTAACCCTAACCCTAACCCGAACCCTAACCCGAACCCTAATCCGAACCCTAAACCTAACCCTAACCCTAACCAGAACCCTAACCCTAACCCTAACCCTAACCCGAACACTAACCCTAAACCGAACCCTAACCCTAAACCTAATCCGAACCCTAACCCGAACCCTAATCCGAACCCTAACCCTAACCCTAACCCTAACCAGAAGCCTAACCCGAACTCTAACCCGAACCCTAACCCTAACCCCTAACCCTAACCCTAACCCGAACCCTAAACCGAACCCTAAACCTAACCCTAACCCTAACCAGAACCCTAACCCTAACCCTAACCCTAACCCGAACACTAACCCTAAACTGAACCCTAACCCTAACCCTAAACCGAACCCTAACCCTAACCCTATTCCGAACCCTAACCCTAACCCTAAACCTAACCCTAATCCGTACCCGAACCCTAACCCTAACCCGAACACTAACCCTAACCCTAACCCTAACCCGAACCCTAACCCTAACGCTAAACCGAACCCTAACACGAACCCGAACCCTACCCCTCACCCTAACCCTAAAATGAACCCTAACCCGAACCCTAACCCTAACCCTAACTCGACCCCTAACGCTAACCCTTAACCCTAACCCGAACCCTAACCCGAACCCGAACCCTAACCCTAACCCTAACCCTAACCCGAACCCTAACCCGAACCCTAACCCGAACCCTAACCCTAACCCTAACCTTAACCCTAACCCGAATCCTAACCCGAAATCTAACCCGAACCCTAACCCTAACCCCTAACCCTAACCCTAACCCGAAACCTAACCCTAACCAGAACCCGAACACTAACCCTAAACCGAACCCTAACCCTAACCCTAACCCTAACCCGAACCCTAAACCGAACCCGAACCCTAACCCGAACCCGAACCCTAACCCTAAACCTAACCCTAACCCGTACCCTAACCCGAACCCTAACTCAAACCCTAACCCTAACCCGAACCCTAACCCGAATCCGAACATAAACCCTAACCCTAAAACGAACCCGAACACTAACACTAACCTGAACCTTAACCCTAAACCGAAACCTAACCCTAAACATAAACCGAACCCTAACCCTAACCCTAACCCTAACCCTAGCCCTAAACCGAACCCTAAACCTAACCCGAACCCTAACCCTAACCCTAACCCTAAACCTAACCCTAACACGAACCCAAACCATAACCTAAACCTAACCATAATACTGACCCGAACCCTAACCCGAAAACTAACCCTAACCCTAACCCTAACCCTAACCCGAACCCTAACCCTAACCCGAACCCGAACCCTAACCCGAACCCTAACCTTAACCCTAAACCGAAACCTAACCCCTAAACCTAACCCGAACCCGAGCCCTAAACCTAACCCTAACCCGAACCTTAACCCGAACCCTAACCCTAACCCTAACCCCTAAACCGAACCCGAACCCGAGCCCTAAACCTAAACCTAACCCGAACCTTAACCCGAACCCTAACCCTAACCTTAACCCTAACACGAACCCTAACCCTAACCCTAACCCTAACCCTAACCCTAACCCTAACCCGAACCCTAACCCTAACCCTAACCCGAACCCTAACCCTAACCCTAACCCGAACCCTAACCCGAACCCTAACCCTAACCCTAACCCGAACCCTAAACCTAAACCTAACCCGAACCTTAAACCGAACCCTAACCCTAACCTTAACCCTAAACCGAACCCTAACCCGAACCCTAACCCTAACCCTAACCCGAACCCTAACCCTAACCCTATCCCGAACCCTAACCCTAACCCTAACCCTAACCCGAACCCTAACCCTAACCCTAACCTGAACCCTATCCCCTAACCCTAATACGAAACTTAAACCGAACCCTATCCCTAACCCTAACCCGAACCCGAAACCTAACCCTAACCATAACCCGAACCCGAACCCTAACCCTAACCCTACCCGAACCCTAACCCTAACACTAACCCTAACCCTAACCCGAACGTTAACCCTAACCCTAACTCTAACCCGAACACTATCCCTAACTCGAAACCTAATCCTAACCCGAACCCTAACCCTAACCCTAACTCTAACCCTAACCCTAACCCTAACCCGAACCCTAACCCTAAAGCGAACCCGAACCCTAACCCGAACCCTAAACCTAACCCTAAACCTAACCCTAACCCGAACCCTAACCCTAACCCGAAACCTAATCCTAACCCGAACCCTAACCCTAACCCTAACTCTAACCCTAACACTAAGCCTAACCCGAACCCTAACCCTAAAGCAAAACCAAACCCTAACCCGAACCCTAACCCTAAACCTAAACATAACCCTAACCCTAACCCTAACCCTAACCCTAACCCTAACCCTAAACCCTAAC
Source organism: Urocyon cinereoargenteus (assembly GCA_032313775.1). Taxonomy (NCBI): domain Eukaryota; kingdom Metazoa; phylum Chordata; class Mammalia; order Carnivora; family Canidae; genus Urocyon; species Urocyon cinereoargenteus. The sequence continues at coordinate 923,128 of JAVLSZ010000079.1, read as the reverse complement.
CTTAACCCGAACCCGAACCCTAACCCTAACCCGAACCCTAAACCGAACACTAACCCGAACCTGACCCTAAACCAAAACCTAACCCTAACCCTAACCCGAACACTAACCCTAACCCGAACCCGAACCCTAACCCTAACCCGAACCCTAACCCGAACCCTAACCCGAACCCTAACCCTAACCCTAACCCGAACCCTAACCCGTACCCTAAACCTAACCCTACACCGAACCCTAAACCTAACACTAATCCGAACCCTAACCCGAAACTTAACCCTAACCCTAACCCTAACCCTAACCAGAACCCTAACCCTAACCCGAACCCGAACCCTAGCCCTAACCCTAACCCGAACCCAAACCCGAACCCTAACCCGAACACTAACCCTAACCCTAAGCCGAACCCGAACCCTAACACTAACTCTAACCCAAACCCGATCCCTAACCCTAAACATAACCCTAACCCTAACCCTAACCCGAACCCTAACCCTAAACATAACCCTAACCCTAACCCTAACCCGAACCTGAACCCTAACCCTAACCCCTAACCCGAACCCTAACCCTAACCCGAACGCTAACCCTAACCCGAAACCTAACCCTAACCGTAACCCTAACCCGAACAATTACCCTAAACCGAACCCTAACCCTAACCCTAATCCGAACCCTAACCCTAACCCTAACTGCCCTAACCCTCACCCTAACCCTATTCCGAAACCTAACCCTAACCCTAACCCTAACCCTAACCCGTACCCGAACCCTAACCCTAACCCGAACACTAACCCTAACCCTAACCCTAACCCGAACCCTAACCCTAACCCTAAACCGAACCCTAACCCGAACCCGAACCCTAAACCTCACCCTAACCCTAAAATGAACCCTAACCCGAACCCTAACCCTAACCCTAACCCTAACTCGACCCCTAACGCTAACCCTTAACCCTAACCCGAACCCTAACCCGAACCCGAACCCTAACCCTAAACCTAACCCTAACCCGAACCCTAACCCGAACCCTAACCCGAACCCTAACCATAACCCTAACCCTAACCCGAACCCTAACCCGAAATCTAACCCGAACCCTAACCCTAACCCCTAACCCTAACCCTAACCCGAAACCTAACCCTAACCCGAACCCGAAACCTTACCCTAAACCGAACCCTAACCCTAACCCTAACCCTAACCCGAACCCTAACCCTAACCCTAACCCTAACCCTAACCCGAACCCTAACCCGAACCCTAACCCTAACCCGAACCCTAACCCTAACCCGAACCCGAAACCTAATCCTAACCCTAACCCTAACCCGAACCCTAAACCTAACCCGAACCCGAACCCGAACCCTAACCCTAACCCTAACCCGAACCATAACCCTAACGCTAAACCTAAACCGAACCCTAACCCACACCCGAACCCTATCCCGAACCCGAACCCTAACCCTAACCCGATCCCGAACCCTAAAACAAACCCTAAGCCGAACCCTAAACCGAATCCTAACCCGAACCCGAACCCTAACCCTAACCCGAACCCGAACAATAACACTAACCCTAACCCGAACCCTAACCCTAAACCGAACCCTAACCCGAACCCTAACCCTAACCCCTAACCCTAACCCGAACCCTAACCCTAACTCGAACCCTAACCCTAAAACTAACCCGAACCCTAACCCTAAACCTAACTCTGACCCGAACCCTAACCCTAACCCGAACCCTAATCCTAACCCGAACCCTAACCCGAACCCTAACTCTAAACGTAACACTAAACCTAACACGAACCCTAACCCTAAAACGAACCCGAACCCTAATCCGAACCCTAAACCTTACCCTAAACCTTACCCTAACCCTAACCTGAATCCTAACCCATAACCCTAACCCTAACCCGAACCCTACACCGAACCCTAACCCGAACCCTAACCCTAACCCTCACCCGAACCCTAACCCGAACCCTAAACCTAACCCTACCCCGAACCCTAAAGCAAACCCTAAACTGAACCCTAACCCGAAACTTAACCCTAACCCTAACCCTAACCCTAACCCGAATCCTAACCCTAACCCGAACCCGAACCCTAGCCCTCACCCTACCCGAACCCGAACCCTAACCCGAACCCTAAACCTAACCCTAACCCGAACCCGAACCCTAACACTAACTCTAACCCTAACCCTAACCCTAACCCTAACCCTAACCCGAACCTGAACCCTAAACCTAACCCCTAACCCAAACCCTAACCCTAACCCGAACGCTAACCCTAACCCGAAACCTAACCCTAACACTAACCCTAACCCTAACCCGAACTCGAACCCTAACCCGAACCCTAACCCTAACCCTAATCCGAACCCTAACCCTAACCCTAACCCGAACCGTAACCCTCACCCTAACCCTAATCCGAACCCTAAACATAACCCTAACCCTAACCCTAACCCGTACCCGAAACCTAACCCGAACCAGAACACTAAACCTAACCCTAACCCTAACCCGAACCCTAACCCTAAACCTAACCCGAACCCTTACCCGAACCCGAACCCTAACCCTAAACCTAAGCATAAAATGAACCCTAACCCGAAACCTAACCCTAACCCTAACCCTAACCCGAACCCTAAACCTAACCCTAACCCTAACCCTAAACCTAACCCGAACACTAACCCTAACCCTAACCCTAATCCCTAACCCAAACCCTAACACTAACCCGAACGCTAAACCTAACCCGAACCTGAACCCTAACAGTAACCCCTAACCCAAACCCTAACCCTAACCCGAACGCTAACCCTAACCCGAAACCTAACCCTAACACTAACCCTAACCCTAACCCGAACTCGAACCCTAACCCGAACCCTAACCCTAACCCTAATCCGAACCATAACCCTAACCCTAACCCGAACCCTAACCCTCACCCTATCCCTAAACCGAACCCTAAACATAACACTAACCCTAACCCTAACCCGTACCCGAACCCTAACCCGAACCAGAATACTAACCCTAACCCGAACCCTAACCCTAAACCTAACCCGAACCCTTACCCGAACCCGAACCCTAACCCTCACCCTAACCCTAAAATGAACCCTAACCCGAACACTAACCCTAACCCTAACCTTAACCCGAACCCTAACGCTAACCCTTAACCCTAACCCGAACCCTAAACCGAACCCTAACCCTAACCCTAACCCTAACCAGAACCCTAACCCGAACACTAACCCGAACCCTAACCCTAATCCCTAACCCTAGCCCTAACCCGAAACCTAACCCCAACCCGGACCCGAACCCTAACCCGAACCCGAACCCTAACCCTAACCCTTACCCTAACCCGAACCCTAACTCAAACCCTAACCCTAACCCGAAACTTAACCCGAACCCGACCATAAACCCTAACCCTAAACCGAATCCGAACACTAACACTAACCCGAACCGTAACCCTAAACCGAACACTAACCCTAACCCGAACACTAACCCGAACCCTAACCCTAACCCGAACCCAAACCCTAACGCTAACCATAACCCGAAACCTAACTCTAACCCGAACCGTAACCCTAACCCTAACCCGAACCCAACCCTAACCCTAACCCGAACCCTAACCCTAACCCGAAAACTAACCCTAACCCGAACCCGAACCCGAACCCTAACCCTAACCCGAAACCTAAACCGAACCCTAAACCGAACCCTAGCCCTAACCCTAACCCTAACCCTAACCCGAACCCGAACCCTAACCCTAACACCAAACCCTAACCCGAACCCTAACCGTAACCCGAACCCTAACCCTAACCCTAAACCGAACCCTAACCCGAACCCTAACCCAAACCCTAACCCGAACCCTAACCCTAAACCTAATCCTAACCCTAAACATAACCCTAACCCTAACCCGAAACCGGACCCGAAACCTAACCCTAACCCTAACCCTAACCCTAAACCTAACCCTAAACCGAACCCTAACCCTAACCCGAACCAGAACCCTAACCCGAACCCTAACCCTAACCCTAACCGGAACCCTAACCCTAACCCTAACCCGAACACTAAACCTAACCCTAACCGGAACCCAAAACCGAACCCTAACCAGAACCCTAACCCTAAACCTAACCCGAAACCTAACCCGAACCCTAACCCGAACCCTAACTCTAACCCTAACCCGAACCCTAACCCGAACCGTAACCCTAACCCTAACCCGAAACCTAACCCTAACCCTAACCGTAACCCGAACCCTAACCCTAACCCTAACCCTAACCCTAACCCTAACCCTAACCCGAATCCTAACCCTAACCCGAACCCGAACCCTAGCCCTCACCCTACCCGAACCCGAACCCTAACCCGAACCCTAAACCTAACCCTAACCCGAACCCGAACCCTAACACTAACTCTAACCCTAACCCTAACCCTAACCCTAACCCTAACCCGAACCTGAACCCTAAACCTAACCCCTAACCCAAACCCTAACCCTAACCCGAACGCTAACCCTAACCCGAAACCTAACCCTAACACTAACCCTAACCCTAACCCGAACTCGAACCCTAACCCGAACCCTAACCCTAACCCTAATCCGAACCCTAACCCTAACCCTAACCCGAACCGTAACCCTCACCCTAACCCTAATCCGAACCCTAAACATAACCCTAACCCTAACCCTAACCCGTACCCGAAACCTAACCCGAACCAGAACACTAAACCTAACCCTAACCCTAACCCGAACCCTAACCCTAAACCTAACCCGAACCCTTACCCGAACCCGAACCCTAACCCTAAACCTAAGCATAAAATGAACCCTAACCCGAAACCTAACCCTAACCCTAACCCTAACCCGAACCCTAAACCTAACCCTAACCCTAACCCTAAACCTAACCCGAACACTAACCCTAACCCTAACCCTAATCCCTAACCCAAACCCTAACACTAACCCGAACGCTAAACCTAACCCGAACCTGAACCCTAACAGTAACCCCTAACCCAAACCCTAACCCTAACCCGAACGCTAACCCTAACCCGAAACCTAACCCTAACACTAACCCTAACCCTAACCCGAACTCGAACCCTAACCCGAACCCTAACCCTAACCCTAATCCGAACCATAACCCTAACCCTAACCCGAACCCTAACCCTCACCCTATCCCTAAACCGAACCCTAAACATAACACTAACCCTAACCCTAACCCGTACCCGAACCCTAACCCGAACCAGAATACTAACCCTAACCCTAACCCTAACCCGAACCCTAACCCTAAACCTAACCCGAACCCTTACCCGAACCCGAACCCTAACCCTCACCCTAACCCTAAAATGAACCCTAACCCGAACACTAACCCTAACCCTAACCTTAACCCGAACCCTAACGCTAACCCTTAACCCTAACCCGAACCCTAAACCGAACCCTAACCCTAACCCTAACCCTAACCAGAACCCTAACCCGAACACTAACCCGAACCCTAACCCTAATCCCTAACCCTAGCCCTAACCCGAAACCTAACCCCAACCCGGACCCGAACCCTAACCCGAACCCGAACCCTAACCCTAACCCTTACCCTAACCCGAACCCTAACTCAAACCCTAACCCTAACCCGAAACTTAACCCGAACCCGACCATAAACCCTAACCCTAAACCGAATCCGAACACTAACACTAACCCGAACCGTAACCCTAAACCGAACACTAACCCTAACCCGAACACTAACCCGAACCCTAACCCTAACCGGAACCCAAACCCTAACGCTAACCATAACCCGAAACCTAACTCTAACCCGAACCGTAACCCTAACCCTAACCCGAACCCAACCCTAACCCTAACCCGAACCCTAACCCTAACCCGAAAACTAACCCTAACCCGAACCCGAACCCGAACCCTAACCCTAACCCGAAACCTAAACCGAACCCTAAACCGAACCCTAGCCCTAACCCTAACCCTAACCCTAACCCGAACCCGAACCCTAACCCTAACACCAAACCCTAACCCGAACCCTAACCGTAACCCGAACCCTAACCCTAACCCTAAACCGAACCCTAACCCGAACCCTAACCCAAACCCTAACCCGAACCCTAACCCTAAACCTAATCCTAACCCTAAACATAACCCTAACCTTAACCCGAAACCGGACCCGAAACCTAACCCTAACCCTAACCCTAACCCTAAACCTAACCCTAAACCGAACCCTAACCCTAACCCGAACCAGAACCCTAACCCGAACCCTAACCCTAACCCTAACCGGAACCCTAACCCTAACCCTAACCCGAACACTAAACCTAACCCTAACCGGAACCCAAAACCGAACCCTAACCAGAACCCTAACCCTAAACCTAACCCGAAACCTAACCCGAACCCTAACCCGAACCCTAACTCTAACCCTAACCCGAACCCTAACCCGAACCGTAACCCTAACCCTAACCCGAAACCTAACCCTAACCCTAACCGTAACCCGAACCCTAACCCTAACTCTAACCCTAACCCTAACCCTAACCCGAACCCTAACCCTAACCCTAACCTGAACCATAACCCGTAACCCTAACCCGAACCCTAAACCGAACCCGAACCCTAACCCTAAACCGAACCCGAACCCTAACCCTAACCCTAACCCGAACCCGAACCCTAACCCTAACCCTACCCGAACCCTAACCCTAACCCTAAACCTAACCCTAACCCGAACCCTAAAACTAACCCTAACACTAACCCGAACCCTAACCCTAAACCGAACCCTAATCCTAACCCGAACCCTAACCCGAACCCTAAATCTAACCCTAACCCTAACCCAAACCCGAACCCTAACCCTAAACCGAACCCGAACCCTAACCCGGACCCTAACCCTAACCCTAAAACTAACCCTAAACCGAACCCTAACCCTAACCCTAACCTGAACCCTAACCCCTAACCCTAACCTGAACCCGAACCCTAACCCTAACCCGAACCCGAACACGAACCCTAACCCTAACCCTAACCCGAACCCTAAACCTAACCCTCACCCTAACCCTAACCCGAACCCTAACCCTAACCCTAAATCTAACCCTAACCCTAACCCTAACCCGAACCCTAACCCTAACCCGAAACCTAACCCGTACCCTAAGCCGAACACTAACCCTAAACCTAACCCTAACCCTAACCCGAACCCTAACCGTTATCCGAACCCTAACCCTAACCCTCACCCTAACCCTAACCTGAACCCTAACCCTAACCCTAACTCTAACCCTAAACCTAACGCTAACCCGAACCCTAACCCTAAACCGAACCCTAACCCGAACCCTAACCCGAACCATAACCCGAACCCGAACACGAACACTAACACTAACCCTAACCCGAACCCTAACCCTAACCCTCACCCTAACCCTAACCTGAACCCTAACCCCTAACCCTAACCCGAAACCTAACCCGTACCCTAAGCCGAACACTAACCCTAACCCTAACCCTAACCCTAACCCGAACCCTAACCGTTATCAGAACCCTAACCCTAACCCTCACCCTAACCCTAACCTGAACCCTAACCCTAACCCTAACTCTAACCCTAAACCTAACCCTAACCCGAACCCTAACCCTAACACGAACCCTAACCCGAACCCTAACCCGAACCCTAACCCGAACCCGAACACGAACCCTAACACTAACCCTAACCCGAACCCTAACCCTAACCCTCACCCTAACCCTAACCTGAACCCTAACCCCTAACCCTAACCTGAACCCGAACCCTAACCCTGACCCGAACCCGAACACGAACCCTAACCCTAATCCTAACCCTAACCCGTACCCGAACCCTAACCCTAACCCGAACACTAACCCTAAACCTAAACCTAACTCGAACCCTAACCCTAACCCTAACCCGAACCCTAACCCAAACCCTAACCCGAACCCTAACCCGAACCCTAATCCGAACCCTAAACCTAACCCTAACCCTAACCCTAACCAGAACCCTAACCCTAACCCTAACCCGAACCCTAACCCTAACCCGAACCCTAAACCTAACCATAACCCGAATCCTAACCCTAACCCTAACAAGAACCCTAACCCGAAACCTAACCCTAATCCTAACCCTATCCCTAACCCTAAAACGAAACCTAACCCTAAACCTAAACCGAACCCTAACCCTAATCCTAACCCTAACCCTAACCCTAAACCGAACCCTAACCCTAACCCTAACCCGAACCCTAACCCTAACCCTAACCCTAAACCTAACCCTAATTCAAACCCTAACCCTAACCTAAACCTAACCCTAACCCTGACCCGACTCCTAACCCTAACCCGAACCCTAACACTAACCCTAACCCTAACCCTAACCCCTAACCCTAACCCTAACCCTACCGTAAACCTAACCCTAAAACCTAACCCTAACACTAACACTAACCCTAACACGAACCCTAACCCTAAACCTAAACCGAACCCTAACCCTAACCCTAACCCTAACCCGAACCGTAACCCTAAACCGAACCCTAACCCTAACCCTAACCCTAACCCTAACACTAACTCTAACCCGAACCCTAACCCTAACCCTAACCCTAACCCTAACCCTAACCCGAACCCTAACCCTAACCCGAACCCTAACCCTTACCCGAACCCTAAACCTAACCCGAACACGAACCCTAACCCTAACCCGAACCTTAACCCGAACCCTAATCCTAACCTTAACCCTAACCCGAACCCTAACCCAAACCCTAACCCTAACCCAAACCCTAACCCTAACCCTAACCCGAAACCTAACCCTAACCCTAACCCTAACCCGAACCCTATCCCTAGCATTAACCTGAACCCTAACACCTAACCCTAACCCGAAACCTAAACCGAACCCGAACCCTAAACCTAACCCGAACCCGAACCCTAACCCTAACCCTAACCCGAACCCGAACCCTAACCCTAACCCTACCCGAACCCTAACCCTAACACTAACCCTAACCCTAACCCGAACCCTAACCCTAACCCTAACTCTAACCCGAACCCTAACCCTAACCCGAAACCTAATCCTAACCCGAACCCTAACCCTAACCCTAACTCTAACCCTAACCCTAACCCTAACCCGATACCTAACCCTAAAGCGAACCCGAACCCTAACCCGAACCCTAACCCTAACCCTAAAAATAACCCTAACCCGAACCCTAACCCTAACGCTAACCTGAACCCTAAACCCTAACCTTAACCCGAACCGAACCCTAACCCTAACCCGAACCCTAACCCGTACCCAAAACCTAACCCTACACCGAACCCTAAACCTAACACTAACCCGAACCCTAACCCGAAACTTAACCCTAACCCTAACCCTAACCCTAACCAGAACCCTAACCCTAACCCGAACACGAACCCTAGCCCTAACCCTAACCCGAACACGAACCCTAACCCTAACCCTAACCCTAACCCTAACCCGAACCCGAACCCCAACACTAAATCTAACCTTCACCCTAACCCTAACCCGATCCCTAACCCTAAACATAACCCTAACCCTAACCCTAACCCGAACGCTAACCCTAACCCTAACCCTAACCCTAACCCTAACCCTAACCCTAAACCGAACCTGAACCCTAACCCTAACCCCTAACCCGAACCCTAACCCTAACCCGAACGCTAACCCTAACCCGAAACCTAACCCTAACCCTAACCCTAACCCGAACACTAACCCTAAACCGAACCCTAACCCTAACCCTAAACCGAACCCTAACCCTAACCCTAACCCGAACCCTAACCCTCACCCTAACCCTATTCCGAAACCTAACCCTAACCCTAACCCTAAACCTAACCCTAACCCTAACCCTAACCCTAACCCGAACCCTAACCCTAACCCTAAACCGAACCCTAACCCGAACCCGAACCCTAACCCTCACCCTAACCCTAAAATGAACCCTAACCCGAACCCTAACCCTAACCCTAACCCTAATCCGAACCCTAAACGGAACTCTCACCCGAACCCTAACCCTAACCCCTAACCCTAACCCTAACCCGAAACCTAACCCTAAACCGAACCCGAACCCTAACCCGTAACCGAACCCTAACCCTAACCCTAACCCTAACCCGAACCCTAACCCGAACCCTAACCCGAACCCGAACCCTAACCCGAACCCGAACCCTAACCCTAACCCTAACCCGTACCCTACCCCGAACCATAACTCAAAACATAACCCTAACCCGAACCCTAACCCGAACCCGAACATAACCCCTAACCCTAAACCGAACCCGAACACTAACACTAACCCGAACCGTAACCCTAAAACGAACCCCAACCCTAACCCGAACCCTAACCCGAAACCTAACCCTAACCCGAAACCGAATCCTAATCCTAACCCTAACCCGAACCCTAAGCCTAACCCGAACCCTAACCCTAACCCTAACCCGAACCCTAACCCTAACCCTAACTCGAACCCTAACCCAAACCCGAACCCTAAACCTAACCCGAACCCGAACCCGAACCCTAACCCTAACCCGAACCCTAACCCTAATGCTAAACCTAAACCGAACCCTAACCCAAACCCGAACCCTAACCCGAAACCGAACCCTAACCCTAACCCGATCCCGAACCCTAAAACTAACCCTAACACGAACCCTAACCCTAACCCGTACCCTAACCCGATCCCTAACCCTAACCCTAACCCTAAACCTAAACCGAACCCTAACCCGAACCCTAACACGAACCCTAACCCTAACCCTAAACCTAACTCTAACACGAACCCTATCCCTAACACTAACCCGAACCCTAAACCTAACCCGAACCCTAACCCTAACCCTAAACCTAACCGTAACCCTAACCCGAACGCTAACCCTAACCCTAAACCTAACCCTAAACCTAACTCGAACCCTAACCCGAACCCCAACCCTAACCCTAACCCTAACCCTAACCCTAACCCCTAACACTAACCCTAACCCTAACCATAACCCTAACCCTAAAACCTAACCCTAACCCTAACCCTAACGCTAACCCTAACACGAACCCTAACCCTAACCCTAACCCTAACCCAAACCCTAACCCTAACCCTAACCCTAACCCTAACCCCTATCCCTAACCCGAACCCTAACCCTAACTCGAACGCTATCCCTAAACCTAACCCGAACCCTAACCCTAACCCTAAACCTAACCCTAAACCGAACCCTAACCCTAAACCTAACCCTAACCCTAACCCTAACCCGAACCCGAACCCGAACCCTAACCCGAACCCTAACCCTAACCCTAACCCTAACCCTAACCCGAACCCTAAGCCTAACCCTAACCCTAACCCGAACACTAACCCTAACCCTAAACCTAACTCGAACCCTAACCCTAACCCTAACCCGAACCCTAACCCAAACCCGAACCCTAATCCTAACCCTAACCCGAACGCTAACCCTAACCCGAAACGTAAACCTAACCCTAACCCTAACCCGAACCCTAACGCTAACCCTTAACCCTAACCCGAACCCTAAACCGAACCCTAACCCTAACCCTAACCCTAACCCTAACCCTAACCCGAACCCTAATCCGAAACCTAACCCTAACCCTAACCCTAACCAGAACCCTAACCCGTACCCTAACCCTAACCCTAACCCTAACCCTAACCCTAAGCCGAACCTGAACCCTAACCCTAACCCCTAACCCGAACCCTAACCCTAACCCGAACGCTAACCCTAACCCGAAACCTAACCCTAACCTTAACCCTAACCCGAACACTAACCCTAAACCGAACCCTAACACTAACCCTAATCCGAACCCTAACCCTAACCCTAACCCGAACCCTAACCCTCACCCTAACCCTATTCCGAACCCTAATCCTAACCCTAAACCTAAACCTAACCCGTACCTGAACCCTAACCCTAACCCGAACACTAACCCTAACCCTAACCCTAACCCGAACCCTAACCCTAACCCTAAACCGAACCCTAACCCGAACCCGAACCCTAACCCTCACCCTAACCCTAAAATGAACACTAAACCGAATCCTAAACCTAACCCTAAACCTAACTCGAACCCTAACGCTAACCCTTAACCCTAACCCGAACCCTAACCCGAACCCGAACCCTAACCCTAACCCTAACCCGAACCCTAACCCGAACCCTAACGCGAACCCTAACCCTAACCCTAACCCTAACCCGAACCCTAACCCGAACTCACCCGAACCCTAACCCTAACCCCTAACCCTAACCCTAACCCGAAACCTAACCCTAACCCGAACCCGAACCCTAACCCTAAACCGAACCCTAACCCTAACACTAACCCTAACCCGAACCCTAACCCGAACCCGAACCCTAACCCGAACCCGAACCCTATCCCTAACCCTAACCCGTACCCTAACCCGAACCATAACTCAAACCATAACCCTAACCCGAAACCTAACCCGAACCCGAACATAAACCCTAAGCCTAAACCGAACCCGAACACTAACACTAACCCGAACCGTAACCCTAAACCGAACCCTAACACTAACCCGAAACCTAACCCGAACCCTAACCCTAACCCGAAACCGAATCCTAATCCTAACCCTAACCCGAACCCTAACCCTAACGCGAACCCTAACCCTAACACTAACCCGAACCCGAACCCTAACCCTAACCCTAACTCGAACCCTAACCCAAACCCGAACCCTAAACCTAACCCGAACCCTAACCCTAACCCTAACCCGAACCCTAACCCTAATGCTAAAACTAAACCGAACCCTAACCCAAACCCGAACCCTAACCTGAACCCGAACCCTAACCCTAACCCGATCCCGAACCCTAAAACTAACCCTAACCCGAACCCTAACAATAACCCGAACCCTAACCCGAACCCTAACCCTAACCCTAACCCTAAACCTAACCCGACCCCTAACCCGAACCCTAACACGAACCCTAACCCTAACCCTAAACCTAACTCTAACCCGAACCCTAACCCTAACACTAACCCGAACCCTAACCCTCACCCTAACCCTAAAATGAACACTAAACCGAATCCTAAACCTAACCCTAACCCTAACTCGAACCCTAACGCTAACCCTTAACCCTAACCCGAACCCTACCCGAACCCGAACCCTAACCCTAACCCTAACACTAACCCGAACCCTAACCCGAACCCTAACCCGAACCCTAACCCTAACCCTAACCCTAACCCGAACCCTAACCCGAACTCTCACCCGAACCCTAACCCTAAACCCTAACCCTAACCCTAACCCGAAACCTAACCCTAACCCTAACCCGAACCCGAACCCTAACCCTAAACCGAACCCTAACCCTAACACTAACCCTAACCCGAACCCTAACCCGA